>JASDDO010000019.1:397966344-398376533 GCA_030015575.1 Agapanthus africanus | reverse complement strand
ATCAATAGACAAGCAAGCAAAAAAACCTTACCTGTTATCAAAGAAAATGTTACTCTCCAATACAAGAATATGAATCTTGAAACCCTTAAAACCCATTTTTCTACATATATTCAACTTCCCAAAAGGTTATTATCTTGCTGCAGCAAGATTATTTTGCTGACCGTAATTTTATAAACGACTTTGATGTAATTAAACATTTTTTTATCCGTATTATACTAATATTGATGCGAGCTGCGGCTCAACTTTTCATTAAAAAATAAACTATCTTGCTGCAGGTACAAATTAATATGTCGGTAGTTACAGACCCAGCATATTTAACAACAAGGCTAGCCTCAATGGTTCTTGAACAATTTTTAAGCGTCTACTGTGATATTTCTTTCAATCTCATAACCCGTCACGTGTGTGCATGTGTGTCCAAAACACTGAACCTTCTTCCATTAATCCAATGTGAATGCATAAAACTGTAATCAAGAAAAGGATCATAAATAGACAACAGGACATATATGGGAATCTTCTTTAATTCATCAAGGTTTGTCACACTTCATGAATGAGCCTAGCTAGAAAAACAAACGTTCAAACTTGAAACCCTATATATATATATATATATATATATATATATATATATATATATATATATATATATAGCTATTAATTTTCAATAAATTCTATAAATATCACCTCTTTAACAAATCCCACATGGGGTTAGTTTTGAACAGGACAGTGAAAAAAGGAAAAAGAAAACAAAAAGAATTAAAATAAGAATGATTACAATGTATGCACATGCTTGAGAAGTAAACCCTAACCCTAGAATTTATTCTAAAATGAAACCCTAGCTCTAATAGTCTGCTACTGCCTTTTTTGTTTCTATTTATGTTTAAGAACCATGTGCAAGTGAAATATGTACATGTGCATGTTTGATAATGGACAAGCACATAATTTATATTCTTAATACTTAGCAATTCATGAAACAATTAAGTGATATGAATTAAGAAAACATTTGTAACTTCAAATGTGGCAACATCATCACCGTTAGCATCATGGATATACGTGACTTTTCTTGCCAAAAAAGGATCAATGATTAATGAAGCAAAGGTCGACGAAAGTTTGTTAAAGTTTTATAACCAAGTGTGTAAACCTGATATCGATCAATTACCCAAATATATAGCAAGGAATTAGGGAGAACAATAAGTAGAATTACATCAACATGCATCATGCATCATGCATGGAGATATTTCATCTTTTAGAGAAGTTTGTTATTTTGAATCTAACATAAAATCTAAAAATGCTAAATTATATTTTTACTTCATGAAAATTTTACATGAATCAAAAGAAATTTTGTTAAATTAAACTTCATCTTTATATAGTAAAACTAGATGAATCAATTTGGAAGTACATCAATCAAACATCTCTATTCTGAATGTTTTATTAATAAAGCAAAATATATATATATATATATATATATATATATATATATAGAGAGAGAGAGAGAGAGAGAGAGAGAGAGAGATATTAATGGAGGGAAGAGGCCTTCCCTCCTATGGCGACGAAAAAATACCGTCTCCACAGTTTTTTCTGACGATCGACACCCACCATCTTTATCGTCATCATCTAAGATGTGGGTACACCAAATTTCATGTGATTCTACAACTATTTCACTATTGATTTAGCGGGTTCAAAATTAACGGTTTACCGACAATAGAACTTTTACATTGCTAAATCAACGATGAAAAAGTTGTAGAATCATATAAAATTTGGTGTACCCACATCTTAGATGATGACAATGAAGATTGTGGGTGCTGATCGTCGGAAAAAAACTAAGGAGGGGGTAATTTTTTGACGCCATAGAAGGGAATTCCTATGGCATCTTTGTGTGTGTGTGTGTGTGTGTGTGTTAACTTTTCTTTTTCTTTTTTACTTTTTTCTATATAATGAAAGCATATATTGACCTTGTTAGTGCAGCATATAGCTAGCATGCCACTTATTATTCAGATCAATTTATATAGATACTAAATAGAAATATCAATAAATTAAAATTAGAAAAATATAGATACTTAATATTCAGATCTGATCATATCATAATTATTCCAAATCCAAAATTAAAACTAAATGGGTTTGTGATACAGAAATTAATTAGATTGAATCACACAAAAATTAAGAGTAGAAGTACTACAAAGCAATCAAATTAATATAACCATTCCAACAAGCATCATCAAGAAATGGTTATATCTCACTCTCTATACAAGTAATAAAAAAAAAGTTACCACAAACCCATACTAATAAATAAAAACTTACAATATATCATAGATAATCTCTAGGTCCCATAGAGGGTCCCAACCTTAGCTCAAGATCTAAATCTTCCATGGCCTCCGCTCGATTATTCCAAGTTCTATGATCTTCTCCAAGTCTTGGACTCTCAACAAACAAAGGGAGTTCCTTAAACAAATTTGCATCTCTAGACATGATCCATGTATTTTCAGGGATATTGAAAGGGAATTGGCTAGCGTTTGTGGGCTTCTTGAGCTTGGCTCGATCTTTTCGATGAATGTTCATGTGCCCACCAAGAGCTTGAGCATTAGAGAAGCCTCTCTTGCAAAAGATGCACTCATAGGATCTTGCTTTTGTTTTGGGGCTGCTGTGATCTTCTGAAGTTTCCTGATTCTCTTCTTGGATTGGTTGATCAACCTCCATTTTCTTTTTTTCTCTCTTTGTTTTTCTCTTTTAATTTTTAAGGATAGGTTTAGGGTTTCATAAATTGGAAGGAGCTAGGGTTCAACTGGCAATGGAAGAGCATGTGTTTTATATTGATGGCAGCTAGTGTTGGACATAGCCAGCTAGCATGCTCGCTATATTTGCTCACTAAAGAATAAACAGTAGACAGTAGGAATCATAACAAATGACTAATGTAGCCTTTTCCCTAACACCACAGAAACTGTAGCCTAATTCAACGGATGGGGAGGCCAAATTCAACGGAAAAAAATCCTGTCGAATTAGTTTGCGTATATTTAAAATTTTGTTGACTTTGATCTACATCTAACTCGATGGTAGTCTCGCGTCGAATTATATATTAACCAAAATCAACAAACCTAGCCACTTCAACCCCTTTTCCCCCCATAATTGCTTCCCCCTACACTCAAAAAATTTTCATCAGATATGAAAAAATCCCCCTTCCCTCTCCTCCTCTTCGTCGCCTCCGCCGCAGCCTCTTCGTTGTCGTCACCACCGCCACCTGGTCCTTGTCGATCTCCTAGTCATCGTAGTCACCACCGCCGTCTCCTCCTCCTCACCGTTTCCATTCTTTGAAGTGCCATCAGCGGTCGTAGAAACAGAAGTCTACATGATGCTCAAGAAGTACAACATGGACCGTAGCGAGGCTGTTCATCGTCTCCTCTCTCAAGGTAATCCGAAAAGATGCCATCGAATTTGTTCATGGGTTTTGGTTGCTGGTGATAAAAATTAGATTTTTTTTTAATGAATTTCGATGTTTTGCATAAATTTCCTGTTAAAAGATGTTAATTTTAGCGAGATTCTTATACAGTAATAGTGATTTAGTCAATTGAAATTTGATTTCTTCTTATTTTGTGATTTTTATACTTGTGCAACATATTTAGTAAGTATTTAACTTTAAATTGAGTAATAACTTGGCTTTTTTCATTTAATCATAAAAATGTAATCTTGTTATGGGATTAGAATTAGCTCTTAGAACTGGAACAACTTATGAGAAGGAACTAAGACTAACAAGGAAGAGGGTTATATAGGATTCACGCTATAATAAGGGGTTGCATCTACGGATAAAGACGTAGGGGCAAAGCACTGACCCTACGGATATATTCGTAGGGGCATAAAAATATACCGTAGGTGCAAAAACCGCAGGTGTAAGTATTCGCCCTGAAGATACCCTTACGGAGTAATAATTGCCCCTGCGGTTTACTTCGTAGGGACATATGTCCCTACGGTGTAATCCGTAGGCACAAAATATTTATTTAATTTATTGGTTTATAAAATAAAATAGTTGTCCTTCCGGATAAATCCGTAGGGGCAATGACATGCCCATACGGAGTTATTCGTAGATCCAGAGATAAGCCCCTACGGATTTCTTCGTAGGTCCATTTTTAGGCCTTTACGGAGTAATCCGTAGGGACAGACAAAAAACCCTATGAATATACCGTAGGGGTAAGTGTAGCGCCTGTTACCGAGTCTATAGGGGCAAAATATCAGGTATCATGATATTGTCCCTATGGATAAATTTGTAGGGGCAAACTATGGACCTACGGATTAATCCGTAGGTGCAAAATATGGCCGTACGGATTATTCCGCAGGGGCACAATATCAGGTTTTTTTTAAAAAAAAGGGGCTTCCTATTTTTTCCTTGCCCTGTGTACAATAATATATACAGCATATAACCAAATACAGCAATATTCATAATCAACATCTCACGCATAATATATAAAAGAAATCAATAAACAGAATACGATATCAACATAAATCATCGTGAACACGCAAACACCACCAATATCGTCCAAAATATATACAATATGTATCATCTAAGTACATACATGCTTAAAATATAAAAAAAGCTACCCTAGTTCGGTCCAACTCCTCCACCTCTGATAATCGCTGTAATCTGGCGTATCTGCTCCTCGGTGCAGCCCTGAGTCTTCAAAAACTCGACCAATGAAGGAGCAGACTGTGTGGGAGTCTGAGCGGGCTGTGGAGCTGCAGGAGTGGTCTGCGCAACCGTAGCTGAGATAGTGGGTTGCGAAGCCGCAGCCGAAGAAGATGCATGTGGAGCCGCAACCGAAATACCCTGTTGCATCTGTCCAATTTTGTGTGTAATAAACTAGTAAGAACTGTGTATTAGTCGAATTCGTATCATTATCAGGTTATTGCGAAACCTCAATCTAAGAATATTTAGGGACTTCGGTCTCGTTTGGATATCTAATTTGGAAAACTGTAGTTTATTTTAATTAGGCAGTTCTATCTAAATATGCTTAATCAAATCTAAGTGTACAACCAAATAAGCTCAGGCTACTAATATTGGATATGTTACTATCTATAATATGATATAATATTTTACTATTAAGTAGTATACATACCATCATCTCCTTCAACTTCTGAACGGTGGTCTTCAAGGTGGCAACATCTTGCTCTAGATGTTGCTCACGGGGGATAGGGGAAGTAACCGCCGGAGTGGAGTCCAACCTCATATGGGCCCTGCTAGGAACCAATCCCCGGCCTCTCTCCCAATCTCCGTGGTGCCCTCCGTGTGCGGCGTCTAGGACTGGGGTCAGCAGTATCGGATCGTTCTTTCCAGTAAAATCGATCCCTGATGCCTCCGCCTGCTCCACCATCCGCTCCTACACCCACATAACAAGTAAAATATAAGTATATCATTTAAATTTGAACTTTTCAAAACAAAAATTTCAAACCTGTTAGAATAAATATTAACATTTACGCAATACTCCTGGATAGCGGTGTCGAGAAATCGAAACTTGCATGTGGCGGAATCTGTCGAGATGCCGTGGACGGCAAGATACGCGGTCAGCACACTCGGTGTACCACCCTGCGCCGAGCTCTTTGCAATTCGTAAAAAAATTACATATAATATAAAATAACTCTTAATATTATATTATATCAAAGTAAAACTATTGTAATTTACCGATGCCTCCATGGCACGAGTAATATTCCTCGAGCCGCCTATATAAGTGGGGTGACTCTTCTTCGCCGACTTCCTATTCTCTTTATTTTGATCGTCCTGTTTCTGCACAACACATTCAGATTTAGTTTTCTAATTAAGCAACATAAAAAAATAAATTATATACTAAACAATGAATTATATTTAAAATACAAACCTGTTTGTGCCGAGAGTCGAAATATTGGCACAAGAGAGGTCATATATCTACGTCGTCTCTCGCAAAGACCGGAGAATGTAGTAGAGCCGCTCTCTCTGCCTCGGGGTCGCCATCCATAGGGAATAGCAGTCGATTTTCAGCTCGTTCCTATTGTATCAGACTTTTGATTGCATGTTCTTCATCAGGCCATGGTACAGAGCTTGAAGATCGAGCACTCTCTCAGGGTGATCAGAGTCGGGTACATGTTGAAAGTCGTAATCTAACTGTAAATACAAAAAAAAACAATGTTATTAAATTGCAAGTGTTAAATAATAATAAATATATTGGATAAGTCAAATGAAAATATATATTAATATCCGAGCTTGATCCCAGAAGAGGGCAAATAAGCGCCGGTACTGCTCGTGCCCACTCAACATGAAGTGGATACTTCTTCACGAGGCGGCTCTCATCCTCCATATACCGGCCGAACCTCTCGGCATAATCGTCGGTATAGCGATAATCAGGGGTAAAGAAGAGGGGGAGTGTTGTCTCCCCCCTAACTCTGTCGGGCTTCAGCCTGTGGGACTGATTCGGGCCTCGAGTCCCCCTCTCGGGATGAGGATGCTCTGCATCTATAAGAAATATCAAGACAATCAACATTAAGAAAAAGTGGTATTAAGAAAACAAGGTTTAACGAAAATTGAAGTGTGATATATACCTCCTGCGACAGAAGCACGAGCATGGGCCCGGGCAACAGCACGAGCGGGACGATAGTTTCTCCGATGAGAAACAACCGATGATCCGGACGTGGACGCATCCCCTCCAACTAGAAAATAAATATCGATAAAATTACATGAACTTCATGTTTATTCTTAAAATATATGTAAAATAAATAAATATTTTATATTTATTTATACTAACCTGCAGACTGAGCGGAGGGTATGGAAGTGACGGGAGTGGCCCCTGCACCAGACATGGATGCACCACCTATAATTAGACAATCAAATATTGACTATATAAGTAATTGCAAAAAGAATGTGTATATCAATACTATAACATTCTAAATCAACATGTATACACTATACGATATATAAACATACCTGCAGGTGCGGTGGTAGTCTCTGCCCGAGATGTAGAGGCACCACCTATAGCTAGACAATTAAAAAATGATTATCTAAGTACGTAAGAGCAAAAAGAATGTATGTATATTTATGATATAACATTCTAAATCAATATGCATACACTATAAGATATATAAACATATCTGGAGGTGCGGTAGTGGCCTCAGTCCCTGATGTGGACGCACCACCAACAGCTAGACAATCAAATATTGACTATATAAGTAATTTTGACATAAATATGCATGTATATCTATAATATTACATTCAAAATGAATATGCATGCAATATACTTGGAGGTGTGGAAAAATCCACATGGAAGGAGGCATCCGAAAAAGTCTCCGATCGGGGTGTAAGACCGGCCCTCTGAAGCTCCCTATGCAGCTCTCCAGGCGGCAGAACCGCTCTGCCTCTGTCGCGGCTGGAGCTCCTGCCGCCCCTCGCTGCTCCCGTCATCGTCATCAAATCTTGATAAAACAGTTCGTGGACGCATTAGACAATCATTACATATGCATGCTATATATGTATAGATCGTAAAATGTGAAGTAATAATATAACATTACTAATAACTTTTTTCGTTTCGTGGACGCATTAGACATATCTACTTGGATTTCATCATCGATATCATTTTTAACCCACGTAATTTCATTAATTGTCCACATTAAATCCGCACGCAGTATGAAGGTTGTATTTGTGTTTGCATCGTAAGTCTCTACACCATCAATGAATAAAGATTTTAACCCATCGATCAAAGGTCAGAGATAGACGTCAATATTGTTTCCCGGTGAGTTTGGTCCGTCGATAAGAAAATGTATCATAAAGTATGATTGATCCATAACCAACCAAGACGACAGATTATAAACTATCATTACAACGGGCTATGTGTTGTGGTTTCCAGCCATATAGTTGAATGGGCAGAAGCCATCACTAGCGAGTCCGAGCCTGACATTGCGATGATCGCTACTGAATATTTCATGCCTCCTATTGAAATTCTTCCATGCCGGTGAATCTTTTAGATGACTCATTTTTCCATCTTTACTTGGAGGAGCACGGTGATGCCAAATCATTGCCTCGGCTGTTTTCTTGCACCTGAATAGCATCTGCAGCCTCTGTGTTATGGAAAAGTATCGTGCTATCTTGACAGGTATATCATGATTCTTATCACAATCTTTCGGTTTATACCTGGCCTCTCCACATGTCGGACACTCTTTCAAATCTAAATTCTCTTTCCGGCACAACACGCATATTCCCTTATGGGAACTGAATAAAGCAGTAAGGAAATACCCAAAAGGAGCATCACATGTCCACACATGATCGGGCATCACGTGTCTACACGTGATCGGACATCACGTGGGGACACGTGACCTTCTATGAGCAAAGTTATAGGTGCTGAAATACACAATTGGAGATGGGGTCACGTGCCAGCACGTGATGGGCCCCTGAGCTCTTTGAAATAATAGAATTAAATTCTAATGAAATGCCTAACTGGTGGGGTCACGTGCCAACACGTGATGGACTCTTAAGTCCTCTGAGCGAATAGAATTAAATTCTAATTAGATGGGTCATGTGCCAACACGTGATGAGCCCCTGAGATCTTTGAAATAATAGAATTAAAGTCTAATGAAATGCCTAACTGGTGGGGTCACATGCCAACACGTGATGGACTCTTAAGTCTTCTAAGCGAATAGAATTAAATTCTAATTAGATGGGTCATGTGCCAACATGTGATGGGTTCTTAGACCCTCTGGAACAATAGAATTAAATTCTAATTAAAGGGAATCAAAAACCCTAACTGGAAAATTATTTCCCTAGATCTTTCCAAACAAAAAGATTGCACTCTGTAAAGTGGAGCACCGTTGGATTAAAAATCCAATGGTACAAGGAAATATTTTCCTAAAATTTGCCAAGAACAACAAATAAAATATCTTTTGGATTAAAAATCCATTGGTGAATAAAATTTACCGAGTGATCTAAAAGATCATGTTGGTTATAAAATCAATCAAAATATTTCAATGAAAAATTGACTAAACAAACTGATTCTTTTCTTTCTCCTATAAATAGGAGCCAAGAAGAGAATACAAAAGAAAAGATAAACAACAACAGAGAGAAAAAAGAAGAGAATTGCATTCTCCAAAAAGAAGAAGATCTTTTCAGAAAAGAAAGAAACGCTAGGTAAGAGAGGGAAAGAGATCATTCTATAAGCTCCCACAAAAAGAGAATTTAATTCTCGAACTAAGAGTTTAACTCTTCTGAATAAGAACTTAGTTCTTCCTTTGGTTGAAGATCTGCAGAAGCAGATCTTCTCATAAGTTAAAAAATTAATTCTCATCGGGAGGATTCTACCATGCAGATCTAAAACCTAAGGGAGGAATTAAGTTCAGAGAATTTTATTCTTCCACAAAGCACATAGGAATTTAATTTCTCCAACAAAGATAGCGTTTAATTCTTAATATAAAGAACTTAGTTTTTCTTCATGGTAATAGATCCGCAGAAGCAGATCTCTCCATAAGTTGAGAATTTAATTCTCACCGGGGAGATTCTGCCATGCAGATCCAAAACTTAGAGGGAGAATTGAGTTTAAACAATTTAATTATTTTGAACATATAGGAATTTAATTCCTCTAAATAAAATTCGGGTTTAACCCTATAAGAGAATTTAATTCTTAAACAAGGGATCTATCTCTCCATGCACGTAAAAAGATCAAGTACCGAACATGATCACGCGGCGACACGTGACTCTCCCCTTCAATGATCAAAAGAGAACGAATATGAATAAGTCACGTCCTCCCACGTGACCCTTGAACAGACTCCTCAAAATAAGAAGGGCAGAATAGATTTTGGGCGTCTCACGTGCTCCCACGTGACCCCTTAGCAATTATCAAACAAAAGAGGATTCTACCCAAGGGCAATGCCTCAAGTGTCCCCACGTGACCCCTAATATCTAATGCATGGGTACCCATCACGTGTCCATACGTGATGGCTATAAAGATCAAGTGTTTAACACTTATATATTCTGGGAGTAAAATAAAAGAAACACGGCCCAATCTTCAGGCGCCTCACGTGACCCCACGTGAGCGCTTTAGTTTTAGTGTTTAACACCACTTTAAGTGCCTCACGTAGGAGCACGTGAGCGCTGAATGTATTCTGGTGTTTAACACTATATTCAAGTCAATCTTAGCCCAAATTAGCTAAGTCTTCCAGAGGCAAGATCTCTTGAAACCGAACCTCAAATACACTCTTGTTTTCCAAAATTGATCATCTCATATGACATTCAAAACCAAAACCCAGAGCCTTTCAATCAACTTTGGTTCATCGGTACATCTCTTCACACCTCTGATACATGTCGTTGTAATTCTTCAACGTCTTCAGAGAGGTGACGGGTCCCGACAACTAGACATTCCACGGACTATGAGGCCCTTAAACTCATGGACTACAATGTCCTTAAACTTTACAGACTGTGAGGTCCTTAAACTAATGGACTATGATGTTCTTAAACTTTACAGACTATGATTTCTCTAAACTAGACTATGATGTCTTTAAACTTCACGGACTATGATGTCCTTAAACTTGTGGACCGCAAAGTCTCTAAACTAAAACAATAGAGCCCAAATGCTCTTTTGTTGGATCTAAACGATCCTGTTAAGTAAATCTTAGTCTAAAATTAGACTAACGTATCCTTAACAAATGGTTAAGTTGATCTTAGTCTAAAATTAGACTAACGTATCCTTAACAAACGTTTAAGTTGATCTTATTCTCAAATGAGATTAACGTATTCTTAAACCCAAACCAAAACCCAAATCTAAGAAAATACGGATTTGGACTAATCCGCGCCCTACGGGCGACAACATAAATTAGTCTCCGTATACAATCCACGGGCAACCAAAAATAAAACACACACACACGACACGAAGTGACCATCTGGAGAAAGAGAAAGTTGTTACCGCGATGCGGTAGCGTAATTAACTGCAGGGGCTTGCGCCTGCAGGGAAGAGCGTCCCTACAATCAAAAACCCCTCAAACGAGAGAGAATCTAACGAAGTCTGCTACAACAGCCGCATCCGTCTAAACCTTCGATATATGGTGCCATAAATCAACTTGGAATCTTCGGAGAGGTGGACGGATAAAACCAAATAGTATCTGCCCTCAAATTCAGACAAGACGTCAGTCTTTCCCGGTCTTTCGGTGGAGAACAACGCAATTTTTAGGATATGCTTGAATCTTCTCATACTTCAGACCCAAATCAGACATTATCTTTTGGGCTCCGTACCAGCTGTCGAGCACGTTCGTTCCCGGGGGCATAGAATCTTTCAAGAACGAAAGAAGCATTGTGAATGACTTATTGCTCCATCTATTTAGGCACTTAATCTGGAAAAGTTGGACGAACCATGAAAGGGTGGAATACTTTGCATTCTCATAAATTGGTTTTCTAGCATCATTCATGAACTTTTCAAACTTATCCGCACGCGGTCCTTGACCGGAAGGAATTTCATCTTCGGTACGAATAGATTCATCTAGGGCAGCCTCTACCATATCCTCTATTTCTTCTCCTGGAAAAAAATTACCGTCTTCTTCTACTGCCGCATTACCGTCTTCTTCTTCTTCTTCTGCCGCATTACTGTGTTCTTCTCTTTCCCCGTGATATAACCAAGTTGTATAAAGTCTAGTAAAACCATGTTTAACGATACGAAGCTCTGCGAATTCTACGTTTGTCCAGTACTTATTCCCAAATCTATCGCACGGGCAGAGAATCTTCTCTAACACGATCTTATTATGTGCGCGTGCAAATTCAATGAAAGCAGCAACTCCTGCGACAAACTTAGCTTGCATACGTTGTTTCCAATCCACATACATCCAGTCCTTAACTCTGATATACTCATAAGCCATGTTAGACTGTATAACATATAAATTGTAGGTTATGATGACTATATTGAAAAATCTAAGAACAAGATGGTTATTGACAAAGGAGAAAATCCGTATATGTGATTTTTGTGTGGGTTTGTCGTTGAAAAGAATAAATTATCGAAAAACAAAATTAGATTTGAGGATGCCCAAGTATGAGTTGTATTCTATATATGTGTGTTTCAATTTATGATTTCGCTTAAGTGTAGGGTTGTTAGTGTGTATGTGCTATGTGTGCGTTTGTTATGTATTCGTGCTGTATGTGTGTGTTTCGGCTGTCGGGGGTAAGGTTTCTATCCCATTAAGAATGTATAGAGCAGACACCCATTCTCTTGTGCTTTCAACCGTTTCGAGTAAATTTCGGCATCACTTCTCATATGTTTCTATTATTTCTTTTTAACATAGTTCTTTTCCTCTGAGTTTTGAATCTGCAGAACAAAATCTCTCCGATGAAAATTAAATTCTCAACTTGTGGAAAGATTTACTTCTGTAAATCTCAACCAGAGGAAGAATCAAGTTCTTATATGAAGGGTTAAGTTTACGGTAAATTTGTACGTTTACGTTAATATCGAGTATCCTACTGAAGGAACTAGTGCACCCTAAACCCTTATCTTAATTTTTGGAGGAATTAAATTCTCATATGTTCCTGTTATTTCTTTTTAACTTACTTCTTTTACCCTAAATTTTGAATCTGCAGAACAAAATCTTCCTGATGAGAATTAAATTCTCAACTTGTGGGGAGATTTGCTTCTGCAAATCTCAACCAGAAGAAAAAATAAATTCTTATATGAAGGGTTAAGTTTACGGTAAAGTTGTACGTTTACGTTATCATCGAGTATCCTACTGAAAGAACTAGTGCACCCTAAACCCTAACCTTAATTTTTGGAGAAATTAAATTCTCATATTTCCTATTATTTCTTTTTAACTTAGTTCTTTTCCGCTGAGTTTTGAATCCGAAGAATAAAATCTCACCGATGAGAATTAAATTCTCAACTTTTGGGAAGATTTGTTTCTGCAATTCTCAACCAGAGGAAGAACTAAGTTCTTATATGAAGGGTTAAGTTTACGGTAAAATTTTACGATTACGTTATCATCGAGTATCCTACTGAAGAAACTAGTGCACCCTAAACCTTAACCCTAATTTTTGGAGGAATTAAATTCCCATGTGTTCCTGTTATTTCTTTTTAACTTAGTTCTTTTCCCCTAAGTTTTGAATCTACAGAACAAAATATTCCCGAGGAGAATTAAATTCTCAACTTATGGGGAGATTTACTTCTGCAAATCTCAACCAGAGGAAGAACTAAGTTCTTATATGAAGGGTTAAGTTTACGGTAAAATTGTACGTTTACATTATCGTCGAGTATCCTACTGAAAGAACTAGTGCACCCTAAACCCTAACCCTAACTTTTGGAGGAATTAAATTTCCATATGTTCCTGTTATTTTTTTTAAATTTAGTTATTTACCCCTAAGTTTTGAATCTGCAGAACAAAATCTCTCCGATGAGAATTAAATTTTCAACTAGTGGGGAGATTTGCTTCTGCAAATCTTAACCAGAGGAAAAAATAAGTTTTTATATGAAGGGTTAAGTTTACGGTAAAGTTATACGTTTACGTTATTATCGAGTATCCTAATGAAGGAACTAGTGCATCCTAAACCCTAAACCTAATTTTTGGAGGAATTAAATTCCCATATGTTCCTGTTATTTCTTTTTAATTTAGTTCTTTTCCCCTAAGTTTTGAATCTGCAGAACAAAATCTCCCCGATGAGAATTAAATTCTCAACTTGTGGGGAGATTTGCTTCTGCAAATCTCAACCAGAGGAAGAACTAAGTTCTTATATGAAGGGTTAAGTTTACGGTAAAGTTGTACGTTACGTTATCATCGAGTATCCTACTGAAGTAACTAGTGCACCTAAACCCTAATCCTAACTTTTGGAGAAATTAAATTCCCACATGTTCCTGTTATTTCTTTTTAACTTAGTTGTTTTCCCCTAAATTTTGAATCCGCAGAACAAAATCTCCCCGATGAGAATTAAATTCTCAGCTTGTGGGGGAGATTTGTTTATGCAAATCTCAATCAGAGAAAAAACTAAGTTCTTATATGAAGAGTTAAGTTTACGGTAAAGTTGTACGTTTACGTTATCATCGAGTATCCTAATGAAGGAATTAGTGCACCTTAAATCCTAACTCTAATTTTTGGTGGAATTAAATTCCCATATGTTCATGTTATTTCTTTTTAAATTAGTTCTTTTCCCCTAAATTTTAAATCCGCAGAACAAAATCTCCCCGATGAGAATTAAATTCTCAACTTGTGGGAAGATTTGCTTATGCAAATCTCAATCAGAGGAAGAACTAAGTTCTTATATGAAAGGTTAAGTTTACGGTAAAGTTGTACGTTTACGTTATCATCGAGTATCCTAATGAAGGAACTAGTGCACCCTGTTCCCGCCAAAATTTTGGCTCAAAACCCGCTCCCAATAATAACAATAAAATAAAATAAAGTAAAATAAAATAATAATAAAAACTCCACATGAAAAGAATGTAACAAATGCCTCAAAGCCAAGAGTTAAAACATTGTGAAGCAACGCTTCAGATTCTGCGCGCTGCGCGCCACGTGTCAAAAGCAGACACGCTACCGCTAGGAGCGCTGCGTCCTAGGCAGCGCGTCCCAATCAGTGCAAAGCTCTATTTTAAAATCCAAAATTTAAATTGAAGCAACACTTCATATCCAGCGCTCTGCGCTGTGCGTCACGTGTCAAACACGGGTGCGCTAGCGCAGTTGCGCTGCGCTGCGTGCCACGTGTCAGACACGGGCGTGGTAGCGCAGTTGCGCTGCGCTCTGAGCAGCGCACCACGTGCAAAGCACGGGTGCGCCAGCGCTGGAACCTAAAAGCTCCCCAACCGTCAGATCAAAGATCTAATAATAATGATAAATCATTAATTAATCAGAAACTAAATTCTGTTAAGGAAAGATTCCTCAAAATCTTTCCAAATAACAAGATCGTGCTTTGTAAATCAGAGCACCGTTGGATCAATGATCCAATGGTAAATAAAAAATTACCGAAAGACAGAATAAATTCTGTATGTAAAGATCTTTCCAATTTTGTTAAAAACAAAAAGATTGCCTTCTGTAAAACAGAAGCCTAGGATCAAAGATCCAACGGTGGGAAATATTCCCAAATCAATCAGAGAAAGATCTTTTCAACTGATTTAACAAATCATTTGGCCCTATATAAAGGACCCTAGACTTCAAGTTTAACACACACACACACACACAGAGAGCGAAAATACAAAAAAGAGAGAGAAAAACCCTCTGTAAAAGAAGAGCAAGCTCTTAGGAAAAAAAGAAGATTTTTCTTTAACTTCAAGGTAAAAAGAACTATGTTCTTGAACAATAGAGATGAAACCATCTCGTAAAAAGAAGGACCATCTTCTAAAAAGATCTTAGATCTATAAAAAGACCAAGGTCTTTCAATTTAAAAGAAAAGATCAAAAAGTTCTAATCATAAAAAAATAAAAAGAAGTAAAATACTTCACTCACAGATCTTTTGATCTATAAAGGCAGAGCCTTTTGTAAAAACAAGAACTTTTGTTCTTTGATCTTGAGGCAAGGCCTCTTTTGAAGAACATAAACTTGTTCTCTGATCATAAATTTGATCAAATGCGCTTTTCGCTAATGAATAGTGCCTTGCACTCATGAACTGCGCTTCTGTGCTCCTTGGACCGGCGCTCAGCGCCAAATCATGCCACATGTCAACCATAAACACTACTTGCGCTTTGCGTTCCTGAAACAATGCACTGCGCTCATGGGCTGGCGCTCAACGCCAAGTGCGCCACGTGTCACTCACTGGCGCACCCACAAACTAGTGCAGCATGCTCATAAATTAAAAGCGCAATACGCCAACAAACTAGCGCTAAGCGCGACACGTGTCCTCCTCGTGTGCGCTATCCAACAGAAGTGCCATGCGCTCTTTCCTTGGCGTAAAGCGCCTGACGCGCCACGTGGCGCACTGTCAGAACATATTTTGTTCTGATAAATGCTATGCATTATAAAAAGGGCAGAGCCCAAACAAAGGCTCAATAGCCAGAACGATAAAATGTTCAACTCATATCAACTGGGCCCATATGCTCATAAATCTTCAAACCGACTTTAGTCCCAAATTGGACTATAGATCTCCCAACCAACATTGGTTCAAGGGTACATCTATGAACTCCTCTGATATTTGTCGTTATAATTCTTCAACGTCTTCAGAAAGGTGATGGGTCCCGACAGCCATACATTTCACGGACTATGATGTCCTTAACCTTGACCGGGATGTCCTTAAGCTAACATTGGACCACTATGTCCTTAAACTGGAAAGCGACCGCAATGTCCCTAAACTAAACAATGGAGCCCAAATGCTCTCTTGTTGGATCTAAATGATCCTGTTAAGTTGATCTTGTTGGAGATAGTGCCCTCAGAGTCAATTATTGGATCACAGGCACGTGATTGCAATGATTGAGGGAGGACCTATCCCGGTAGAACAGTCTTACTCGAGATGATAGTATGCTATCTGGTTTATCTTTATCATCGTGTACTGCTTTAGGTGACCTGACAGGTCGCTATTGCACGTTGATAGAGCCCCTAGGATTCTTGCTTGACTGCCGGCAGTATGAGGGCGATCATATACGTGAGAGCTGGGGTCTACAAGCATATCCTTAAAAGGTCCCTAGTCGTGGGAGTTTCGAGACAGGGCATCGATTCTCCAGAGTAGACTAGTGTATACAGTCGAGACCCCGACGAGGGGCGGTGGCCGGTCTCACAAGCCACTGGTGTCAGTTGGTTCACCTAAGATGTATACAGGTGCTCATTGGGTTATGAGTACACCGGACAGGACTCGCCGGGAACATGCTAGTTGGTCTTATACCTGACGTCAGATAGCAGTTCCCAGGTGACATGTGTACAGGTTAGTTCATCGACCTGGGGATCGTCATTTGTCTCGTGTGAGTTCCCACTGTGCTTTGATTACTACCCTACCACGGCTCAAAGGAGTCATGCAAACAGGTTTTAGTTGGGTACAGTCTCGAGCCATATGGAGGCAGTGAGCGGATCTTCAGGGGTTCGTCTCTCCCGGTATTGGGGGTGAGGTCGCGCTGTGTCTAGGAGAGCCATTACACAAAGTCCTTGGCCAAGGCAGGAGATTTACTGGTAGGTATTCCAGTAGTATCTCAGGGTGTTCTGGGCTACACTCCGACACGACTTGTACCGCTTTTGGGGGTCTGACTTTTACCAACCCCCTAGGCCCGCCATGCGATACTCATAGACGAACGGACCGGACTGTACGGATATTGTCACTGACAGGCTCAGTAGGGTGTCAGGATGAGTTCGCTCATCGACGTCCCTTTTGGTCAATAGCTGGTGGCCCGTTACGTATTGGCTTATACCTCTGACGTGCTAGTGGTTAAATCCACAGCCATTGTATTGACGAGTCTTTAGAGTCCACCACACTTTCAGTTACTCAGGTTTTCGGGCGAAACGCTGTAGAGGCCGTATGGAGATATGGCAGGGTCCGATCAGATACGTGCGGTATTGCACGGATCAGGATCGGACGGTTTGTACTAGTGGCCGTATGATTATATGGCAAGGTTCGATCGGATACGTGCGGTATTGCACGGATCAGGATCGAACGGATATTACTAGCCGGCTTTGGTTTAAGCCGGATCCTAGTTTAGTACAGTGTAGATTTTGTCTCATTGCATTTGTATCCGGTCGGAATACAGATGCGGGTGTGTATGCACAGTACCGGGGTTTTCCTGTAATTTATTACGGGACCAGTTTTCTGGAGTTGCCAGTTTGCATTCCGTTCCGGCCGGTTTTCCTTTGTTCTTTCCCGGCCGGACTTTTTCGATGAAGGGTGTTATTTGCAAGTTTGCAAATAACACATTGTGGAGGATTTTCTTGCAAATGTATTATTTATGAAAGCATCTTTTGAGACCATTCTTTTCTATCATCATCACTTGCTTTTTGGTGATTTGAGGTGATTAGAGGTTGATGTGAATTTGTTATGATGATGTTTGGATATGGTCACCCTCTCTCTTTTCCTACACTCACCTCCCTCTTGCTTATGTATTCTTTCCTCCACCATTCTAAGATGAGATGGTTTTCATTTTGAGAAAGAGAAGAAGAAGTTTTTCATTCTTGAGAGTTTCATTCTTGATCTCATTTCATGCTAGAAAAATGCAAGCACCATTTTTCTTATCTTGTTTCCTCCATCATCTTCAAAGGCAACAAACCCCAAATGAGACATAGCTTCAACCCTACACATTCTACAACAAATCTTGGATGCGTCGGCCAGCCAACTTCGCGCCCGAGTTGCCTCGGTATTGAGGTGGGAGCCCGTAAAAGATGCAGGCGATGTGGTGCCCTTCCGGCGAGGAGGCGACGACCGGATTTTCCGCGGGAGATCGGGACGACGACGAGAAGACCGGAGGACTCGGATCACTCGGTATATCTCTAACCCGTCTTGTAGTTAGCTAGATCTAGTTTAATGGCCCGATCCGGGGTTTAGTGCGCGGTGGTGCCGATTTGCTAAGTTCGCAAAATTAAAGTTTATCACCGTTTCCGCATTTGGCCATCGGATTGACGGCCGGGGCGCCGCCGTGCACTTACAGTGGTATCAGAGCCTCGCCATTAACTTCGTCTAGCTTCGTTTGATGTGTTTGCATTTCCGATCGACCAAAATTCCAAAAAACCACGTTTATCTTCACATCAGTTTTCTGTCGAATTTTTTCGGTCTCTAAAAATTTTTCAGGTTGTAGAAAATTGATGTACTAGAAGTTCTAAGAGTTCTGGGAAAATTCGAGACATTGATCCTTCAGGCGGAGCGCGGAACCACGGCAAAACCCCCCTTGTTGCCGCGGTTCCGCCGCAGGTTAGAATGGTCAATGTGTCAAACTTCTCCAGTGGGCTTCTGGGCTGATTTTAGGGGTTTTGGAATATTAATATTGGGCCCAGATTTTCTGTGAGTGCTACAGTATTGCTTGGGGGCCCGCTTATTAATTTTTGATCGATCGGATATTTTAAACACATTATTTCACAGTATTTATATTATATCTACGACCGTGAATGTCACTCGATCGGTAAATCCGGTCTAACTGCTATAGCCCGGTTAGACGGATTTGCGAACGTGACTTTCACGTTGATGTTCTGTGTTTTGCTGTGATGTTGCGGATCGGTCGTGGGGATAGCCTGGATGCAATGCTAGTACAGTGTTGTTGTATTATGTACATTTGATATTGCGGGGCGAGCGTCCGACATGTGGACTGCCGTCACTGCCTGTTTGTATTATTCTTTTGGGGCACGACCTGGTTGCGGTCGATGTACCCGTTGTATGTATATTTTACTTTCTGTACTAGGGTTACCCTGCGGTGGGGTGCACGGATAGCCGGGTTCTGGAGGGCAACAAGCCCGCATCTCATGGCATTGAGACGGAGGGGGCTTCACTCTAGGATTGGCGGGCTATTCGCCGCACTCGTAGGGGGTACAGGTTGACCCAGAAGGGGTGCCCAAGTTGCCGGATTCCGTGAAGTGCTGGGTGGTCCATTCACGGTGCTGAAGGGGGCTGCCTCGCTTCAGGTTTTGGGGGGTGACTTGCCGCGCCCGTAGGGGTCTAGAATTTCATTGCACAGGCTATCCACACGACCAGGAGAACGTCGGGTTTCAGTAGTGGCTCTGTGAAACCCGGGGATCCCAGATATCTGTATTGTTCTGTGATGCTGTACATTTCTGTGATGTTGCATTTTATTCACGCCTTGAGCGAAAATAATATATTGGTATATATATTAGTAGATGTTGTATATGTTTTGCATCCGCGCTAGTCCAGTCCCCGCTCTGTCGTTAGTTAGCTAACCTAACGGGTAATGACGGGACCCAGTGGCGAATGCGGATGGCATATACGTACATCAGTATATTTTCGTTCTTTGTGGTGTGATCAATTGATGGGACTGCGTTGATTCGTATCAATGCAAGTTAAACAAACCTTATCTGATGTTGTTGGAACACTTTTCAAAAAGCTGTTATTGCAAAGACATTCACTTTTGTTTTGCATCGTGGTATTCATTTGGAATATCCTGCTCCTCAGTCGACGAGGCAAGGGCCGAGATCCCTTCACCGGGAGTGACCCCTTGGACAGAAGTTTGCGTCAGGGCATTAACTTCACTATAGCCGATTACTTTTGCTTTGCACCGTGATATTCATTTGGAATATCCTGCATCCCATTCTACGGGGAAAGAGCCGAGATCCCTTCACCGGGAGTGACCTCTTTAGTAAAGGTTTTCGTCACTATATTTTCTAAAAAGCTATCCGTTCCTTCAACGATATCAAGTTCATTACGTTAAAGGTTTTCGCCAGAAACCATTCGTAGCCCTCCGTCGTTTCATATGGGTAGTCAATAGTATTCAAGCTGTGTTTGTTGGCCAAAGTCAAGGCACAGTGTTTGGTAGCTGTTGGTTATTCATATGCAGCATAGATAGATGCGTTGGTTTGGAACAGTCGTACTGCCTTGTTGGCCAAAGTCAAGGGTAGGTACGGGTGGATTCAAAACAACCTGGAGAATGACGGGTAGAACTTGACATGTGACTTATGATTTGTTGGCCAAAGTCAAGGTCATAAGAGCATGGGGTAGAAATCACATCGGGAGTTTCAAAAGAACTGAAACTTGCCAGATATGCGCATACCTTATAGAGTGTGAACCGTGAGCAGATTCCGTCACGTTATCATGCGATGAGAGTTGGATCCCGATTCCCACTGATGAGTTAGTTTACTCCCCGGGTGACCCCGACTAATTCTTCTTTCAGGTTTGGAAGAGAATTTGAGGTACAGTGGGAGGTTTCCAGATTAGATAAAGTGATAACCATTCTGATCTAGGTTAGAGTGCACGCTGAGTGTTTCTTTTCTCTCTCTCTCTGGCAGCGACCATTGACCCGACCCTAGACTATGACTCAGTGACCAAGTTGACCGAACCTTCTTAACACTGGCTTTTGGATTGTCAGAGTTGCAAACCTCGTTGCCACTCCTACTTTTACCCTTTTCTCCAGGACACCCCGTATTACTATGAACGTCCACTTCCATTGGACAAAACCATCGTATGGTTATATACGAACTCGAAGGACTTCGAGGATGGTTTCTGGTTCTGGAGAAAATGGATAGGTTTATTCAGTTGTCTTTTCCTTTTTGCCTTCTCTCAAGTTACGAGTACTCCTTAGTTTAGGAGATAGTACACCTATTATGCAAATTGGATAGTCTTCTTCCAAACCTTAGGCTGGTGCCGACCGGTAGGGAATGAAGAAAACCAATTAGCCTAAACGGTGTGCAGAAGGTATTAAGATTAAGACAAAGCAAGGGATTAGTAAGAGGGCAAAGTAAATTGCGACTGATATTCACGACCAAACCAAGTATTTCTTCGCCAATCCTAAATCACCTTTGTATTTCTCCAGGACACTCCGTATCACTACGAAGATCCACAGTTTATTGGATAATCCATCGTATGGTTATATACGAACTCGAAAGGAACTTGTTCCAGTTCGGGGATGGATTCTGGTCCAGGAGAAATAAGAATAAGGTTTATTCAGTTGTCTTTTATCTTCACCTTCTCTCGCATTGCGAGTGCTCCTAGGACTAGGACAGTACACCCATTATGCTTATTGGATAGTCTTCTTCCAAACCATAGGCTGGTGCCGAACGGTAGGGAAGGAAGAAAACCAATTGGCCTAAAGGGGTGTGCAGAAGGTAATGACTAAAGACATATAAAGGGATTTGGAGAGGTGGCAAAGAATTATACGGTTATAGTTGTGAATCTGGATAATGGTAGAGGCATTACTAGGAATACCAGGATACCCCATCGAAACATTTCAATGTTTCAGTTTCACTATGTACTGTTAAAGGAAAACTGATTTCCCGATTAGACACTTGCTCCAGGGTATGTATTTACCAGGTTTGATTCTCACATCTGTATAGTTTTACAGATGATGAGTGGGAGTAAGTTATTGGGAATAGGGTGATCATCCTCATTATATCGGGATTCGTTGTAATCGGTGATATTTGAGGAGATCATCTGGGCTGTTTGCCGGTCGGCAAATATTTGGTTTTGAATATCCGCTGTTGTGCACCAATTTCAAATTGATATATCTGTACGTCTATTTTCATAGAGTGAGATATACCTTTTGATATTATGTCGATGACATTTACCTATATCAGTGGATGGTTAGGTAAGGAGCATTAAACAGCGGTGTAATTCTTCTTAACCATAAGTACAGTTTTCAACCTGCGACACACAGTGAAAGAGTTGTTAGACTCGGCGGACTTATACAGAGTATTGTATATTGTCCAGTGTCCATCAGGACAGAGGGGTTGGTCCTCGTACTATATTCGGTTTACTTATGACTTCTCTAGTTTTTAGACAAGTGTTTCGTGGAAACACAGGGTCCGAATTTTGAGAAGTTATAGGTATTTGAATAAAGTAGAGAACCAGGTATTGCAAGTATCGGGATTCTTCAAAGTGATCGAAGATGTAGATACTTGTATATGGTATTCAGTTGATAGTAATGATAAAGAGAAATTGCTTCTCTTTCAGGTTACTCATAATTGGAAGCGTTCCTAAGTTGAGTAACGCTGATCGGCCTCCTTCCATTTAGTTGACATGCACTGGAGATAGCTGCATGATTTGAATCTGGTTCAATTAAATCTGTGCCTCAGGTTCTATATTGGATATAGTACAGTTCATATCTTAACATTGTTAAGGTACGGGGAGTTGTCCGGCTTATGATTAAAACCAGACTCTGGATAACTCAAGGCACGTTTCTGTAATGGCTGTTTGTGGGTTGACCCAGGCTATGACGAGGGTTGACTTTCTACCATAAGAAAATCAATAGTGATATTGTTCTTGACTCGCCACAGTTTTAATAAAAATTGATTTTTTCAAAAACAGTAGTGGGAGTATGGTAGAACTGGAAGTGATTCCAGAACCGCAAACGATTACTGAAGATTTGATAAGGAACCTAAAGATTCAATCTGTTTTGACATTCCATTGGCCACTCCGTAGATACGGTGGGTAACTTCAGGCACCCGAGAGGTACTCCGGTAGCCTCAAGGACGGTGACAGGGAAGTTCTTGTTTACCCACACTTGCCATTGCTGTTGTTCCAGGCTGCGAGACCCAGTGGGAGGATGAGTATAGCGTCGTTCTAAACTAGCTTTAGAAGTGCACGTCTATATGACTCTGCCAGAGGGTTGTCATAGTCAGTGGGAGCAGCGGAAGCATTGGTGGACATCAGGCTTATGTCTATTTATAGACTAAAGCAGATATAACGGAGATAGATCATCTATTTCTGATGTGACAGTCATGGGTTTGACGTCATCAGAATAGGGGATGGATCTGTTGAGAAGGTAGTAGCGTGTGATATCCGGGTTTTGGATGACATACACAAAGTAGGAAGTGATATTCCTATACTACGATCGATTATACTTTGGTCGTCATACAGTGGTTTCTCTACAAGGGACTTGGACATTATATCAGACATACTGGTTACTAGATCTATGGTTTTAGATCTAGATTTGGGTGGTTTCCCAATCAGGGTACTTTGACAGCATTCTAAGAGTATTTAGAATGGACGACTCCTGGCACGGTAGTGTACCTGCAGGTGATGGAGTCACCCTCTCTAAAGGTGTCTTATAGACTAAAGTAGAGAGGGATGTGCATGATTGGCAGATCACTTGCTTAGGCAATTGAGTCAATCATGAGATGTCAAGTACCACACCAGATGTTGTTCTTGCACTAGATGCAATAAGTTAACATTGATCCAATCCTGGAGAAACAGTCGGAAGCAGTTTTAGAACATAAGTAGATGTTCTAGGGATATGATAACGACAACCTCATTTGGGAGACAGTTATCATTCCAGGCTTCCAAGGTGACATGGACGACAAGAAGGTTGTCAGAGTTATAGTTTTCCTTCTGACGAGGGGCAGTATTTTGGACAGGTGGTCCAAGGCAATACTGAGGGTGGCATGGCGCAGGATACTGATTAAGTTCAGTTGTCGATACAGTCTAAGAAGTTTGGATTTGGAGTTCATTTATGAGCTAGGTCCCATCAGACATCCAGACATTCTAAGACAGGTATTGCTCATTTCGGGAGATGGCTTTCTCCGCGAACTTGAGATATAGAGAGACATAGAAAGAAACTTCAAGACGGATCCACTCACTGAGACTATTCCTCGAACGCAAGAGTTTCGCAAACGAGCTTTGTGAGACTGACTAGTAGAGGAGTTGGGTGTTCGGTATCACACGGGTTGTGAGTATGCGACATCGCAATAATTAGCCTTGAGTGCAAGTGGGAGATTGTTGGAGATAGTGCCCTCAGAGTCAATTATTGGATCACAGGCACGTGATTGCAATGATTGAGGGAGGACCTATCCCGGTAGAACAGTCTTACTCGAGATGATAGTATGCTATCTGGTTTATCTTTATCATCGTGTACTGCTTTAGGTGACCTGACAGGTCGCTATTGCACGTTGATAGAGCCCCTAGGATTCTTGCTTGACTGCCGGCAGTATGAGGGCGATCATATACGTGAGAGCTGGGGTCTACAAGCATATCCTTAAAAGGTCCCTAGTCGTGGGAGTTTCGAGACAGGGCATCGATTCTCCAGAGTAGACTAGTGTATACAGTCGAGACCCCGACGAGGGGCGGTGGCCGGTCTCACAAGCCACTGGTGTCAGTTGGTTCACCTAAGATGTATACAGGTGCTCATTGGGTTATGAGTACACCGGACAGGACTCGCCGGGAACATGCTAGTTGGTCTTATACCTGACGTCAGATAGCAGTTCCCAGGTGACATGTGTACAGGTTAGTTCATCGACCTGGGGATCGTCATTTGTCTCGTGTGAGTTCCCACTGTGCTTTGATTACTACCCTACCACGGCTCAAAGGAGTCATGCAAACAGGTTTTAGTTGGGTACAGTCCCGAGCCACATGGAGGCAGTGAGCGGATCTTCAGGGGTTCGTCTCTCCCGGTATTGGGGGTGAGGTCGCGCTGTGTCTAGGAGAGCCATTACACAAAGTCTTTGGCCAAGGCAGGAGATTTACTGGTAGGTATTCCAGTAGTATCTCAGGGTGTTCTGGGCTACACTCCGACACGACTTGTACCGCTTTTGGGGGTCTGACTTTTACCAACCCCCTAGGCCCGCCATGCGATACTCATAGACGAACGGACCGGACTGTACGGATATTGTCACTGACAGGCTCAGTAGGGTGTCAGGATGAGTTCTCTCATCGACGTCCCTTTTGGTCAATAGCTGGTGGCCCGTTACGTATTGGCTTATACCTCTGACGTGCTAGTGGTTAAATCCACAGCCATTGTATTGACGAGTCTTTAGAGTCCACCACACTTTCAGTTACTCAGATTTTCGGGCGAAACGTTGTAGAGGCCGTATGGAGATATGGCAGGGTCCGATCAGATACGTGCGGTATTGCACGGATCAGGATCGGACGGTTTATACTAGTGGCCGTATGATTATATGGCAAGGTTCGATCGGATACGTGCGGTATTGCACGGATCAGGATCGAACGGATATTACTAGCCGGCTTTGATTTAAGCCGGATCCTAGTTTAGTACAGTGTAGATTTTGTCTCATTGCATTTGTATCCGGTTGGAATACAGATGCGGGTGTGTGTTCAGACCATAATATTGCATTTATCATTCCCCTATTCTTATCCTTTTTTTAAATAAACAGGTACTCTTGACGCACGTCTGTTGCATATTACAGGATACAGGTTTCTGGAGCAAATACAGTGAAAAAGACACAAAACAACAGAAAAAGGGACTTTTGACCAACAAGTAGACGGATCCTAGTCAAGCCTAGTCGAAGAACAGTGCAAGGTCCAAAAAGTCAAGTGAAACGGTTAAAAAGCCCAATACAAGTCTTCACTAAAAATCTGGAGAAGATCCAGAAGTCCAACAGAGAAAAGAAGAGTAAAAACAGAAGCCCAAAGAGCCAAGGAAAAAGCCCCAAAAATAACAAAGCCCAATTCCCTAGTTTGGCCGCGGATCCGCGGCCAAACCCTACCTGGCGCCGCGGATCCGCGGCCTTACAGAGAGCTTGTCGGTGGAAATTTGATGCGTCGGTGCGACGGTTCTGGTGTTGGGATTCTCAGGGGTCAAATCTGTAATTTTGCATGTGCGAGAGTCTGTAGCCCTAGGTTTCCTATTTTCCTATAAATTGTAATCTTAGATCTAAAAATTGTATGCCTCTTTTCAATAAATAAAATTCAGAAATTCTGGAAGTGACATTCAGATCTGTTCTTTATCGCTTGGAGGGAGCCATCACCATTAGTAAGTGTTTTTCTTTTATTCTTTTAATGTTATTTCATCCCCTAATGAGCGAGTAGTCTCCTCACTTGTTAGGGTTAGCCTTAGGGAAAGGGTTGAGAGATGAGATCTCTCATCCCTTTCAATGCCATATTAAACTAACCCATTAAGAATTCCATGCATGCGCGCACAACCGCTCCCTGCGGCACCCTACCCCTCGAGGTAACGGTGAACCGCAGTATAAAGGGCCGGTTGCGCGCGTTTTCCATGGGGGTTAGGGAAATTAACGATAAAGGAAGGATACGAATCTAGAGGAAGAAAACATCTTCCCAAAAGAGTCGTATCCACTTTATCGATAACTACTATAACACCTAATGGATCTAAAATACGGCATTGAAAGCGGTGAGGAAACATCAATCTCCAAAACTTCCTCTAAGCCTAACCCTAGCAAGAATTTAAATTAGATTAATTAAGTTTTAGATCTAGATTTTTATAAAACCAAAACGACAAATAGAATCAACTCGTTAAGACACACTAAAGGAATTTACCCGTCTTTGTGGATCGACCCGCACTCACCGGCTAGCTGCGAAGCGACGCCGTCCTGATTGCGGTAATTATATTTTTGATCGTAAAATCTCTACCAATCAAATGGCGCCGTTGCCGGGGACGGCGTAATATTTCTTTTTGTGAATTTTCGGGTTGATATAAATTTTAAAACTCATAAAAATCTGAAAATATAAAAAAAAATAAAAAATAATCAAATTTGATCTGTTTGAAGGGCGTATCTTTTGGATCTTGCAGGAACAGCGAAGAATCACGGATCTGGAATTTTACAGAGGGCAAATCAAAATTTGGTGCAGAATAACAGAGGCGAAATTGGACAGAGAAGCATTACAATTTTTTTCAGAACCTGAAACCCTAATACAGCCGCTCTTCCGCCGCATAGGTGTGCCTCCCGCCGCGGTTCCGCGCTTGAAGTGCCACGTCAGCGCACCAAATTTTTCTGGTTTGATTTTTCTCTCTCTCCTCTGGAATCTCCCATATATCTCTCTGTAAAAAGTTTTCTGCAGGATTTCTTTGCGTAAAAATCTTTTCCCCCCTTCTAAATAACAGATTTCTGCAGGTTTCTTTGCGCCGCGCTAAAAAATTCTGATTGCAAGTGAAATTTTATTTGTTTTGCATAATTTAACCGGATTCTAAGGGGCTATTTGACCAAACTCAGATTGGGTGGGGATTTCATCACCCTTCCCAGGACCCCAGAAAACACCTAAAGCATTTTGCATCAACCACCTTTAATAAAAAAAGATTAGACTCAGACCTAAGGACAGCGAGCTCAATAGGAAAAGGACTAGGGTAGGCATCAGCCGTTTATCCTAACCGACATTGCGGTGTCTAGGCTAGTGGTTTTTAATTAGGCCCACTGTAGTGGTGGTTCCTTCCCACTTACCTGGCCGTATTTGTCCGTGAAGAGGCGGTTTGAGGTCTATTTCTAGCCCTAATTAGGAGCTGTCTAGTAGACCTAGGTGACCCTAGATCTAGGCCTGATTGTGCATGTGTGGTTGATTCAGTTGTGTCACGAGTCCGTTTTCAAAAACCTCCTTGCAAAACTCACAAATAAAAAAAAAATAAAGAAAAATCTTTTCAAAAACTTGCAACTTGCCGCTAAGAAAACTTGCACCTCACTTCCACCATCTCTCCTTCATTGACGTTATCTTACCCCCACATTCTGTTTTTCTCTTTTTTCTGACTGCGCTACCCTTTAGTGTATGTCATCTTGGACTAGGGATACTAACGCCCGATTAGTCCGTGTTTCGTTGGTACCGACCAACGAACCCTTCGACGAACCCTTCGTCGACATTCCGTCCATTTCCTTACCTCCACCTTTAAATTCTTCTTTCGAAGGTATGTCGGGATTCAACCCCAACGATACCTTGCCGACGGGAATGATTCCACCTCCGCCAGGTGCGAATAACCCGAATCTACCGCCTGTTCTAGCGCCCGCACGAGTTGCGCTCCAGGATCTCTTCTACCCCGTCCGCACTTCTTTACCCACATGTCTTTCACCCCCACCGGCAAATGGGGATAATTTTGAAATAAAACTACACTTCATCAATATGCTGCCTAAGTTTCATGGTTTGGAATCCGAAGATGCTTATATTTTCATTAATAAATTCCAAAACGTTTGCGCCATGATGAAGACAACCCAATTAAGTGATGACGCAATAAGGCTAAGGGTCATTCCTTTTACCTTATGTGACCTAGCCGAGAAGTGGCTATACAGCACCGCATCACACTCCATTAGAAATTGGGACGAGTTTGTGAGAGCTTTTCTGAAAAAGTTCTACCCTCAGCATAAAACTGCTAGAATCCGAAACGAGATTATACAATTTTCACAGCTTCCGTCCGAACCATTCTGGAAGTGCTTCGAGAGATTTAAAGACCTACTTGTTCAATGCCCTCATCATGGGATAGAAAATTGGCAACTTTGCCAAACATTATACGAGGGATTGAACACAGCAACGAAGCAGTTGCTAGAAACAATATGTCAAGGTCATTTTCTCTCCAAGTCTAGCGACGAAGCTTGGCAGTTTCTTGAGGACCTAAGTGAGCAAACAATTCAGTGGGAGAGTACCAAGACCACATCATCTTCTTCAGCTGGTCAATCTAGGGCAGGCATACATCAAATAGATATGTCGATAGCTATGAAGGCCGAGATGGCCTCACTTATGAAAAAGCTAGAAGCCATTGAGACAAAAATCTCATCGTCTTCTCCTGCCTTTACTCTACCCACACGAACTGTTTGTGCTTGTTGTTCGAACCCATCGCATTTAACCGAAGAGTGTCCTTAAAATGCACCTATTCAAGGACAGGATCAAGTCAATGCTGCATTCCAGCAACGACAAAGAAATGATCCTTACTCTTCGACATACAATCAGGGGTGGAGGAGTCACCCGAATTTCGCTTGGAACCAAAATCAACAAGTCCAAGGGAACAATAATTTTCAAAGACCTCCTCCACAACAACAACAAGCACCCTTACAAACTCAAAACCAGCAACCTTTCCAACAACAACCTTATACAAATCAAACGAACAATTTGGTTCAACCTAATGATGATAAGGTTAGCTCGCTCGAGAAAAGTCTTGAAGCATTTCTCAAGCAAACTACAGAATCCGCAGCAAGATTTGAAAGTTATGTGCAATCTTTAATGAATAACAATGCCTCACACGATCAAAGTATCAAATCTATTGAGGCACAAATTGCACAATTAACTGCTGCGTTGAGCGAGAGAGAAAAAGGAAAGCTTCCATCTCAACCATTGCCCAATCCCGGTCACCCACAAAATGCATATCACAATCACAATGTAAATGCGGTGACCACGTTGAGATCCGGAAGAGAGTTGCAAAATAATGTGGAAACTAGTGATGACATCCCCGCCGGTGGTTCTTCTTCCCCTTCTTCATTTTCTTCACTTCCTTCTTCACCTTTTTCTTTAGAGCCTATTCTCCACCCTTCACACGGCTCCACTTCTTCTGACTTGAACGGACCCATTTCTAACAACACGAACACATCCACACTGGGATCCGTTCCTATTCCACATTCTACTCCACAGACTTTTGACTCAACAAATTTTCAGAATGCACCATTTCCAAACAGGTTGAGTCCTAATAAACCAAATACACAAGTGGAGAAGATTGTGGAGATATTTAAGCAGGTTAGCATAAATATACCCCTCTTGGATGCTATCCAACAAGTCCCTTCATACGCGAAAATCTTAAAGGGATTATGCACTTCAAAGAGAAAAGCATCTCAAGTACCCAAGAAAGTGCTAGTGGCTAGTGCAGTGAGCAATGCTATTAACCACCATCAAACCTTACCCCAAAAACGAAAGGACCCCGGCTGTCCTACGATTTCAATTACAATTGGGGATAAGAAAATTAATCAAGCACTTTTAGATCTTGGGGCTAGTGTTAACCTGATTCCCTACTCCGTGTACGAACAATTAGGGGTTGGAGAGTTGAAACCCACTCGTTGCACTCTCCAAATGGCTGATCGATCAATCACCTATCCAAGGGGTCAACTAGAGGATGTGTTGATCAAAGTTGGGGAGTTCATATTCCCCGTTGATTTTATTGTTATGGATACACAACCTGTTGCTAACCCAATAAACCAAATTCCGGTGATTCTCGGTCGACCATTTTTGGCCACTTCCAATGCCGTGATAAATTGCCGAAATGGCTCCATGACTCTATCCTTCGGGAAGAGGTCTAGTGAGTTCAATATTTATAAGATGGGAAGTCTGCCCCCCGTGCCTAAAAGTAGTACACGAGAAGTTTGCTCTATTCACGAAATCACGCAGGAGGACTGCGAGCTTGAAAGATTTCTATTTGATGAAAACAGTTTTGACGCCACTAGTGCGTCCCTCCTTGAGCCTACTACCGTTGACACAACCGATGTTGATTATGAATGTTTCACTTTTTTGGATGACGACGACTCACAGCCCGAATATGAGTCGTTTGAATTTTTGGATGAGTCAGTCGAACCATCCGAATCGGTTGTTTGCAGTGATTTCGAACCTGTGTTAGAGTCCTTTGAGTTCGAGGTAGATTCCGCAATGATTCTTTCGCCTCCGAAACTCGAACTAATGTCCTTGCCGTCTCACCTTAGATATGCTTACATAGGTGAGAATGAGACCTTTTCCCTTATCATATCGGCCTCTCTAGCCCTCGAGCAAGAGAATGCCCTCTTAACGGTCTTACAAGATAGGCAGCAAGTTTTCGGTAGGACTATGGCGGACATCGAGGAGATCAGTTCCCTCATAATTGAATATCATACACAATTGATGGATGATGCCATGTCAATAGAGGACACACGGGAACATCTTGAGGGTATTGTGGTGACCCAACTTCCTCCCTTAGAAGTTGAAATACCCCCATTTCTTTTAATAAGGTACGAGAATGCCAACACTCCACTGATTGCTGATCATTTCCATTCTCGTTTCAATGCATCACCATCACCTGTATATTTCCCTCCACACCTCCCATACCACTACTTCTATCTTCCCCAATTCTTTGCGGACCCCCACAACTTATTTTTCCACCACCCAATATTCTTTACTGATGAATTTTTCAACTGGTTGGTGTTGACGTTTGGTCTAGACAAAGTTTGGCAGTAATGTCTAACATAGTTTAAATGAAGTTTGGGGGAAGGCCTTTTTGTATATATATATATATATTTTTTTTCCTTAACAATAAAAAATTATAAATAAATAAACAGGGGAGTATCGGTATTTTGACCCTCTTGGTTTAGCATGACAGTGAGGACACTGTCAAGTTCAAGTTTGGGGGTATGCTCGGTACGTCTTCTTCCTTCGCATTCATTTGTACATATTTTTGCATTAGCATACTTATTTGAAAACCATAAAAATTTGAAAAATTTCAAAAAAGATAAAATAATTGTATTCAATTTTGGCTAATTGACTTGAGTTTGACTAATAGGTTAACTGGTTAGGAACAACTAGATCTTAGACTTAGTGAATTAAAAACCCTAAAAATAACATTTCTTAAAGTTTAACGGTAGAAAGTATATGCCTTGTAGTTTATTTAGAAATAGGCAAATTTTGGGTTCACTTCTTGGGCTAAGTCGAAACAAGGGAAGAGTATTGATATTCTTATTAGAGTATAAGTTTGAAAAATAATTCCTAACTTAAGTCTAGATTCTGAAAACGTATACCCTACAATTTGCACAATCACGCACCTTGAAACTTGGAATAGTAGATGCTCTTGTCTAACGTCCTTAGTACAATGAAAATAAAAAGAAAAAAAAAGTGAATAAAGAAAAAAATGGACACTGGTTTTTGTGATTACTTAAGGCTGTAAAAATAGAAAAATATTTAGCGAGGGTGCTTCATCACCTAGTGCCTTAGACCAACTGGTTTGGGAGTCACTGCTAAAGCCTTAGGTGTTGCAAGGACTAGGAAGTACGCTTTAAAGTGCAAACGCATTTTGTAATCGGTCGTTGGTACCTCAAGAAGTATTAACGGTCGCATGAAGGATGTGTAAGCAAATTTCATTCACCAACTAATTAGTACTTTGGACAATGGACAAGGGCATGATTGCTTGAATTGAATTTCCAAGTGTAGGGGTGATCTATACACACACGTAGGGGTACGTGATTGGAATTTAGATAAGAGAGAGGAATGAAAGATAAAATTTGTATCTTTAATAGAGTTGATAGAAATTCCTGAGTGGAGATGTAACCCTAGAAGGAAAACTTAAGAAATGCCGAAAGCTAAGTAAGTCTACATAACATATATAATCTTAAGTTAAATAATGAGGAAGTGTGAAGAATATGGGTGGATAATTTACAAGTATAAGATAATAGAATTCCTTATTAGAAGACCTAATTGGAGAACAAAAGTCAATGGGCCGAATTGATAGGATTTTGTGGGTGTAATCCGCTGAAAACCCTCAGGAGACAACACTCCTCCTACTAGGGACACCTAAAGGTTTAACGGCTTGTTGCACGTGCTCAGTGCAATCGCGTTTCCCTGCAAAAGTGCGGTTAGGATTTTAGTGAATAAAATAATAAGTTTGCTCGAGGACGAGCAAAAGGTAAGTTTGGGGGTATTTGTTCAGACCATAATATTGCATTTATCATTCCCCTATTCTTATCCTTTTTTTAGATAAACAGGTACTCTTGACGCACGTCTGTTGCATATTACAGGATACAGGTTTCTGGAGCAAATACAGTGAAAAAGACACAAAACAACAGAAAAATGGACTTTTGACCAACAAGTAGACGGATCCTAGTCAAGCCTAGTCGAAGAACAGTGCAAGGTCCAAAAAGTCAAGTGAAACGATTAAAAAGCCCAATACAAGTCTTCACTAAAAATCTGGAGAAGATCCAGAAGTCCAACAGAGAAAAGAAGAGTAAAAACAGAAGCCCAAAGAGCCAAGGAAAAAGCCCTAAAAATAACAAAGCCCAATTCCCTAGTTTGGCCGCGGATCCGCGGCCAAACCCTACCTGGCGCCGCGGATCCGCGGCCTTACAGAGAGCTTGTCGGTGGAAATTTGATGCGTCGGTGCGACGGTTCTGGTGTTGGGATTCTCAGGGGTCAAATCTGTAATTTTGCATGTGCGAGAGTCTGTAGCCCTAGGTTTCCTATTTTCCTATAAATTGTAATCTTAGATCTAAAAATTGTATGCCTCTTTTCAATAAATAAAATTCAGAAATTCTGGAAGTGACATTCAGATCTGTTCTTTATCGCTTGGAGGGAGCCATCACCATTAGTAAGTGTTTTTCTTTTATTCTTTTAATGTTATTTCATCCCCTAATGAGCGAGTAGTCTCCTCACTTGTTAGGGTTAGCCTTAGGGAAAGGGTTGAGAGATGAGATCTCTCACCCCTTTCAATGCCATATTAAACTAACCCATTAAGAACTCCATGCATGCGCGCACAACCGCTCCCTGCGGCACCCTACCCCTCGAGGTAACGGCAAACCGCAGTATAAAGGGCCGGTTGCGCGCGTTTTCCATGGGGGTTAGGGAAATTAACGATAAAGGAAGGATACGAATCTAGAGGAAGAAAACATCTTCCCAAAAGAGTCGTATCCACTTTATCGATAACTACTATAACACCTAATGGATCTAAAATACGGCATTGAAAGCGGTGAGGAAACATCAATCTCCAAAACTTCCTCTAAGCCTAACCCTAGCAAGAATTTAAATTAGATTAATTAAGTTTTAGATCTAGATTTTTATAAAACCAAAACGACAAATAGAATCAACTCGTTAAGACACACTAAAGGAATTTACCCGTCTCTGTGGATCGACCCGCACTCACCGGCTAGCTGCGAAGCGACGCCGTCCTGATTGCGGTAATTATATTTTTGATCGTAAAATCTCTACCAATCAGTGTGTATGCACAGTACCGGGGTTTTCCTGTAATTTATTACGGGACCAGTTTTCTGGAGTTGCCAGTTTGCATTCCGTTCCGGCCGGTTTTCCTTTGTTCTTTCCCGGCCGGACTTTTTCGATGAAGGGTGTTATTTGCAAGTTTGCAAATAACACATTGTGGAGGATTTTCTTGCAAATGTATTATTTATGAAAGTATCTTTTGATACCATTCTTTTCTATCATCATCACTTGCTTTTTGGTGATTTGAGATGATTAGAGGTTGATGTGAATTTGTTATGATGATGTTTGGATATGGTCACCCTCTCTCTTTTCCTACACTCACCTCCCTCTTGCTTATGTATTCTTTCCTCCACCATTCTAAGATGAGATGGTTTTCATTTTGAGAAAAGAGAAGAAGAAGTTTTTCATTCTTGAGAGTTTCATTCTTGATCTCATTTCATGCTAGAAAAATACAAGCACCATTTTTCTTATCTTGTTTCCTCCATCATCTTCAAAGGCAACAAACCCCAAATGAGACATAGCTTCAACCCTACACATTCTACAACAAATCTTGGACGCGTCGACCAGCCAACTTCGCGCCCGAGTTGCCTCGGTATTGAGGTGGGAGCCCGTAAAAGATGCATGCGATGTGGTGCCCTTCCGGCGAGGAGGCGACGACCGGATTTTCCGCGGGAGATCGGGACGACGACGAGAAGACCGGAGGACTCGGATCACTCGGTATATCTCTAACCCGTCTTGTAGTTAGCTAGATCTAGTTTAATGGCCCGATCCGGGGTTTAGTGCGCGGTGGTGCCGGTTTGCTAAGTTCGCAAAATTAAAGTTTATCACCGTTTCCGCATTTGGCCGTCGGATTGACGGCCGGGGCGCCGCCGTGCACTTACAGATCTTAGTCTGGAAATTAGACTAACGTATTCTTAACAAACGTTTAAGTTGATCTTAGTCTCAAATAAGATTAACGTATCCTTAAACCCAAACCAAAACCCAAATCTAAGAAGATACGGATTTGGACTAATCCACGTCCTACGGGCGACAACATAAATTAGTCTCCGTATACAATCCACGGGCAACCACAAACAAAACAAACACTCACGATACGAAGTGACCATCTGGAAAAGGAGAAAGTTGTTACCGCGATGCGGTAGCGTAATTAACTGCAGGGGCTTGCGCCTGCAGGGAAGAGCGTCCCCACAATCAAAACCCCCTCAAACGAAGGGGAATCTGACGAAGTCTGCTACATCGGCCACATCCGTTTAAACCTTCGATATATGGTGCCATAAATCAACTTGGCATCTTCGGAGAGGTGGACGGATAGCACCAATTAGCATCTGCCCCGAAATCCAGGCTAGACGTCTATCGCGTCTCCGCCGCGTCTTTCGGAAGGGAACAGATTCTGACATGCCCGGTGGGACCTTTTCCTCTTTCCACTCCACACTTCGTGTGTCTTGTTCGCAAACGAATCACGGTTTGATATGGTTGCCCTTGAGTTCAAGGTACTAAGATTTGGTTTCTTACTTGGCGCAGAAAGCAAAGAATCAATGGCGTTCACTTGCTCAAAGTGTTCCAAATGCAGCTGCAACTCGCGTCCTGCCTTAACTGGGGGCATAACCTACGGGCCCCAAGCGGCTTCCCTGTTCACGATGCCCGTGGAACAGGTCACTCAAGCCACCACAGGGTTGTTTTTTGGGACCATGCTCCGGCCAACGAGCTTCACCGCTCCTGTGCTAACACCGGAACCTCCCAAAAAGTCGGTCTTTAATCGGCTTACAGCTACTGCGGCCCCTCTCGGCGGGTCGTCCAGCTCCAACACTTCAGTCTTCGCCAGATTAGGCCAGAGTTCCTATGGGCCCATGATGAAGCCTGCAACTCAAGAAAAGGCTACTCCGAAGAGAGTAACCAACCCTGCTCCTGAAGTCGTCAAGGCGGCTTCTCCTGCTAAGGGGTCGGTCTTTACAAGACTGACTGTCCCAACTCCCACTCCCGCTCCTTCTACTCAAAGGACATCAGTCTTTAACAGGCTGACACCAGCAACAGCCCCTCACCTGAACAGGGGGCAAGACGAAGCCATTCCCGTCACCGAGCCAACTCCATCAGCTCGACGCGTTCGATGTTGCTACTGGCGCCGGGTAAGGAAGGCCGGAGGCAACTCCCCCTCTGGGCTAACTCCACCAGCCCCAACGGCGGAAATTAATGCTGCTGTTCCAACTGGGAACAGCTTTGAGCCGCTGAATAAAGTGCGTAGGAACTCTCCCACCGCCGTACTGAAAAGATCTCCTCCACCGGTGGAGAATGTTACAGAAATAAAGCTAGAGCAGCCCCCTCAGCGGCTGTCCTCTAAAATTTACAAAGTTTGGCGACAGGTTCAGGACTCAGTAATTGATCAAGATTACTTTCGCTGGCAGAAAAAGGTGAAGGTTCAGCAGAAAGAAAACCGTCCTATCAAGCCACAAAGGACGACAACTACCTGGGTGCCCGCTGCAACGGCCCTCTCAACGTCAACTGCTGAGAAGAGAAGGAGGCCGGAGAAAGCCCCTGTGACTGCGGCAAACCGCAAAGATGTTGAGCCCAAACGCTCCAAGTCTAGGGGCATAATGGTGCATACCGTTTATATGGCTTCCGGAAAAGAGGAAAGCCGTGCTTCGACGGGTCACCGACCGCTGACCCGATCCGTGACAAAAGCCCAGGAGCAGCAACAGAAGCTTCAAGAAATGCTGACGCAGATGGCCGCACTCACTGGGCCAAAAGAAAGCCAGGAGGCGTCATCAGAGCAGCGTCACGAGCAAGAAACCGATGCTGACTTCCTCTACAGAGTCCTCGAAAAGAAGGACAGAGAAGCAGCAGAATGTAGGGTTCCTAGGCACTCTCAAGAGGTCTCACAAGGCATCAACCATGCCAATTTCAAATTTTAGGGGTGCCGAGAAACCCTAGACTACGGATCGTTAACTAGATGTCTAGGCGAAACAAGAACTAGTAAACTACTTTACTAAGAGAATGGAAATACAACCTTTGTAGATCCGGTCCTCCACCTCCATAGCTCCGCAATGAAGTCTCCTCGCTGTCCAAATGGAAACCCGGGCTCTAGTGTCGGCTTCATCGGAGAAATGGGCGGGCAAGGTCGTCGGCTTCGTGCCGAAGATGATCTACGTCGAAGCATCATAAGATCAAGCTCCCACTTCATCAAGTCATGAAACTTGTGAAGAAAACACACTCTACTACTTTGCAAGAGGTAGAGGATGAAGAAATAGGAAGTGTGTTCACTTTAGAATTGGATTTCTCACTCATTTCATCAATTCACCATTGATGAAGCAAGCTTTCTTCAAGTGAAGAAGAAGAAGAAGAAGATGAATAATATGATGAGTATTTTTCAAAAAAGAAATAAAATGAATACTTATCATAATGTAACCATGGTCAAGTGTAGAGAATAGACTAGGGTTAAGTGGAATGGTTAAGGTTAAGCATGAGACAAAATGGTGACTTAGTCAAAGCTTCATGAAGCTTCAAATACAAACAAAGAAAGCCACCATCTTTCCCATTTTCTTTTCCAAAATAAAATAAATGAAACAAATAAATAAATGAATAAGAAAATGAAAACCCTAACCATTACACAACCATGGTTTAATCTTTACACAAACCATAGTGAGCATGTATCATCAAACATGATACAAACTTGTGTACAAAAGTATATCACATATACAATGTGCACAATCCAAGTGAGAAAATCCATTTAAAGTGAACCAATACTAGTTAATGTAAATTAATATATCATATATATAATTATACATTAAATCATTAAATCAACACTTGATTTAACGATCCGGTCATATCGCATATAACCGACTAATATCCAATGTATCGATTTATCGAATCAATCCTTGATTCGATAACTAGGTTATATCGCATACAACCATTCGACACATTCATCGCGAGAATAGAATACGGTATCACATACACGCATTATTCTCGGTCCCGCACATATCTCATATGCGCTCCTATTTCGTTTCTCTTGAACCAGGAAACCTCTGTGTAGGACTCTAAAGACTCGTCAATACGCCGGCAGCAGGTGATGATCATATCAAACACCCACAAGCCGCAAGCGGTCTGCTAAACATAACGGCCACCCGGGTATTGAGCGATCAGAAGATCGACGAGCAAGCCCGCTCACACTCCAGTGAATCCAACCAGTAACACTACCGTCCGGTCTGATCGTCTGATATGTCGCATATCTCGTCTAGGGGTGGTAAACGTCAGACCCCAATAGCTCGATAAGTCGTGTCGATATGAGGTCTATAACAGTTCGAGAAACTACTGGTAACACTTACCAGTAAATCTCAGCAACCCTGGCCAGGGATTTCCGGTTATAGCCAATCGAACACAGCGCAACATCAACTCCCTATACCGGGAGAGACGAATCCCCTCCTGTCGCTCATTGCCTCCATGTGACTCGGGACTGTACCTAAAAACCACCGTTTTGCACGCCCTCTTGGACGTGGTAAGATGGAAATCAAAGCACAGTGGGAACCACACAAGACTCTATGACGATCTCGGGTCAACAGACTACTCTGTACCAGTGTCACCAGAGAACTGCCATCTGACGTAAGGTATAATACCATCTGGGAGTTCTCGGCGAGTCCGTCCAGTGTACCCAGTCTCCACTGAGCACCCGTATATCATCTCTGATGTCAAACACCAATGGATATGGGATTATCCATCGCCCATCTGTATGGGTCGAGAAGGTACACGCTAGTCTACTCTGGTATATCGATGCCCCGTCTCGATACACCCACGACTAGGGACTTTGAAGGATGTACTTATGGACTACCATGTCCCCACTAGTATGATCTGCATCATAGTCTAGATAGTCAAGCACACATCCTAAGGGCTTTACCAACATGTAACAGAGAGACAATCAGTATACACGTTAAGGTAAAGAGCAACCAGATAAAATAATATCATGTCGAGCAAGAAAGTCCTCCCTATATATGTCCCAGCATCCACTACAATATACATCCAATGTACAGTAATGGCCTCTAGGGCATACATATAACTAACAATCTCCCACTTGCACTAGGGCCATCTGATAGCAGTGGTTGTAGTATCTCATACTCAACCATCCCATAAAAGTCTCTCTCTGGGAACAGGCCTTTGTGAGTGGATCCGCTGTGTTGTCCTCTGAGTCTACTCTCCAAACCTCGATCACCCTGGAGATCAACCATCTCCATGATCAGGTGACACTGCCTTAGAATATGTCTAGATCACTGATGGGACCGGCGTTCCTCGGCATAAGCCACAACTCCATCGTCTCACAATGGTAGGAATGTAGTTCATCTCATGAACCAATATACACCCAAACAGCCTCTTTGGTAGCATCTTTAGTAGCGATGTATCCTGCCTTTATCGTCTAGTATGCCACGGTATCTAGCTTGGAACTCTTCCAACATACCGTCCCTTTACTTAGGGTAAAGACAATGCCTGCGACTGACATTCAGTCGTTTTTATCACCCTGGAACCCTTCCAGTGATTCTCCCCAGGATCGGTTGATACCGTCTCACTACAACTAGTGAGAATCCTAACATCCATTTAGATCTATCTCATAGATCCAAAAACCCAGGATTTCGGAGGTATCACTTTGATCCTATGTGGAGAATCATTGTGATAAGCGGAGATTGATCGAGCGTAGCATAGGAAACTCTTTCCCTATCGAGAGTATGTCATCCACGTACTCTACGAGGATCGTTACCATACTCCCTACTACCTTTTTGTTTATACAAGGTTCATCTACCATTTTGATGATGTCAACTTCTTTGACTAATCCATCAAAACAGATGTTCCAGCTCCGCGATGCCTGCTTTATCTTATAAAGCATCTTGTACACGTTTCCGCTGCTCCCACTGTCTACGAAGCCCTCTGGCTGTGTACTTACAGACGCACTCTTTTAAATCAATATTTAGAAAAGCAGTCATGACACTCAACCGCCAGATATCGTAGTCATGGTATGTAGCCATGGCAAGTAGGATCTGGATGGACTTAAGCATAGATCCTTAGAAAAGGTTTCATTATGATCCATATCTGGTCAATGATGCAAACCTTTAACAAGTCTAGCTTTGAAAGTCTTAACTTTTCCATGTACACCAAGTAATCTTCTCAAGATATACTTGCTCCTGATGGGGATTTAACCCTTCAGATATAGCAACCAAAGTCCATACTTTGTTGGTGTATAAGGATTCCATCTCAGATCGCTAAACATCCAGCCATTCTTACAGAGTCTCACTCCTGATGGCCAGCTCGAAACTAGTTGGGTCATCATCATATGATGCAAACCTCGCTCCCACTGTCATAGAGAAACCGAAGTATCTCTCAGGTGGGTGAGGAACCCTACTAGATCGGCGGAGAGGCAGAGGTTCGTTGGAATCTACTGAATCCTTTTGGTTCTATCAAATCATCAGCTGCAGTTTGTATAGCTGGAACCTTTCCAGCTGTACATAACAGACCTTGCCTCGAGCCTGTCCGGATTATGCTTTTAGACATAGCCCGGACAATCCCATATCTTAACCAACTTAAGATATGGGCTCTTCCCTTTCCATATCACATATGAAATGGTAGGCAACTGATTTGATTGGAACCCTATTCAATAGGTATGCATCTTCTCAAGTGCATAACTCCCAAAAGGAAAGAGGTAACTCAGTAGTACTCATCATAGAGCACACCTTATCATATAGGGTGTGATTGCTCCGCTCCGATATACCATCGTGCTATGGTGTATACGGAGGAGTAATGCTGAGAGAGAATCTCATTCTCCTTTAGAATAGTCCAGGAATTCCGTGCTCAAGTATTCTCCTCCCTGATCACATCAAAGGACATAATACTTGTACCCTTATTGGTTCTCTACTTCTATTTTATATTCTGTGAATATCTCAAAAGGTTCAGACTTGTGTTTCAACAGGAACATATGTCTGAATCTTGAGAGATTATCAGAGAACGTAATGAAGTATAAAGAACCGGTCCTGGCATGTGTAGACAGGGGACCTTACATACATCAACATGTATCAATCCCAAGAGTTCACTAACTCTTTCTCTGTTTCCATTAAACAGAGCTCTGGTCATCTTATCTTTGTGACATGACTGGCAAGTTTCACAAGATGTAAATTCAAACTAATTTAAATATACATCTTTATGTAACTTCAGCTAGTCGGGTCACATTGATATGACCTAGTCTACAATGCCTCAAGAAGGATTCGTTCATTTTTGAACTGTTCCTCTTGTGTGTGTTCCATATACTAAGAACTGTAGTTTGATTTAGAACATCAACGCTTTTAGATAACGTGCCTGATACGATCAACTTTTGATATAGGAAATGTTCAAAACATTATCCAACAATACAAAATTATATCATTTCTTTACTAATAAAGAGACTGATATGATTTTGTATATCAGGTTTGGTATCTAATAACATTCGTTCAGAATCAATGTATTGTAATACAGGGTGACAGTGACCAACAGACTTGGTTGCAACTCTTGCCCCGTTTTCTGCCTCATGAAACTTATCACCCGTTCTCAGTTCTCTACCTATCTGTAGCCCTATGTAACAGATTACATATCTGGGATCCTGATCTGGTATCACATACCCAGGACGTAGAGGATACAGAGAAACAGTTCTTTGTAATGAACACACCCGAAGATGATGCATCAGCATGCACTCTCTTCGTTTGGGCGGCACGGGAATTCTGGTATTCCCCAATTTCCTGCTCTGTCTTATAACAATTATAAGTTGGAGCGGGACCAACGTTCCCCAGCTCAGTATAACAAGCGGGTTCGGTCAATAATCCGTATTATTATCTTGATTAAGGCATGATATGGTCGCTACCTGGAGAGAGAGAGAGAAGAAAACACTCAGCGTATGCTCTTGCAAGATCAGATTGGTTATTATTTTATCTAATCAGGATGGCTCCCACTGCTTTTTATCAAATCTTCCTTCAAACCCTAAAAGGAAAGACTAGCCGGGATTAATTACACACTACAAGTTCGCCAATCTTTCAGCCAGGCCAGTGTCGGTACTTTGAGGGAGGTCCCCCGTACTTTCGCACGAACCTAATTAATGTAAACCTCGTTTTCCCAGAGGCGTAACCCCGTTGACACCTTTCTAGACACCTACTTGATCGGCTAATTGTAATGTATAAAACTCTCCCAGGAGTAACACTTACACGCAGCGGGTATCGGGATCCAACTATCTCATAGAAGGTATGCAATCTCATTGCAAATTTTAACACTTGAAATTCCCGATGATTTTGCCCCTAGCGTCCTATGACCTTGACGCAGGGCAACAAACCATAGTGCGCTAGTAAGTTCAAACTGTCATTTCCTGATTGAATTAAACCCACCCGCACGACCCTTGACGCAGGCCAACAAAGTCGCACGACTACCCTAATCCAATCTGCATCATATGCATAAGCAGATAAATACTAGTTAGCTACCGCACACTACGCCTTGACGCAGGCCAACAAACGTAGCACGAATACTAACTACCACTTATCTGAAATGACGGAGGGCTACGACAGGTTTTTCTGAAAACCTATTGCGTAATGAACTTGATATCGTTGTAGGATCGAATGAATTTTGAAATGGTGTGTTTTTGAGGCTTTTCTAGTTTTGCTAAAGGAGTCACTCCCGGTGAAGGGATCGTCGGTCCTTTCCTCGTCGAATGAGGTGCAGGATATATCATATATATCACTGTGCAAAGCAAAAACACTTAAAAGCAATCAAAAGACAAACCGAGTGTGTAGCATCAGCCAGTTATTGCTTAAGGAGTCACTCCCGGTGAAGGGATCTCGGTCCTTTTCTCATCGAATAAGGTGCAGGATATATCATATATACCGCTGTGCAAAGCAAGAACTGTAGCTACCTGTTTTATTTTGAAATTCGATTCTACAACATCTTAGGTTTCTTTTATTTCATTAATCACATTAATGAAGTCCCATCATTTAAATACCTAAACATCACAGATAAATACGACGTACACTTATGCCATCCGCATTCGCCTCGATGTCCCCTCATGCACCGTTAGGTTAGGTAACTAACGACAGAGCGGGGCAGGGCTAGCGCGGGTGTAAAACATAAGTAACGTCTATATAATATATCATATGTACTATATACTGTATCTATCACAGAACATCACATGATCACATCACAGATATCGCAGCAGAAGAATCATATGAGATATTGGATATACTAGGACGTCCGTGTTTTCAATACGAGCCAGTATAAAACACGGATTCCACGGTCGCGATGAATAGCCAAACCCACACCCCTAGACCCCTACGAGAGCGGCAAGCAACCCTACCAATTCTAGAGTTAGGAGACCCGGACTCGACTCCTCGAGTTGGTCTCCCACTGGACTCCAGAACCCGGTTACTTGTGCCCTCCTCCTTGGGTCTATCCTAGTGCGGAAAAGTAAATAATATACAAACGGTGACAACTTCCGCAACCTGGAAGTGCCCCAATAAAAGAATATTACATACAAGTTTTTACATGAATGAAAATGAAAAACACTCATCTCACATAAAAAAACCCCCCGGCTATTCAAACACGACGATCCAATATAACATATCCAGCAACACATAATATCACATGTCATCAACGTAAGTAAATATGCGCATCCCAATTGTCGTTGACATATAGCAACGAAACCGGCGATATCACATATTACACTTACGGTCACAGAAAAGAAAGTGTAAAACTACAACAATTGGAATCCGCAACCTCTTTAGACATCACATGCCTAATCAAATGAAATACTTAGACATCGCATGCCTAACAATTATAAACCCCGCATTTTAGTCTCATTATCGAAAACACTTTTCAATACCAAGTCGGGTAATTCAACAAGATTCCCGACATCCTGATCGAATACTCGTCGCAAACTTCAGTAGGCGGCCGCACCCCTGATACCGTCGACGAAGTGCACCAAGGCGGAACACCGCTACCGCGAGCACCCGAACGGATGCTTTCGGTGACGGGGTTCTCCTACAGTCACTTGGTCAGGGCTATGGAGTGAGGCTGTCTATTAACTTTACCCGGCGAGTATCCGCGTACGCTACGTGATTGCGACGGACTTTTGATCACATCAAAATTCCGTGGCAACCGATCAAGTGAGACTAAACTGCTATGTTTATAACATTCATTCAGTTATCTCATAACTACTTGTGAATTCCAATTTTTGTATCACATTCCGAATAAGATAGAAAATGTTAAACTTTCCGATCGAACAATCGAACACCCAAGTTTTCCCGATACAGCTCAACACATGAAATAAGTCTAACAACATTCAGTTCGTGCCTCAGTACCAACGGTCCAGCCGTAGAAGGGTCAAGCCAACGCCTCACATGTGGCACGGCGTACTGCCCCAAACCCGAAGGTTCAAAGGGCAGTTCAAGACGGTCACATAATCGAGTTAAGGTTTGTTGTCTTCTAGAGGGACCATCGCGTTACTTGCACTACTTAGAACGTCGTTAAACTACGGAAAGATCCAACACTTGGAAATTTCCCGACAGGGGAAAAATTGGGTATTTATATCCGGTCGAACTTTTTAACATATTCTAAAATTTATCCGGAAAGCCACATAGACAAAATCTGATACTCCGATCGAAACACCGAATCCCCAAAACAACCCCAGAAAATTCAACTCTTGAATAAATATTAAAAATTCCCAGAAAATCCAGCATAATAAAATAGGAGTTACTGTGCAAACATGGGATGATGATGTCATACTTTAGCCGCGGAACTGCCGCAGAAGGCATGCTTCTGCCGCGGTTCCGCCGCCCTTTGTACTGTTCATGAGTCAAATTTTGCACCGTAATTCTTATAATTCCCTGCTGAATTTTTTAAGCATTTTTAATGTGGAAAAATCCCAGTTTTTAGAAAAAGTCCAGAGAGCATGTTTCGGGTTAGGGTTTTGGTTCGATCGGACTTCAAACTCCGTCTACGCATCGCCTAAGGCTCTAGCTAGGCTCTGATACCACTGTAGGGTTCCTAGGCACTCTCAAGAGGTCTCACAAGGCATCAACCATGCCAATTTTAAATTTTAGGGGTGCCGAGAAACCCTAGACTACGGATCGTTAACTAGATGTCTAGGCGAAACAAGAACTAGTAAACTACTTTACTAAGAGAACGGAAATACAATCTTTGTAGATCCGGTCCTCCACCTCCATAGCTCCGCAATGAAGTCTCCTCGCTGTCCAAATGGAAACCCGGGCTCTAGTGTCGGCTTCATCGGAGAAATGGGCGGGCAAGGTCGTCGGCTTCGTGCCGAAGATGATCTACGTCGAAGCATCACAAGATCAAGCTCCCACTTCACCAAGTCATGAAACTTGTGAAGAAAACACACTCTACTACTTGGCAAGAGGTAGAGGATGAAGAAATAGGAAGTGGGTTCACTTTAGAATTGGATTTCTCACTCATTTCATCAATTCACCATTGATGAAGCAAGCTTTTTTCAAGTGAAGAAGAAGAAGAAGAAGATGAATAATATGATGAGTATTTTTCAAAAAAGAAATAAAATGAATACTTATCATAATGTAACCATGGTCAAGTGTAGAGAATAGACTAGGGTTAAGTGGAATGGTTAAGGTTAAGCATGAGACAAACTGGTGACTTAGTCAAAGCTTCATGAAGCTTCAAATACAAACAAAGAAAGCCACCATCTTTCCCATTTTCTTTTCCAAAATAAAATAAATGAAACAAATAAATAAATGAATAAGAAAATGAAAACCCTAACCATTACACAACCATGGTTTAATCTTTACACAAACCATAGTGAGCATGCATCATCAAACATGATACAAACTTGTGTACAAAAGTATATCACATATACAATGTGCACAATCCAAGTGAGAAAATCCATTTAAAGTGAACCAATACTAGTTAATGTAAATTAATATATCATATATATAATTATACATTAAATCATTAAATCAACACTTGATTTAACGATCCAGTCATATCGCATATAACCGACTAATATCCAATGTATCGATTTATCGAATCAATCCTTGATTCGATAACTAGGTTATATCGCATACAACCATTCGACACATTCATCGCGAGTTAAGAATACGGTATCACATACACGCATTATTCTCGGTCCCGCACATATCTCATATGCGCTCCTATTTCGTTTCGCTTGAACCAGGAAACCTCTGTGTAGGACGCTAAAGACTCATCAATACGCCGGCAGCAGGTGATGATCATATCAAACACCCACAAGCCGCAAGCGGTCTGCTAAACGTAACGGCCACCCGGGTATTGAGCGATCAGAAGATCGACGAGCAAGCCCGCTCACACTCCAGTGAATCCAACCAGTAACACTACCGTACAGTCCGGTCTGATCGTCTGATATGTCGCATATCTCGCCTAGGGGTGGTAAACGTCAGACCCCAATAGCTCGATAAGTCGTGTCGATATGAGGTCTATAACAGTTCGAGAAACTACTGGTAACACTTACCAGTAAATCTCAGCAACCCTGGCCAGGGATTTCCGGTTATAGCCAATCGAACACAGCGCAACATCAACTCCCTATACCGGGAGAGACGAATCCCCTCCTATCGCTCATTGCCTCCATGTGACTCGGGACTGTACCCAAAAACCACCGTTTTGCACGCCCTCTTGGACGTGGTAAGATGGAAATCAAAGCATAGTGGGAACCACACAAGACTCTATGACGATCTCGGGTCAACAGACTACTCTGTACCAGTGTCACCAGAGAACTGCCATCTGACGTAAGGTATAATACCATCTGGGAGTTCTCGGCGAGTCCGTCCAGTGTACCCAGTCTCCACTGAGCACCCGTATATCATCTCTGATGTCAAACACCAATGGATATGGGATTATCCATCGCCTATCTGTATGGGTCGAGAAGGTACACGCTAGTCTACTCTGGTATATCGATGCCCCGTCTCGATACACCCACGACTAGGGACTTTGAAGGATGTACTTATGGACTACCATGTCCCCACTAGTATGATCTGCATCATAGTCCAGATAGTCAAGCACACATCCTAAGGGATTTACCAACATGTAACAGAGAGACAATCAGTATACACGTTAAGGTAAAGAGCAACCAGATAGCATACTATCATGTCGAGCAAGAAAGTCCTCCCTATATATGTCCCAGCATCCACTACAATATACATCCAATGTACAGTAATGGCCTCTAGGGCTTACATATAACTAACACAGAATAAGTGGCTAATATAAAGCAAATGACGCTTCTCTTCCAAGACATGGTAGGGATGATGTTACAGCCGGATCCTCCAGCTGAAGACCCTCGATCATTATTGAAGACGATAGAGGGGAGACATCTAATCCTCCTCCGGCTCTTTCAGCAGCCAAGGAGAAAACCATCTCTAAGGCCGCACTCAATGATTATATAGCTCAGCAAATACGAGCTCACCGAGCGAATGAAACGGCTGGCCAAGTTGTCAAGACCGGACGACCTTATTTGGGCTGATATGACCAAATAAGTTACCCGCCGGGATATACGATCCCTAAGTTCCATGTGTATAAAGGGACAGGGAATCCACATCAGCATGTCGCTCAATTCAGGGCTCTATGCGGCAACACTGGAGGTGACGACAAACTGTTGCTTCGCCAATTCGTCGCCTGCTTAGCGGAAACGGGCTTTTAATGGTATTCGGAGCTACCTAACGACTCTGTCAAAACATTTGCGGAGAAAGCCGTAGGGGCAAAGCACTTCCCCTACGGATATATTCGTAGGGGCACAAAAATACACCGTAGGTGCAAAAACCGCAGGTGTAAGTATTCGCCCTGAAGATACCCCTACGGAGTAATAATTGCCCCTGCGGTTTAATTCGTAGGGACATATGTCCCTACGGTGTAATCCGTAGGCACAAAATATTTATTTAATTTATTGGTTTGTAAAATAAAATAGTTGTCCTTCCAGATAAATCCGTAGGGGCAAAGACATGCCCATACGGAGTTATTCATAGATCCAGATATAAGCCCCTACGGATTTCTTCATAGGTCCATTTTTAGGCCCTTACGGAGTAATCCGTAGGGACAGACAAAAGACCCTACGGATATATCGTAGGGGTAAGTGTAACGCCTGTTACCGAGTCTATAGGTGCAAAATATCAGGTATCCTGTTATTGTCCCTATGGATAAATTTGTAAGGGCAAACTATGGACCTACGGATTAATCCGTAGGTGCAAAATATGGCCGTACGGATTATTCCGTAGGGGCACAATATCAGGTTTTTTTTAAAAAAAAGGGCTTCCTGTTTTTTCCTCGCCCTGTGCACAATAATATATACAGCATATAACCAAATACAGCAGTATTCATAATCAACATCTCACGCATAATATATAAAAGAAATCAATAAACAGAATACGATATCAACCTAAATCATCATGAACACGCAAACACCACCAATATCGTCCAAAATATATACAATATGTATTATATAAGTACATACATACTTAAAATATAAAAAAAGCTACCCTAGTTCGGTCCAACTCCTCCACCTCTGATAATCGCCGTAATCTGGCGTATCTGCTCCTCGGTGCAGCCCTGAGTCGTCAAAAACTCGACCAATGAAAGAGCGGACTGTGTGGGAGTCTGAGCGGGGTGTGGAGCTGCAGGAGTGGTCTGCGCAACCGTAGCCGAAATAGTGGGTTGCGAAGCCGCATCCGAAGAAAATGCATGTGGAGCCGCAACCGAAATACTCTGTTGCATCTGTTCAATTTTGTGTGTAATAAACTAGTAAGAGCTGTATATTAGTCGAATTCGTATCATTATCAGGTTATTGCGAAATCTCAATCTAAGAATACTTAGGGACTTAGGCCTCGTTTGGATATCTAATTTGGAAAACTGTAGTTTATTTTAATTAGGCAGTTCTATCTAAATAAAGTCTACAACCAAATAAGCTCAGGCTACTAATATTGGATATGTTACTATTTATAATATGATATAATATTTTACTATTAAGTAGTATACATACCATCATCTCCTTCAACTTCTGAACGGTGGTCTTCAAGGTGGCAACATCTTGCTCTAGATGTTGCTCACGGGGGATAGGGGAAGTAACCGCCGGAGTAGAGTCCAACCTCATATGGGCCCTGCTAGGAACCAGTCCCCGGCCTCTCTCCCAATCTTCGTGGTGCCCTCCGTGTGCGGCGTCTAGGACTGGGGTCAGCAGTATCGGATTGTTCTGTGCAGTAAAATCGATCCCTGATGCCTCTGCCTGCTCCACCACCCGCTCCTACACCCACATTAACCAGTAAATATAAGTATATCATTTAAATTTGAACTTTTCAAAACAAAAATTTCAAACCTGTTAGAATAAATATTAACACTTACGCAATACTCCTGGATAGCGGTGTCGAGAAATCGAAACTTGCATGTGGCGGAATCTGTCGAGATGCCGTGGACGGCAAGATACGCGGTCAGCACACTCGGTGTACCACCCTGCGCCGAGCTCTTTACAATTCGCAAAAAATTTACATATAATATAAAATAACTCTTAATATTATATTATATCAAAGTAAATCTATTGTAATTTACTGATGCCTCCATGGCACGAGTAATATTCCTCGAGCCACCTATATAAGTGGGGTGACTCCTCTTCGCCGACTTCCTATTCTCTTTATTTTGATCGTCCTGTTTTTGCACAACACATTCAGATTTAGTTTTCTAATTAAGCAACATAAAAAAATAAATTATATACTAAACAATGAATTATATTTAAAATACAAACCTGTTCTTGCTGGGAGTCGAAATATTGGCACAAGAGAGGTCATATATCTACGTCGACTCTCGCAAAGACCGGAGTATGTAGGAGAGCCGCTCCCTTTGCCTCGGGGTCGCCATCCACAGGGAATAGCAGTCGATCTTCAGCTCGTTCATATTGTATCAGACCTTTGATTGCATGTTCTTCATCAGGCCATGGTACAGAGCTTGAAGATCGAGCACTCTCTCAGGGTGATCAGAGTCGGGTACAGGCTGAAAGTCGTAATCTAACTGCAAATACAAAAAAACAATGTTATTGTTCCCTGATTAAAAAATCAGGAAAAACTTCAAAAGAGGCATCACGTGCTCACACATGACCAATGGTCACGTGTTGACACGTGACGGTTAAAGCAGCAGCGCAAAATAGCGCAGAGAAGAGAAGTTCATTCGGGGGTCACGTGCTTACACGTGACCTGGGGTCACGTGCTCATACATGACCAAAGGCCACGTGTCAGCGCGTGACTGGCTTTAAAAGCCTCACAGTTTAACAGAGTTAAAGTTCTGAATTTTCTCTAAAAACTTTCCAAATGGGAAAGGAATAAGGAGAACCGTTGGATTAAAAATCCAAGGGTGATTAAAAATCACCAATTTATGGAAAAATCTTGGATAAGGAAAGATTTTCCCTAAATCTCACCGAAATAACAAATAGAATATCTTTGGATTAAACATCCAACGGTGAATAAAATTCACCTAATAATCTAAAGGCTCAGATTAATGACGAAAGCAAACAAAATCTTTCAATGAGAGATTTGCTAAACAAATTGATTCTTTTCCTCCTCCTATAAATAGGAGCCAAAGACAGAATTTTAGAAGAGAGAATTTTGGAGAAAAAACTTTGGAGAGAATTTTGGTATCTTGAAAATTCAGGAAGAAAACCCTAGGTGAGAAAAAGAAAGGGGATCAAAACTTCAGAAAAAAGAGAATTTAATTCTCAAAAATCTAAGAGTTTAACTCTTTTGCAAGGAATTTAGTTCTTCCTCTGGTTGAGGATCTGCAAAGAGCACATCTCCTCATAAGTTGAGAATTTAATTCTCATCGGGTTGAGATCCTGCCATACAGATCCAAAACTTAGAGGGGGAATTGAGTTTAGAGAATTTAATTCTCCCAAAGCTATAGGAATTTAATTCCTTCCAAAATAAAATTAGGGTTTAACCCTATATGAGAATTCAATTCTCTAAAATTATAGGAATTTAATTCCTTCAAGATGGACAGAACTAGGGTTTAACCCTAATTAGGGATTTAATTCTCTCAAGCTCATAGGAATTTAATTCCTCTTAAAATGAAATTAGGGTTTCACCCTATGCCAGAACTTAATTCTTTATATATATGGGAATTTAATTCCTCTAGAAAGAAAATTAGGGTTTAACCCTACATAAGAGTTTAATTCTTTCATAAGAGGGGCATTAATCCCCCCATAATCACAATTAGGGTTTAACCCTATGAAGAATTTAATTCTTAAAAAGATAAAGAGATTTTCAAACATACAAAGAATCAGGGTCACGTGTCCCTACGTGACCCCTATAAAGATCCACAGAAATAAGGAGGAAAGCGCTTGGAAGCAACGCCTCACGTGCTCCACGTGACTCCTGAAACACAGAGAGATAAAGTAAAAGAAATAAAGGCCTTGGGCGCTGATTGTTAGGATATGTGCGTGTCAAGTTTAGTTCTAAATACCGCAATCAAGACGGTTTCGCACGTAGCTAGCCGGTTGAGTACGGGTCGTCCGCAGGGAGATGGGAATCTTTTTCTATGTGTTTTTCGACGAGTTAAGTCCGGTTGTTCAGATTTTGTTTGTAGTTATCTAAGCGTTGAGTTGATGTTTAAAGAGAGCTTGTTAGGGTTAGGATTAGGTTAGTTTGAGTTAGGAGTCTCCACATCTTTCGTTGCCCCACTTAATATCGGTGTTACGGTAATCGGCAACAACGGGGATTAGCACGACTAGGAAGGAACTTGCGAGTATAAGCTAGGCTTTCCAACGCATAGTCCTTCCTTTTGGTGCTTGTCCGTCCGTTCTTGGCTCTTATCCATAACCTCCGGTTAATTCAACCACAACCGGTCTCACTACGGAATCACCGCTATCATGTAGGATAGGGTGCCGTAAGGAGCGGATTGTGGTTGGGTTAACGGGAGTTGATTTAAGTTGTTGGGCAAGGAAAGAGTGAGAGAGATTTCCTTCTCTCAAACTTCCCTTATCCTACCCTAACAAGTATAAAACTACTCACACTTCATAATACGGAAAAATAAAACAACACAAAAGAGGAAGATAGAAAGAAGGAGATTAGAAGAATACGACTAACTATTTGCGACCTCACCTTGGCGAGGATCTAGCGTAAGTATCATTGTCGTATGTAAGGATAAAGAAAAAGAGAGAAGAAAGAAACAACTAAAATAACAACAACTACTTAACAAATTAAAATTACAATAAGTAAAATTGCAACAAATAAAATTATAATAAGCATACAAATAAAGAGGCAAGCATGATAACAAATTGTTCTTCTTTATTCATCACTCTTCACTCAAAAGCTCACTTACAAGTTTAATGGAGAAGAGGTGAGAAGAGGAAGAAGAAACACATTACAACTAGGCAAAATGAGATTACAAAGTTGGACCCTTTCCTTCACAAACTTCTGGGCTATTTATAGGCCATAGAATGAAACCCTAGGGCAACCACCAGAACCCTGATGAAAATACCAAAATAACCCCCAAAACTTTCTGCATGTGGCGCCAAAATGGCCGCGGATCCGCGGCCCCAACCCCTCTTTGGCCGCGGATCCGCGGCCCATTGGTGGAATTGGGCTTCGTGCTTTCTTGGGCTTTCCTGGTTTTCAGTCTTCTGTTCTCTGGTATGTGTATTTTTTCATAATTCCTTCACGAATTTTCCAGAATTTCTGTTGAGGGAAAGGTGGACTTTTTGTCAAGATTTTGTCATGATTGCCTCGAGCTCCGCGTAGATTTCTTGGAAGTTGTTGTTGCCATTGAGCCTTGTGCTTGAGAGTGACATTGATTTGACCTTTTGTCTTCCTATTGATATCTGGCAACATACGGATGAAGAGCAGAGACCGTGTTTTATCTGTGGTTGGCAGGAACCCGGACTTTTTTCGTGTTTTCCATGAATTTCACCGTTTTAGAACCGAGAACCTGTATCCTGCAATTGACTAGCAAACACGGCTCAAGAGTATCTACCGATATGCAATGTGACAAAAATTGGGCGGTATGAAAATGCAAAAATCTGATATGAACAAATACCCCCAAACTTATCATTTGCTCGTCCCGAGCAAAGTCCATTTATTCACAAAAAATTTCCTAACCTCACTTTCGCAGGGAACGCGATTGCACTGAGCATGTGCAACAAGCCGTTAAACCTCTAGGTGTCCCTAGTAGGAGGAGTGTTGTCTCCTGAGGGTTTTCAGCGGATACTACCCACAAAATCCGGTCAAGTTGGTTTTGTAAAATAACTAAGCTTCAAACCCTAAAGTTTTGTTTTAAAAATTCTATAATCCTAAGTCTAGACCATCGAACCTTTATTTTTCACACCTCACATCTTATTTAACTACAGATTTTATATGTCTTTACGTGCAGTGCGGATAGTGTCGTTAAGTTCCAGAAGGATCGATTAGAGTCATCATGTCGCACAATAAAGCCCAGATAACAATTTTAAAAGGATCACATAAGTTTTATAACGAGTTAAGCATTTTTCAAGTTTCGTTTTCCAGTAAGGTTTCAACTTCAGAATTTCTATCTTCCTTAACAGGAAACTAAGTCGTATTTTTCACTCCACCTTTTTCTTGTTTTCATTTCATACACACCACTGTGAACGTGCAATAGTCTTTATCATAGAATAAAACCTTCACATCTCCGTTAAAAATTTTTTTTTTTATAAAAGTCTGTCTTTTATCAAGATTATTCTCACACAAAGAACCGTTAGGAATTTTAACCCGGAGAGAACACTTGCTTGACTTTGTTTTAAACTGGACTTTCTAGGCTTCTTAGCGAGCTTTGGGCCAATGCACCCAAACCAGTTGGTTTTAGGGCATTAGGTGTAGAAACACCCCGGCGGACTTAATTACTCAAGTTACCTAGGTCCAAAAACAAAAGACAGTATGGCGTGAAAATCAGCTGATTTAATACGAACGGAGATATAACCGGCAGTTCAAATATTTTTTTTTTTTGGATAAAAGACGTGTCTAGTGGGTTCGGTGTGTAATCATTCCAATCAAGTTTTAGATGGGTTATTTTTCAGACTTAGCTCCTATTACGGCATCAATAACATTCCTTCATATTCGCTTTACTTTATAAACTATTCTTGACATTACTTATTTCAGAACAAACCTATTTGATCCTCAGAAAATCATTTATCTGTTTAAAAGTTCAAACATGAAAGACTTGTCATCTAATTCCCAAAATCTTACGACACGTGTAGTGTGATGTAAAGACGTATATTAGCTATAGTTAACTTCAAAGGAGAGTTATCTTTCAGGTTTTCAAAATCCAAACATAAGATCTAGTTATTCCTATTTTTTCAAACAAAAACCGTCGAATGTTGAATCAGAGTTCTTCCACAAGCTAACTTGACAAAAAAGTTTTTATATTTTTTAGAAAATTTTCAAATTTTTATGGATTTTATGGATTTAATATGCAGATGCAAAATATACATATGAATGCGAAGGTAAGAAATACGTACCGAGCGTACCCCCAAACTTAAACTGGACAGTGTCCTCACTGTCGTAGCATGAAGAGAGCAGTTTGGAAGGTTCAAAATTGTCGGTTAGTGATACACAATTTTTTTTTTTTTTTGTTTTTGTTTTTGTTTTTAAAGAAAAAGAATATACACAAATATAAACAAAATGGTTTGTACATACCCCCAAACTTATTTGGAACAGTGTCCACTGTTCTTGGCTGGATAACCGAAGTTTGGAGGTAGGCAGAGGAAGATCATGCAAGGTAAACCGGCTCCTGTAAGAACAGGAGCTCCTCTGTTGGTTCGGCGCTAAGGTACGGTTTGCATCGGTGTCCATTGACCTTGAAGAGTGAACCGTCCTTTGGATTTTCCAAATCCACAGCGCCCTGCGGATACACATTCCGCACAAAATACGGCCCTTTCCAGCGAGAACGGAGCTTTCCAGGATGGAAATGAAGTCGGGTGTCGTAAAGAAGTACCTGCTGACCAGGTACGAAGGTTTTGCGCAAAAGGTGTTTATCATGAAACACCTTCGTTCGATTCTTAACGACAACCGCGTTGTCGTAAGCCTCATCCCTAAGCTCGCTCAGTTCGTTCAGCTGCAGCCTCCGATGGCTGCCCGCGTCCTCCAGAGACAGATTCAGCTCCTTTATCGCCCAAAATGCGCGATGCTCGATTTCGACCGGAAGGTGGCAGGCTTTTCCGTACACAAGCCGATAGGGAGACATGCCAAGGTCGGTCTTATAAGCGGTTCTAAATGCCCAAAGGGCATCAGTGAGTTTCAAAGACCAATCCTTACGGTTCTTGGAAACCGTTTTCTCCAGTATCTGCTTGATTTGCCGATTTGAAACTTCGGCCTGCCCGCAGGTTTGGGGGTGGTAGGGCGTAGAAAGCTTATGATTAATGGAGTATTTCCGCATCAAGGCCTCGAAAGTCCTATTGCAGAAATGACTTCCATTGTCGCTAATGATCGCTCGGGGGTGCCCAAACCGGGAGAAAATGTTTTCTTTAAGGAACCTAACGACAACCTTGTTGTCGTTAGTTCGGCTGGGCACAGCCTCGACCCATTTAGAGACGTAATCAACAGCTAGAAGGATGTACAAGTTCCCAAAAGAGCTGGGAAACGGCCCCATGAAGTCTATCCCCCAAACATCGAAAATCTCCACAACCAAGATCGGTTGGAGCGGCATCTCATTTCTCCGAGATATCCGGCCCATGTGTTGGCACCGGGAGCAAGTCTTGCAATAGTCGTGAGCGTCTTTGAAAAGTTGTGGCCAGTAGAAACCACATTGCAAGATCTTCTCAGCTGTCTTTCTGGGCCCAAAATGCCCGCCACATGCTTGGTCGTGGCAAAATGACAGCACACTCTTGAATTCCTCATCAGGGACACACCGACGAATAATCTGGTCGGGACAGTACTTGAACAAGTAGGGTTCGTCCCAGTAAAAATGTTTTACTTGGGATAAGAAGCGAAGTCTGTCCTGACTCGACCATTCAGTCGGTAGTAATCCCGTGGCCAAATAGTTCACAATATCTGCGAACCAGGGTTCGCGAGATATTGTCAAGAGTTGTTCATCCGGAAAGACGTCATTGATTGGGATAGGAAGCGACGGCGAAGAAGGAAGTCGTGAAAGATGGTCGGCAACAACGTTTTCACATCCTCTTTTGTCCTTAATGACAAGGTCAAATTCTTGAAGCAAGAGGATCCAACGTATAAGCCGAGATTTGGCATCTTTCTTCGCAAAAAGATGGCGCAGAGCAGAATGATCAGTGTAAACGATGACTGGAGAGCCGATGAGGTACGGCCTGAACTTCTCTAAAGCAAATACAACAGCTAAGAATTCCTTCTCAGTTGTTGTATAATTGAGTTGTGCGTCGTTCAGGGTTCGGCTTGCGTAATAGATCACGTGCGGCATCTTGTTGATGTGCTGTCCAAGGACAGCACCGATGGCAAAGTCGGATGCATCGCACATAATCTCGAATGGGTGTGTCCAGTCAGGAGAAGAGAGAACGGGAGCAGAAGTGAGTGAGTGTTTCAATGATTCAAAAGCAGCCGCACAACTTGAGCTGAAGTCGAATGGCGTGTCCTTGGCCAGGAGAAGAGTCAAGGGCCTAGCAATCTTGCTAAAGTCCTTGATAAACCGTCTATAAAAACCGGCGTGGCCAAGGAAGGCTCGGATATCTCGGACGCATCGGGGAGGAGGCAGATTGGAAATGACCTCAATCTTTGCTTTGTCGACCTCTATGCCATTTTGCGAGATGATATGTCCTAAGACAATACCTTCACGCACCATGAAGTGGCATTTCTCCCAGTTCAAAGTGAGATTCTTGTCCTTACATCTGGTAAGGACAGCGTCGAGATGCAGCAGACACTCGTCAAAAGAATCGCCGAAAATGGAGAAGTCATCCATGAAAATCTCCAGAAATTTCTCCACCATGTCTGAGAAAATCCCCATCATACACCGCTGGAAGGTAGCGGGCGCATTGCATAACCCAAAGGGCATGCGTCGATATGCAAACGTGCCGAAAGGACAAGTGAAAGTGGTTTTGTCCTGGTCTTTTTCGGCGATGGGAATTTGATTGTAGCCAGAGTAGCCATCAAGAAAGCAATAGTACTCATGTCCGGCCAATCGTTCGAGCATCTGGTCAATAAAAGGTAGCGGAAAGTGGTCTTTCCGCGTTGCGGCGTTGAGTTTTCTGTAATCAATGCAAACTCGCCACCCAGTTTGGGTGCGAGTAGGGATTAACTCATTCGCCTCGTTGGTTATGACCGTGATGCCCGACTTCTTGGGGACAACGTGAATGGGGCTAACCCACTGGCTATCAGAGATAGGGTAAATGATACCACTATCTAGACATTTGACGATCTCCTTCTTCACAGCCTCCTTCATGACTGGATTAAGACGTCTTTGTGGATCCCGGGCTGGTTTGGCATCATCCATCAGATGAATGTGATGCTCAACGATGAGGGGACTAATCCCCTTGATGTCCGCCATGGACCAGCCAAAAGCTTGCCTGTTGCCGTGCAAGACCGTTAAAAGGGCTTTCTCTTGCTCGGGAGCTAGAGAAGCCGAGATGATGACAGGGAGGGTCTCGTTCTCACCTAAGTAAGCGTACTTAAGGTGAGACGGCAACGGCTTGAGTTCGAGCGTTGGAGGTGAAATGATGGAAGGCAAGACTGGTGCAAAGGTCTCGAACTCAAAGGACTCCAGCAAAGGTTCAAAGCGAGTGTAGGCAACCGAGTTGGATGGTTCAGGTAACTCATCCGGAAAGTCAAAAGATTCAAACTCGGGTTGTGCGCGGCTAAGATCGTGCAAGAACGTGAAACACTCGTATTCGTTGTCGGACGCAGAAGCAGCAGCAGGTTCGAAGAGAAACGCACTAGTGGCGTCAAGATCATCGTGTTCAAACAGAAACTCCTCGAATTCACACTCTTCTGGTGTGATCTCCTGGATCGAGCAAACATCCAGTATATGAGCATTAGGTTCAGCGGGCTGATTCCCCAACCTAAAAATGTTGAGTTCAATTGTCATATTTCCAAAAGAGAGGTTCATTGAACCATTGCGACAATTGATCACAGCATTTGAGGTTGCGAGAAATGGGCGACCGAGTATCACCGGAATTTGATTCCGGGGGTTAGCTACAGGCTGTGTATCTAAGACAATGAAGTCGACGGGGAATATGAAATCCCCGACTTTGATTAACACATCCTCTAACTCACCCCTAGGATGGGTGATCGATCGGTCGGCCATCTGGAGAGTGCAGTGTGTGGGTTTCAGCTCTCCGACGCCTAATTGCTCGTATACTGAATACGGAAGCAAGTTAACACTGGCACCAAGATCTAATAGTGCGCGGTTGATGTTCTTATCCCCAATAGTAATTGAAATCGTAGGACAGCCAGGGTCCTTCCGTTTTTGTGGTAAAGATTGGGTAAGGGCATCACTCACAGCACTAGCCAAGAAAACTTTCTTGGGTACCTGAGACTTCCTCTTTTTCGTGCACAAGTCCTTTAAGATTTTCGCGTAAGAAGGGACTTGTTGGACAGCATCTAAAAGAGGAATGTTAATGTTAACTTGCTTGAATAACTCCAAAATCTTCTCCATTTGTGGATTTTGTTTGTTAGACCTCAACCGGTTTGGAAATGGAACATTTTGAAAATTGGTTGAGTCTAATGCTGGAGGAGGAGATTTTGGAGTTGGAACGGATCCCAGAATAGGTGTTTTCATGGAGTGAGAAGCGGGTCCGTTTAGAGAAGAAGAGGAAGGAGAGCCTCGTGAAGAAAGGAGAATAGGCTCGGAAGACGAAGAAGAAGAAGCAGGAGAAGCAGAAGAAGAAGCGGCCGGGGTGTCATCGTTGATTTGCTTGCCAATGTTGTTTTGCAGCACCCTCCCTGATCTCAGTGTGGTCACGGCACTCACATTATGGTTTTGTTGTTCAAGAGCAACATGTGCATTATGTGGGTGGCCGGGATTTGGAAGTGGCTGGGACGGGAGCTTCCCCTTCTCTCGCTCGCTCAAGGCCGCGTTCAGCTGTGCAATCTGGGCCTCGATGGTCTTGATGCTCTGCCCGTGTGCGGCGGTGTGTTGCACTAAAGATTGGATCGAAGACTGGATGTTGGCGGTGGATTGAGTCGATTGTTTAACAAACGCATCCAGACTTCGCTCGAGCGAGGAAACCTTATCGTTGTTCGACGGAACAAAGTTGTTCGGTGGAAAGGAATTGTTCGGTGCAAAGTTGTTCGTCTGGTTTTGGTAAGGCTGGGGTTGGAAGGGCTGCTGATACTGAGTTTGTTGTTGCGCTTGTTGTTGCGGTGGAGGGGCCCTTTGGAAATTGTTGCCCTGGAATTGATTCTGATTCTGATTCCAGGCGAAATTGGGGTGGTTCCTCCAACCGGGATTGAAGGTGGAAGAGTATGGATCATTCCTCGGTCTTTGCTGGAATGCATTAACCTGATCCTGTCCTTGCGAGGGTGGATTGTAAGGACACTCTTCAGTCAAGTGGGACGGATCGGAACAACAAGCGCAGATGGTACGAAGGGGGAGAACAGGGGCAGGAGTAGGAGAAGAAAATTTGCTCTCTATTGCTTCAAGCTTTTTTGTGATAGCAGCCATTTCAGCTCTCATCGCAATAGAGACATCAAGCTGGTGAATTCCTACCCTAGACTGACCGGTAGAAGTGGAGGGAGAAGAAGAAGAAGGAGTCGGTCTGGTGCTCTCCCACTGTAGCGTTTGCTCCGCAAGATCGTCAAAGAACTGCCACGCTTCCTCGTCAGATTTGGATAGGAAGTGGCCCTGACAGATGGTTTCCAGCAACTGCTTCGTTGCTGGGTTCAGTCCCTCGTATAAGGTTTGGCAGAGTTGCCATTTCTCTATACCGTGGTGAGGACACTGAACAAGAAGGTCTTTGTATCGGTCAAAGCACTTCCAGAAGGGTTCAGAAGGAAGCTGGGAGAATTGGTTGATCTCATTTCGAATTCTTGCGGTCTTATGATTTGGGTAGAATTTTTTCAGAAACGCTTTAACAAACTCATCCCAGCTGGTGATTGAGTGGGAAGCGGTGCTATACAGCCATTTTTCTGCGAGATCGCATAAAGTGAACGGAATGACCCGTAGACGTATAGCATCGTCCGACAGCTGGGTTGTTTTCATCATGGCACAGACATTTTGAAATTTGTTTATGAAGATATAGGCATCTTCAGATTCAAGCCCATGAAAACGTGGAAGCATGTTGATGAAATGGGGCTTAATTTCAAAGTTGTCCCCATTGGCCGGAGGAAGAGAAAGGCAGGTTGGAAGTGCAGAACGGGTAGGGTAGAAACGATCCTGGAGCGCAATTCGCTGCGGCGCTACAACAGGCGGAGGTGGTGGGAGATTGGTCTCCATAGGAGGTGGAGCCAATCCAGGGGTGGTCAACGAGATGTTTGGAATAAATCCCGACATCGCGGAAGAAGAGGTTGGTGAAGGTGAAGGTGAAGGTGAAGATGTATGAACAGAATTCCGGTCAACGTCGGAGTTGGCCGGCAAAGGAAGGGGTGAAAGAGGAGTGGACGGAGTATCGACTTCGGAGTCGATCGCGTAGTCGGTCGCGACTAACGTAACGCGGACTAGACGGGCGCTAGTGTCCCGAGTCCAAGCGGACATACACTAAACGAGTTTAGTATAGTCAAAGCGAAGAAGGTGAGGGTAAGAAAACGTCAATGAAGAAAGGCGATGGGTGTTGGGTGAAAATGGATGTGGCGACAAAAGGGCAAGTTTTTATAAAAGTTTTTGATTTTTTTTCTTTTTTTTTTTATTTTGTTTTTAGAAAGAGATTTACAGAAGTATGTACGGAAATACGGCTTAAGCAATCACAAACAAGATATGCACAATCACACCTAGATCTAGGGTAACCTAGGTCTACTAGACCTGCTCCTGAACTTGATTGTCGAAGTTAAACAATGTCGAGAAACGGGCTTAACAATACACCGATCACGAGGCCAGGTAAGTGCAGAGATAAGGGGAGGTTGTCCAACGCTTTCGCGAAGTTCCTTAATTAAATAACCCTTTTCTCTTTCGGCGGTTGCGCCTTTAACACTTTCCTAGACACCCCGTAAACAATATACGGTTAAGCGAGGTTCTAAACAAGGTTTATCTTCTCCTAATGAGCGCGAAGTCCTTAGGGCTGAAGTCTAGTATTTTTTTAATTTACAATGGACAATGCATATGCTTTAGTGATTTCCGGGGTCCTGGGAAGGGTGATGAAATCCCCACCCAATCTGGATTGGTTTCAAGCCCCTTAAGTCCGTATTAAAGAATGCAAAACAGTAACAATATCAACAGCAAACAATTTTTATTTGCGGCGCAAAGAATTCTGCACAAGAACAGTTTATTGGAAGGGGGAGAAGAATTTGCGCAAAGAAGCCTGCAGAAAACACAATTCAGTGGAGTCCAGAGGAGTGGAGAGAGGCAGAGAAACTCACCAAAAAAAATTAGCACCCTGATGGCACTATCTGACCGCGGTTCCGCGGCTAAACACCAGTAATGGCCGCGGAAGCGCGGCTTAGTTGAGGACTTGGGGGTTCAATTTTCTTGTGGGTACTTCTGTGCTTGTCCTCTGCTTTTCTGGATATGTGGAATTCTGATTTGCTCACTGTATCTACTCCAGATTTTGACAGTAGACCGGATGCTTCGTTTTGTCCGTCGCGGTGTAGCCGCGAAATGTGGGTCTATCTTCCCACGTCTTTGGCACTGTACTTGAACTCCGTATTTTCACCGTCTTTGGCGTTGATCTTGAGCTTCGTATTTCCTGCACACTTGCACAAAAACTAATCAAGAATAACAAGATGATTTTTACAAAGTATATATTTTTTTGGTTTTTTTTTGGTTGTTTTTATATTCACAAATTAACCCGAAATTTCACTTAGAAATAGACTACCGTCTCCCCGGCAACGGCGCCATTTGATTGTTAGGATATGTGCGTGTCAAGTTTAGTTCTAAATACCGCAATCAAGACGGTTTCGCACGTAGCTAGCCGGTTGAGTACGGGTCGTCCGCAGGGAGATGGGAATCTTTTTCTATGTGTTTTTCGACGAGTTAAGTCCGGTTGTTCAGATTTTGTTTGTAGTTATCTAAGCGTTGAGTTGATGTTTAAAGAGAGCTTGTTAGGGTTAGGATTAGGTTAGTTTGAGTTAGGAGTCTCCACATCTTTCGTTGCCCCACTTAATATCGGTGTTACGGTAATCGGCAACAACGGGGATTAGCACGACTAGGAAGGAACTTGCGAGTATAAGCTAGGCTTTCCAACGCATAGTCCTTCCTTTTGGTGCTTGTCCGTCCGTTCTTGGCTCTTATCCATAACCTCCGGTTAATTCAACCACAACCGGTCTCACTACGGAATCACCGCTATCATGTAGGATAGGGTGCCGTAAGGAGCGGATTGTGGTTGGGTTAACGGGAGTTGATTTAAGTTGTTGGGCAAGGAAAGAGTGAGAGAGATTTCCTTCTCTCAAACTTCCCTTATCCTACCCTAACAAGTATAAAACTACTCACACTTCATAATACGGAAAAATAAAACAACACAAAAGAGGAAGATAGAAAGAAGGAGATTAGAAGAATACGACTAACTATTTGCGACCTCACCTTGGCGAGGATCTAGCGTAAGTATCATTGTCGTATGTAAGGATAAAGAAAAAGAGAGAAGAAAGAAACAACTAAAATAACAACAACTACTTAACAAATTAAAATTACAATAAGTAAAATTGCAACAAATAAAATTATAATAAGCATACAAATAAAGAGGCAAGCATGATAACAAATTGTTCTTCTTTATTCATCACTCTTCACTCAAAAGCTCACTTACAAGTTTAATGGAGAAGAGGTGAGAAGAGGAAGAAGAAACACATTACAACTAGGCAAAATGAGATTACAAAGTTGGACCCTTTCCTTCACAAACTTCTGGGCTATTTATAGGCCATAGAATGAAACCCTAGGGCAACCACCAGAACCCTGATGAAAATACCAAAATAACCCCCAAAACTTTCTGCATGTGGCGCCAAAATGGCCGCGGATCCGCGGCCCCAACCCCTCTTTGGCCGCGGATCCGCGGCCCATTGGTGGAATTGGGCTTCGTGCTTTCTTGGGCTTTCCTGGTTTTCAGTCTTCTGTTCTCTGGTATGTGTATTTTTTCATAATTCCTTCACGAATTTTCCAGAATTTCTGTTGAGGGAAAGGTGGACTTTTTGTCAAGATTTTGTCATGATTGCCTCGAGCTCCGCGTAGATTTCTTGGAAGTTGTTGTTGCCATTGAGCCTTGTGCTTGAGAGTGACATTGATTTGACCTTTTGTCTTCCTATTGATATCTGGCAACATACGGATGAAGAGCAGAGACCGTGTTTTATCTGTGGTTGGCAGGAACCCGGACTTTTTTCGTGTTTTCCATGAATTTCACCGTTTTAGAACCGAGAACCTGTATCCTGCAATTGACTAGCAAACACGGCTCAAGAGTATCTACCGATATGCAATGTGACAAAAATTGGGCGGTATGAAAATGCAAAAATCTGATATGAACAGGCGCTCTCACGTATTCCCACGTGACCCCTTGGCAGACGCTCAAACAATCAGTGTATGAATCCTCCTCACGTGTCAGCACGTGATACTCCAAAGTAAAATATAAAAAGTGTTTAACATTTAATTGCAGAACGAAGAAAAGGAGATTTGGCCCACCTTTGGGCGCCCTCACGTGTCCCCATGTGACCCTTTTTTTTAGTGTTTAAACACTAATTGAAGAGCTTTATTCCCAGTGTTTAACATTGATCATCTTTTAGTGTTTAACACTAATTTGAGAATCTTACTTCCAGTGTTTAACACTGATTATTTTCTAGTGTTGAACACTAATTCTAGAATTCTATTTCCAGTGTTTAACACTGTTATCCTCTAGTGTTTAACACTAATCTGAGAGGTTTATTTCCAGTGTTTAACATTGTTGTTTCTTATTGTCTAACATTACTCTTAGCCAATTTGGCTAATTTTCCAGAGGCAAACCCTCCCCTTCGATTGAATCTCAAAATTGAGGAAATCAAAGATGAAGATGTTTATCATTGCTAAATAATGGGGGCTTGAACCCAGACAAATAGACTAATGGTCCAACAAAGGGTCAATATGTCAAACTCAATTGGACTTAGCCCAAATTGGCCATAAGTCCTCAATCCAGACTTAACTGAGACAATGTGCTCATAATATAATTAATTGGTCTTGGTTCCAAATTGGGCTACAGATCATTTAATCCACCTTGGTTCAAGGGTACATCTCTTCACTCCTTTGATATTCGTCGTTGTAATTCCTCAACGTCTTCAAAGAGGTGACGGGTCCCAACAACCATACATTTCACGGACTGTGGGGTCCTTAAACTCATGGACTATGATGTCCTTAACCTTAACCGTGATGTCTTAAAACTAACAATGGACTGTGGGGTCCTTAAATTCACGGACTATAATGTCCTTAACCTTGACCGTGATGTCTTAAAACTAACATTGGACTGTGGAGTCCTTAAATCCATGGACTATGATGTCCTTAACCTTGACCGCGATGTCTTAAAACTAGCAATGGACCGCAATGTCCTTTAACTAATTATCGACCGCAATGTCACTAAACTAAACAATAGAGCCCACCCCTCGAATTGCTCTTTTTGTCGGATCTAAACGATCCCGTTAAGTCGATCTTAGTCTAAAATTAGACTAACGTATCCTTAACTAACGTTTAAGTTGATCTTAGTCTCAAATGAGGCTAACGTATCCTTAAACCCAAACTCCCAAACCCAAATCTAAGAAAGATGCGGATTTGGACTAGTCCACGCCCTACGGGCGATAAAATAGCTTAGTCTCCGTATACAATCCACGGGAAACTAAACACAAAACAAACACCCACAACACGAAGTGACCACATGGAGAAAGAGAAAGTGGTTACCGCGATGCGGTAGCGTAATTAACTGCAGGGGTTGCGCCTGCAGGGAAGAGCGTCCCCACAATCAAAAACCCCTCAAAAGAGGGGGAATCTGACGAAGTCTGCTACATCGGCCGCATCCGTTTAAACCTTCGATACATGGTGCCATAAATCAACTTGGCATCTTCGGAGAGGTGGATGGATAGCACCAATTAGCATCTGTCCCCAGATTCAGGCAAGACGTCCAGTCTTCCCGGCTTCTGGCGGTAAACAGATTCTGGCACGCCCGGTGGGACCTTTTCCTCTTTCCACTCCACACTCCGTGTGTCGTGTTCGCGAACCAATCGTGGTTTGCTAATGGTTGCCCTTGGGTTTCAAGGTACTAAGATTTAGCGTTTTGCTTGCTGTAGAAAGCAGAAAATTAATGGCGTCCACTTGTGCAAGATGTTCCAACTGCAACTGCAACCTACGCTCTACCTCACCTGGAGGTGTAGCTTATGGACCTCAAGCGGCGTCCCTATTCATGATGCCCGTGGAACAGGTCACTCAAGCCACCACTGGGCTGTTTTTCGGAACTATGCTTCCGCCGACAAGCTTTAGCACCCCAGTGCCCGTACCGGAAGCTCCCAAGAAGTCGGTCTTCGATTGGCTGACAGCTAATGCGGCCCCTCTCAGCGGGTCGTCCAGTTCTAGCGCCTTGGTCTTCTTTAGATTGGGCCAAAGTTCAGGTGGGTCCATGATGAAGCTTGCAGTCCCAGAGAAGGTTATTCCGAAGAGGGTAACCAACCCTACTCCTGAAATCATCAAGGCGGCTTCTCCGGCTAAGGGGTCGGTCTTTACAAGACTGACCGTCCCAACTCCAACTCCTGCGCCTGCTACTCAAAGGACATCGGTCTTTAATAGGCTGACACCGGCAACGGCCCCTCACCTGAACAGAGGGCAAGACAAGGCCATCCCCATCACCGAGCCAATTCCATCAGCGCGACATGCTCGACGTCGCCACTGGCGCCGAGTGAGGAAGTCAGGGGGCAACTCCCCTTCTGGGCTAACTCCACCAGCCCCGACGGCGGAAATTAATGCTGCTGTTCCAACTGGGAATAGCTTTGAGCTGCTAAATAAGGTGCGTAGGAATTCTCCTACCGCCGTACTGAAAAGGTCTCCTCCTCCATTGGAGAATGTTGCGAAAGCCAAACCAGAGCAATCCCCTCAGCGGCTATCCTCCAAGATCTACAAGGTCTGGCGACAGGTCCGAAACTCGGTGGTGGATCAAGAATATTCCCGTCGGCAGAAGAAGCTAAAAGTCCAATAGGAAGAAAGCCATCCTGCCAAGTTACGGAAAGCTATTTGGGTGCCCACTGCTACGGCCCCCTCAACTTCGACCGCTCATAAGAAGAGAAGGCCGGAGAAGATCCCCGTGCCTGCGACAAAAGTCAAAGACACTGAACCCAAACGCCCTAAATCTGGGGGCATGGTGGTGCATACCGTCTACATGGCATCCGAGAAGGAGGATAGCCGTGCTTCTACGGGCCACCGACCACTCACCTGATCCATCACAAGAGCCCAGGAACAACAACAGCAAAAGCTCCAGGAGATGCTAACTGCGATGGCCGCACTCACCGGACCAAAAGAAAGCCCGGAGGCGTCGTTAGAACAACGTCACGAGCATGAGACTGATGCTGAATTCCTTCGTAGAATGCTTGAAAAGAAGGACAAGGAGGCTGCAGAACAAGCGGCCAATATAAAGCAAATGGCTCTCCTGTTCCAAGACATGGTGGGTATGATGATCCAGCCGGATCCTCCAGCCAAAGATTCTCCGATTACCCTCGAAGACGATAGAGGAGAAACGTCAAATCCACCTCCGGCTCTTTCAATAGCCAAAGAGGAAACAATCTCTAAGGCCGCCCTGGATGATTATATTGCTCAACAAATACGAGTTCACCAGGCAAATGGAGCGGCCGGCCAAGTCGTCAAAATGGGGCGACCATATCCGGGCTGGTATGATCAGATAAAGTACCCGCCGGGCTATACGATCCTAAAATTCCATGTCTACAAGGGGACAGGCAATCCCCATCAACATGTCGCCCAGTTCAGGGCTCTTTGTGGCAACACCGGCGGTGATGATAAGCTCTTGCTTCGCCAATTCGTCGGCAGCTTATCGGAGACGGCGTTTGAGTGGTACTCCGAGCTTACAAACGACTCCGTCAAAACTTTCGCAGAGATGGAGTTGCTATTCACTCAGCGATTCACGAGCGCCAGCGAACGCACCCCAATAACGGCATTGATTAATGCAAGGATGAAGCTGGGCAAAACTTGGGTTCAATATGCAATCCGATGGCGAAATCTGTGGTCAAAGTGCGAACAGCGCATCGAAGAAGCACCAGCGGTGGCATGTTCGTAGGCACCCTAGACCCTCATGCAACTATTTCATAGTTCATGATGTTCTTCAAACCGACCACGTTCCAGGCTTTAATCGATAAGCTAGCCCAGATGGATCAAATGGGTCACACACCGTCTCCCCCGAAGCCAGAACCTCGGAACGACACGGGTAAAGGGAAAGCGACCTTCGTTGCGAACACTCAACAGAAGCCTAATGCTCTAAAGCTAGCAGATCAACTGGAAGAGAGACGACGCTATTACAATGAGAAAATGAAGCATCCCTACTCATTCCCACGGGACAAAACGAAGAGGCTGTTCGAGCTGGCGGTGCACAACAGGCTTATCAACTTGCCAAATCCAAGGCGACCACCGCAACCCAGCGAATTGAATAATCCTAATTATTGCCCTTACTGCCAAACGGTAAGCTATCCGATCGAGGATTGCTTCGTCTTTAAAGGATGGATCGAAGATCAGTACCTACAAGGCAAGTTTGCGTTGTCTGAGAAGTAGAAAGTAAACCCACCACAACCGCACACTCCTAAGAAGACGGACACACCGGGGGCAACATGCTCTTTTGTTGAAGAAACTCCATGGGAAGTGGCTCTTTCGGCCAAAACCAAAAGGATACTGAATGATCTCTAGACATGCCCGTCGATCAGGTGGAGGAACCTGCTAGAACCCCAAATCATCGAAGGAATGCTGAAACCACGCCCAACTCCAAAGAATGGTGGTGATAGCCAAAGTGTTCACATCCAGCCATCGAAATCATCAAATAAGAAGAAGAAATCCAAGAAGCCCGTGAAGCCTGGCGACAAGCGCACAGACCTACAAAAATAGATCGACGCGCTAGAAGAGTATAACCAGAAGGTGCGGACTCCGATCACGCTCCAAGAGTTCCCCAGCCACGTCCTTGAGGACGAAGATGATGGAGAAGAATCATCGGATGGATCTGAAGATTACGTGGCAAGCTGCCATGTGATCTCTCATTCATCGCTAGACAATAAAGAAGCTCCCTGCACAGAAAGACTGGGGGCAGGTCCCGAGCCGGAACTTCTATGGCCGTCAGACGAAATGATCGACGCCTTCCTGAATGAGACTCATCTGAAAAGTAAAGCCGATCGGGAGCGTGAGATGGCCATATTTGAAAAGGCCAAACGCCGACGACTAGACGAAAGAGTCGAGACACTCCCGCCGAATCAAGGAACATCCGTCGCGAATAAAAACAAGTTCCAGACGAGGAAAATGTTTGCTAAACCCATATCAATGGGAATGAAGCTACTACCCTCTGAAGGAAACACTCCTGGTGAAATAAAAACACATCCTAGCTACTGCTTATATCATCGAAAGATTTCGCACCCTACTGAAGAGTGCGACGCTTTTAAAAGATGGTGGCAAGGATATGTTGCTCACCGGCAACATTTTAAGCGGATGAAACGCAAAACTCGTTGGGAGCAGAGAAGTACGACCGAGGAGCATAAAAGAACTACCGGTAACTGTCGCATGGTCAACGCCAGAGGATCACAGGTTCTCACCTTTGGGAGCGACTCTGACGAGGAAATGGCTCTTGGCCCCCTTTTTAAAGAATCCGCATTAGGGAAGAAGGAAGAACCGAAGGCTTGTGAAAATATTCAGCTGCGCAGTCGCACACTTGGAGAAAAGAATCTCGGACCCACGAATAGAAAAGATAAGGGAAAAGAAAAGATCTCCGAGGATATAGCCCTGGACGACCAAGTCATGAAAGAACTGACCGCCAAGGACCCACCAAAGAAAAGTAAGATAGACTACAACGTTCTATCGCACCTGAGGAAGCTACCCTCTCAGCTCAGCATTCTCGACACCCTCTTATTATCAAAAGAAGCAAGGGATTCATTAATTAAGGCACTGCAAGAGCCCGAGCAATTCCAAGATTTCCTCGCCTAAGAAAAGATGAAGGACGAGCTGGAAGAAGTGCACACAGCCGAGGTCACTTTCGGTGATGAAGACCTTCTCCTCGGAACGTGCGACCACAACCGTCCCCTATATGTCTGTTCCCCTCCGAAAGGCGGCGCACAGGACCGCGATGTCCTGACGCTGAGATTCGGGGCAGATGCTAATTGGTTTTATCCGTCCACCTCTCCGAAAATGCCAAGTTGATTTATGGCACCGTGTATCGAAGGTTTAGACGGATGCGGCCGATGTAGCAGACTTTGTCAGATTCCCCCTCGCTAGAGGGGTTTTTGATTGTGGGGACGCTCTTCCCTGCAGGCGCAAGCCCCTGTAGTTAATTACGCTACCGCTTCGCGGTAACAAATTTCTCCTTCTCCAGAATTTCACTTCGTGTCGTGTGTGTCTGTTTTGTTTGTGGTTGCCCGTGGATTGTATACGGAGACTGAGTAATGCCGTCGCCCGTAGGACGTGGATTAGTCCAAATCTGTATTTACTTAGATTTGGGTTTGGTGTTTTCAGTTTAAGGATGCATTAGTCGCGTTGCGGCTAAGATCAACTTAAACGTTCGTTAAGGATGCGTTAGTCCTGTTTTAGACTAAGATCAACTCAACGTAGTGATTAATTTAATGTATGGCCATCGGGACTCGTCACCTCTCTGACGTCGTTGAAGGATTACAACGACATGTATCAGAGGAGCTCGGAGATGTACCCTCGAACCAGAGTTGATTGGGAGTTTTATAATCCATTTGAATGTTTAAGGATACGTTAGCCGTGTTTGGGGCTAAGATCACCTTAAACGTTTGTTAAGGATACGTTAGTCCAGTTTGAGACTAAGATCGACTTAACGGGACCGTTTAGATCCGACAAAAGAGCATTTGGGCTCTATTGTGCCAGTTTAGGGACGTGGTGGTCCGATATTAGTTTAGGGACGTTTCGGTCCGATATTAGTTTTAGGGACGTTTCGGTCCGATGTTAGTTTAGGGACGTTTCAGTCCGATATTAGTTTATGGACGTTTCGGTCCATTATTAGTTTAGGGACGTTTCGGTCCGGTATTGGGTGTGTGGCCGTTGGGACCCGTCACCTCTTTGACGTCGTTGAGGAATTACAACGATGGATGTCAAAGGAGTTCGGAGATGTACCCTCGAACCGGATGTAGATTGATTTAGGAGAGCCATTTTGCTCAGCCAATTTAATTTAAGGACTTATGGCCACGATTGGGCTAAGTCCAGTAAAAAAAATGTCCAACATTGCTTTTGCATTTCCTTTTATTTTTATTTGGGCTTTACCCAGAAAAGATGCAGGGCATCAATTTGTTTTGGGCTCTGTTCTTTATGAATGATGCAGAGCATCAATTTTATTTGGGCTCAGCCCTTTTATTGCTTTGCAATTTATTTTGGCCTGCTAGGTCTTTTTGATTTGGGCCTGGCCCTTCAAGTAATGGATTGCATTTGTGCAAAGCACCAAGAATCTTTTAGATTCAAGAAAAGAAGTGCAGAGCACTTTTTAATTTCTTGATCTAAATTTAGATCAAAGAAAAAGAAAAAATCTTTTCTTTCTTTCTGTCTCAGAGAACCAGAGGTTCATAGCAAGTGCAAGGCACTATTTTTATTATTTTTATTTATTTGTTAAAGATCACTGACCTTTTTCTTAGATCAATGATCTATTCCTAAGAGAATTCTCTCTTCTTTTAAAGGTTTTTACCTTCTTTTTGTGTTCTCAAGGAGTTCAAGAGTTCTCTTTTTTTTTTTTTTTTAACCAGATTCTCTCCCCCTTTGAAATGGGGTCTGGGGTTCTTTTTATAGTGCTCAAAAATCAGTTAAATTTGTTAAAAAGATCTTTTCTGAGTGATTTGGGAAATTTTCCCCACCGTTGGATCTTTGATCCAAAGGCCCCTGTTTTACAGAAGAAATTTTCTTGTTTAAACAAGAACAGAAAAAATATCCTTAAATCTTCATTCTGTTGTTGCGCAACTCACCAGCGCGTGACACGTGTCGCGCAGTGAAGCGCTTGCGCAGCAGCGCTTGCGCAACTGCGCGGACACGTGTCGCGCAGTGAAGCGCTTGCGCAGCAGCGCTTGCGCAACTGCGTGGACACGTGTCGCGCAGCGGTGCGCTTGCGCAGCCGTGCTTGCGCAACTGCGCAGACACGTGTCGCGCAGCCGTGCGCTTGCGCAGTCGTGCTTGCGCAACTGCGCAGACACGTGTCGCGCAGCCGTGCGCAGTTGAACGTTGCTTATGTTTTTTAAAGAGCCTTGCTCTGATTGGACGTACTGCCTTGAACGTTGTGCTGCCGTGTCAACTTCTGACACGTGGCGCGTTGCGCGCAGCGCACGGGAACCGAAGCGTTGCTTCAAAATTTGAATTTTCAAAATTCAAGTAGAGCCTTGCTCTGATTGGGGGAACAAATGCCCCCCCACCGTTGCGCTCACGTGGCGCGCACGTGAGTGCAGCGGTGGCAAGACCCCGACCGTTGGATTATGGGGGTCAGTTGAAGGGGCGTAGGCGCCTATAAATAGGACCTTTGGTCCTTAGAAAATTCTTTACTACTTCAAGAATTTTGACTCAGTGCCTTGCTCTTGCTTAAGAATTTTCAGAGCCTTGCTCTTGATTGATTTTTTCAAGAACTCCAGAGTTCATAACCATCTTAGGTATTTAACAAAATTAAATTAACTTAAATTAAAACTAATTAATAGAGCCTTGCTCTTATAGATCTTTGATCTAAAACCTTTTTGGGGTTTCCTCAACAGAGCTTTGCTCTTATAGATCTTTGATCTAAAGAGAACCCCTTTGGGGTTTCTTCAACAGAGCCTTGCTCTCAAAAAACTACAGAGACCTTGTTCCTGGGTTTTAACCTATGAACAAAGCCTTGCTCCTAGATAAAATATAGATCTCCCCCCCTTTTATATATATATATATATATATATATATATATATATATATATATATATATATATATAAAATGGAGAACTCTTAAAAGTTTTCCTGGATCTTTTAGGATCCCAAAATTTTTCTTTTAATCCTTAGGGGTTATAGTTTTCATTACTATTACAGAGCTAGGCTCTTTTTTAAGAAGTTTTATTCCTTTGAGACCAGAGTTTGACAAATGTCACTCTGTGACAGAGCTTTGCTCTAAAAAGAGGAGATTTTCTCCTTGTCTCTAGGGATTCCCCCCCAATGAGGATATTCTCTTGGGGGTCTTTTTCATTGACTGACAGTCTCATCTAATGATGGGACTGTCTTATCAAATGATGCGCCGTCATCTAGATTTTGTGGGTCCCCTTTGGTCCCCTACCCACTGCATTGTAGTGTGATGTAGGACTTTGAAATGTGAAGCATTGGAACACTAACGGTTATATATATATATTTTTTTTACAGGGAACATGTCTGAAGATTTGTCTTTCCCTTTCGTTCGCTCAGAAGGAGGGTTCCCACATTCGCCAGTGGACCGGGTGGTGTTTGCCTTGATTAAAGATCATGACCCCGAGTGCAAGAAACTCCACCTGTGGGGAAGGTGGTATAGCCAAATCATCCAAGGACGTCGCAGCTTCAGCTCCGCCTCGCCTTCTGAGCCTATCGTTACGATCCCTTATGCGGACGAGCCCCCGGTGAAGTATGCCGTGGAGGTTAAAAATTGGAATTCCGACGACCTCCTTCAGCCTGCAATCGGTGCCATCCCGGTGCAGCCGCCGCCGGCTATAGATATCTTGGGGAGGCAAATCTGCCAGGGTGAAGCACGCCCTTGGGGACAGGCTTATAACGTTGGACTGATCCCGCGGCCGCTTGCCGGATATTTGCAATGGGCCCGTTATATTTTGGCGGCGAAGAGAGCTCACCTGACGACGATTGGTTTATATTCGGCCGTCTACGTTTCGCTTTTCGAGTATCCCTCTCCTCCGACGTGGTGGATAAAGGCCTTCATCGAACAATGGAATATCCCCACCCATACCTTCCTGATAGCGGATAAGGAAGTCTCCATTTCTCTGGAGGAATTTGCTGAGATTTCAGGTCTGCCAATGAGGGGGGAGCACTACGAGGAGCTGCTTCCTCCTGACGAGTATGTCTTCGCCACCAAGCAGCTAGTACTTGACTTGACTCCAGAGAATGCCATTCAGCATCAGCACCCGGGCTTGGTGAAGGTGTTGGAGATTTATGAGGAACTCCATTTGGAATCGGGCGACCGGGGGGTCAGCTTCGCGGATTTCATTGCTCGTTTTATCCGCCCAGAGTTCCTATCAGAGCAGGGCGAGAAGTTCGCTCAGCTTGCTGACCCCTTTGGTTTCGGCTTGGACCGCCGACCTACATCGGAAGGTGACCAGCGGAATTTTTATTTCCCCAACACTGCCAGCATCCCTTTCTCAGAGATCGCCGTTCCTGGCATGGACGAGGAGACCTTTTTCATAGGGTTTTTGGGTTTATGGTTATGCAGCTTCGCGCTCCCTATGCACCCACGCCTCATGCGGCCCTCCGTCTTTTACCCAGCGCATCGGATGGTGGCTGGTTTACAGTTATCGGTAGGAATCGCCGGGCTGGCTTACCTTTACCATGGACTTAGCGTAGCGGCGGACGCTAGTGAACCTGGGGTACAGCCTGCCAACTTCCCAATGCATTATTTCACTTCTTGGATGGAGATGCATGTACAAGGGGTGTTTGGTGCTCACAAGACTCCTCGATTTTTTGAGAGATGTAGACTTCCGAGGGTAATGCGGTTAATCGGGGCTTCAATTGTGGTTCCAACCCCGCGGGAATCTAGAGGGTTGCTCCTTCGTCCACACCTGGTCGGAGCGAAGGTTTCCTTTGTGGATAAGGTTATCACTATAGGCTCAGAGACCACTAAGTCGGTGGTTTCGCTGCGTGATGACTTTAAGGGCGGGGCTTCTGTACTGAAAGCTCGGGAAATCCTCCACCTCTACTCCATTCAGCCGGGTTACCTAGTATTTAGGCAGAATGAGACGGCTCTCTTCATGAGGTATAACCCACATCGATTTGCCCGACAATCGAGTTACAATCAAGGGATCCCGATGGAAGCCTTTCTGGAAACACCCGCGACCTGTTAGTGTATATGCCCTAGAGGCCATTACTGTATCATACTAGTTTGTATATTACTTGATGGAAGCTTGGGATATTCACCTTGTATAAACAATCTTGCTCAATATAGTAGTATGCTACTTGGTTTGTTTCTACTTCAATGTGTACTTGTGTTTATTTCAGTATATCACTTATACGCATTAGTGGAGCCCTTAGGATCTTTGCTTGATTACCAGCGTTGTGATGGCAGTCACACTAGTGGGGGCTGGGTAATCTATAGGCACATCCTTATACAGGTCCCTAGTCGTAGGACTATCGAGACAGGGCATCGATACTCCGGAGTAGACTAGCGTATGCGCTTCTCATCCCAGTGTGGGAGATGGTCTGTCCCACAGCCATCAGTACGTCGTACTGGAGATAGTATACGGGTGCTCGTTGGGTTACGAGTACACTGGACAGGACTCGTCGGGAACTGACAGGTTGGTATTATACCTATCGTCAGTTATCAGTTCCCAGGTGACATGAGTACAGCTTAGTCCGCTGACTTGACACTGACACTTCGCCTCGAGTGTGTTCCCACTGCACTTTGATCACTACCCTACCACGGCTCAAAGGAGTCGTGCAAACAGGTGATGGTTGGGTGCAGTCCCGAAGCACTTGGAGGCAGTGACGGTTAGACAGGATTCGTCTCTCCCGGTATTGGGGGTTGACATCGCGCTGTGTCTAGGAGAGCCATTACACGAGTAGTCCCTGGCCAGGGCGAGCGAGATATACTGGTAGGTTTCCAGTGTTATCTCAGGGTGTTTTGGGCTTCACTCCGACACGACTTGTACCGCTATTGGGGGACTGACGTTTTACCGCCCCCTAGGCCCGCCATGCGATGTATCAGACGAACAGACCGGACTGTACGGAGAATGTCACATTCAGACTCAGTAGGAGTTCAGATGGGGTTTCACCTTGTCAGCCTTCTTGTCGGCATCTACCTGGGGACCGTTATGCACAGCTAGTGCCGCTTGCGGTCTGTGGTTAAACCCACTGCCAGCGTAGTGTCGAGTCTTTAGAGTCCCACACAGAGGGTATTCGCCTCTGGGCAAAACAGAGTAGAGGTCGCATGGTTTTGCGACAGGGTTCGTTCTCATCCGCGCACTTGTGCACGTTTGGAGTCCGGACGGATAATACTGGCAGGCTCTGGTTTGAGCCAGATACTGGTATATGTTTTGGGGGTTGCTTTTATATCTTGGTATTCTTGTTCCTCGGAACGAGAATGCAGGTGTGTATGCACAGTTGCTTGAGGCGGAGAATGAGGTTTTTCATTAGGGTTTCGGATCGGGTGCGTATGCACAGTTGACAGTTATCATTTTCCAAACCCTAATGGATTTGAGTATTATCTATTAATAATAGTAATTAAATAAGAATTATGTTATGGTTGTTTTTCTTGTTGACTTGTTGACCTTGGTTGACTTGTTGACCATTGACCACTTTTCATGCCTTGAAAGTCTTCCTTGATTCATGCTTACACTTCATTAAAAGAGGTATGATAGTGGTCATTCCAAAAATAACCATCAACTATTCTTATTTCAATTATTATCATTTAGATAATTCATTTCTTTTGCAATATGGTTGCAAGAAAGAAATAATTGAGCTCATTCTATCATTCTCACTCTCTCTCCTCATTTCATCTTCTTCCTCCTCTTGAAAAGAGAAACCTTCTCATGTGTTGAGATTCATTCTCTTTAGATAGAAAAGCAAACCCTAATCACTCTCTACTCATTCTAGGATGAAGGATTAGCAAGCCGGAAACCCTAGTTCACTCAAAGATCGAGGAAGAGCCCAAAGTCGAACCTTCGAGGTGGATCCATCTTCGACGGGAGAAGGCGACGAAAAGAGAACCATCAACCTCTACAAGGTTTGAAGAAGAAGGAGTTCAAGTTTAGGTATAACCATCTTCCATAGTAGCTAACTCTCTTTAGCTTGTTAACTAGTTTTAGTTTAGACAACGATCCCGACAAAGTTTAGTCCATGTTGCCTCTTGCGATAAAAATTCGTTTTTTATACCGTTTCCGCCTCCCCGTAAGTACCGGGGGTCGCAATATGGACTTATAGTGGTATCAGAGCCTAACTAAACTTAAACTAGCTTGGTAGTGAAGTGTAACGAAGTTCGGAACCGAAAAATCGCAAAACCGGAAAAACGAAAACCTAACTTTCTGTTGAAATTTTTTCTGCTCAAAATGAAAAACTTTATACTTGTAAAATCGTCTCAGGGTTTTCTAAGAACACACAAGAAAAACGATATCATGTTTCCTCCAAACCGCCGCGCTTCCGCGGCCTCACCTACTCATCTGGCCGCGGAACCGCCGCAAGTTGGTGTTTTCTTTGCATCGTTTTTCGTGCAGTGTTCTTCTGTGTTGGTTTTGGGATTTTTAAGATATATTATATGTACCCAGATTTTCCAGAACAGAAATTCACTTTTGGGGTCCTATAATTCCGTATTTTTTTTCCGAACTTCACTGCACTTTGGCTATGTTGGTTATATCTGTGATGTTTGCATGTATTGAACGTCGGCTAATCGCTATAAGTCGATTAGTCGGGGTTATACATGATCTGTAATGTTCTGGAATGTGTATATGAATGTGTTGGACTGTCGCGGGTGAATAGCCGGGGTGGATGTGAGATGAGCTTTTGTTTTTCTTTCATTCATTGTAAATGTAAATTGATGTAATTATATTATTTGTTTGGCCGCACAACCGGGTCGGGGTTGTAGCCGTCATTGTATAATTCTTTTTACTGTTTTTGCTCCTAGGATAGACCCATGGTGGGGTGCACAAACTACCGGGAACATGGAGGGTAGTTTGCCGCACCCGTAGGGGTCTTGGGTGGGGTATTTGCTATTCACCGCGACCGTGTTATCCGCTTTTCGTTTCAGGCTCGAAAGGAATGCGGATTGCTAGTATATCCAATGTATTCATCTGTGATCTGTAATGTCTATCATTGCTTTCTATTTAGGCGTTGCTTATGTTTTACAGCCGCGCTAGCCCAGCCCCCGCTCTGTCGTTAGTTAAGTAACCTAACGAGTGATGACGGGACCCCGTGGCGAATGCGAATGGCATAAGCGTACGTCATATTTTGGTTGTTTTCTGCAATGGTAGGAATTAAATGATGGGACGCATTAAAAGAACTAATGCAAGAATATCACGCATTAAAAGAACTAATGCAAGATAATAAACCAAGTTTAAGTCGATGGAACACTTTCGAAAAACCACTCGGTTCTTTTCAAAACTAACTTTTAAATGCGGAGCTTGAGCCACTCCTTCTAAAAGCTATCTCGTTCCATCGATTATATCAAGTTCACTACGTTCACGGTTTCGCCAAAACCATTCGTAGCCCTCCGTCGTTTCGTATGAATATACAATAGTATTCAAGCTATGTTTGTTGACCTTCGTCAAGACATAGAGATTGGTAGCTATTGGGTGTTCATGTGTAGCATAGATAGATGCGTTGGTTTGGGACAGTCGTATTGCCTTGTTGACCTTCGTCAAGGGTATATACGGGTGGGTTCAAATTAACCTGGATAATGACGGGCAGAACTTGACATGTGACTTATGATTTGTTGACCTTCGTCAAGGTCATAAGAGCATGGGGCAAAAATCCACATCGGGAGTTTCATAAGTACTGAAACTTGCTAGATTTGCATACCATTTGGAGTGTGATGATTATGGTAGGATTCCTTCATTTTCGTCACGCGATGATATTTGGATCCCGATCCTACTGTGAGTATATGCTACTCCTCGGGAAATTTCTCACTAAACGATCAATGCTATAAACCTAGTAGGTGCCTAGAAAGGTGTTAGCGGGGCTACGCCCCCAGGGAAAAGAGGTTCTTAAATTAAGGAACTTCGCGAAAGCGTTGGAAAACCTCCCTCGAAGTACCGACACTGGCCTGGCTGAACGGTTAAGCAAGTATTGTACGGTGGGATTGATCCCGGCTAATTCTTCCTTTGTGGTTTGAGGAGGGATTCGAGAGACAGTGGGAGCCATCCTGTTTAGACAAATTAAAAACCATTCTAAACTTGCAAGAGCATCGTGCTAAGTGTTTCTTCTCTCCCCCTGCAGCGACCAAATCGAAATGACTGGACTTAAGTTACTTCTAGATAAAAACATATTGACAGGGCCAAACTACAAAGATTGGCTCAGGAATGTCAAATTGGCAATCTCTTACGACAAGCTGGGGTATCTTCTTACCAGCAAAGCTCCCCCCGTCCCAGGTCCCACCTCCAGCGTCGCGGATAAGGAAATCCGTAAGACTTGGGAGATTGACAGCGCGAAGGCCAGATGCCTCGTACTTGCCTCGATGGACAATGACCATCAGAGGAGGCACGAGAATATGGATTTGGAATCCATATTTCTTCATACAAAAGAACTGTATGGAGAGCAGTCTCGTATCGCAAGATACGAAGTGTCGAAGAAGTTATTTTCGACTAAGTTGGCCGTCGGATCATCGGTAGCGGACCACGTGCTTAAGATGATTGGCTACACTGAGGAGCTCGCGGAACTTGGGACCACGTTGGACAGTGAACTTTATACAGATATAATTCTCCAGTCCCTTCCATCCACTTACGCCCAGTTCATACTGAATTTCAACTTGCAAGAAAAGGAAGTTGAACTTTCAGAACTCCTCAATCTGCTGAGGAGCGCAGAGGGCACCCTACAGAAGGGTAGGGATACATCCACTTTGTTTGTAGGAGGATCTTCTTCTTCTAGGTCCAAGGCAAAAGCCAAGGGAAAGAAAAAGAAAGCCCCCGCCAAACCAAGAGGCGGTGTTAGTAAAGTGGGTGCGAAGGGAAAGGAAAAGGCAACAAAGATAGCGGGGAAGCTTGTTGGTAAAGAGGAATGCTTCTATTGTCACAAGAGTGGACACTGGAAGAAAGATTGCAGGGCTTGGAAAGCCAGGACACAGGAACTGAAGCAGGTTGCGGCTTCAGCTTCAGGTGTGTATGTTATTGAAAACTGTCTTTCTATAAACTCTACTTCCTGGGTATTGGATACCGGATCAGGATCTCATATCTGTAATTCTTTGCAGGCGTTGAGAAACCGTAGGTTTTTGAAGGAAGGTGACATGACCCTCAGAGTTGCGAACGGAGCTAGCATGGATGCTAAAGCCGTGGGGGACTATCACCTAGGAATGTCAGATGGACATGTTTTGGTTTTGCGTAATTGCTTTTTTGTACCCAACGCAACTTGTAATATCATTTCTGTATCTTTGGTTTCTAAAGAAGGTTATGAATTTGCGTTTGTAAGTAATGTTGTTAACATTCACCTTAATCAAGTTCTGATTGGGTCAGGTACATTGAGCAATGGTATATACGTATTAAACCAACCACAGATTTTCAATGTCCAGAATACACACAAAAGAAAGTCTCCAGATATCAATCAGGCTTTCTTATGGCATTGTAGACTGGGTCACATCAATGAAACACGGTTGACTAAGTTACATAAAGAAGGACACTTGGATCCGTTCGAGTATCAGTCTTATGCCACTTGTGAATCTTGTCTCATGGGAAAGATGACAAAGACTCCGTTCACTGGACACGGAGAAAGAGCGAGCGAGCTCTTGGGACTCATACACAGTGACGTGTGTGGTCCAATGTCTACACATACGCGAAGCGGTTATTCATACTTCATTACTTTCACAGACGATTTCTCTAGGTATGGACATGTCTTCTTAATGAAGCACAAATCCGAGGCTTTTGAGAAATTTCGGGATTACAAGAATGAAGTTGAAAAACAAACAGGCAAAAGTATCAAGATCCTAAGATCGGATCGAGGTGGTGAATACTTGAGTGCCGAGTTCCTGGACTATTTAAAAGAGAATGGGATTCTCTCTCAGCGTACTCCTCCATACACTCCGCAACATAACGGTGTATCGGAAAGGAGGAATCGAACCCTATTGGATATGGTTCGTTCCATGATGAGTAAGGCTGAGTTACCGCGATCTTTCTGGGGCTATGCACTAGAAGCAGCTGCATATCTCTTGAACAAAGCTCCTACCAAGACTGTGCCTACCACTCCATATCAGATGTGGAGTGGGAAGAAACCCTGTCTTAAGTACCTTAAGATATGGGGATGTCCAGCTTTTGTAAAAAAGCAGCATGCGGACAAGCTCGAGGCACGTTCAGTACAGTGTAAGTTTGTGGGATACCCAAAGAACTCCAGGGGGTATCTGTTCTATTCCGCTGAGGAGCAAAAAGTTTTTGTTTCTCAACATGCCCGCTTCTTGGAAACTGAGTTTTTGGAAACCCAGATAAGTGGGAACGCAATAGAACTGGAAGAGATTCCAGAACCACAAGCTATTACTGAAGACTTGGAAGAGCCAGTAAGTTCAAAAGAACAGGACATTCCTATGCCGCTCCGCAGAAGTAGTAGGCAGTCTCATCCGCCCGAGAGATACTACGGTTTTCTCATAGACGGGGATAGAGAGGATTGCATCATAGACTATGATGAGCCTACTAGCTTCCAGCAGGCCGTTCAGAGCATTGACTCGGTAAAATGGCTGGATGCAATGAGGACCGAAATGGAGTCCATGTACACCAACAAAGTATGGACGTTGGACATTGCTCCAGACGGGGTAAAACCCGTAGGATGCAAGTGGATCTTCAAAAGGAAGATTGGTGTAGATGGGCAGGTTGAGACCTATAAAGCTAGACTTGTAGCAAAGGGTTTCCGTCAAAGACCTGGCTTGGACTACGACGAAACCTTTTCTCCAGTGGCTATGCTGAAATCCATTCGGATCCTTCTTGCCATTGCTGCCTTCCACGATTATGAGATTTGGCAGATGGACGTAAAAACCGCTTTTCTAAATGGAAATTTAGAGGAGTGTGTCTATATGGATCAGCCAGAGGGTTTCAATCAGAGTGGGAGCAGCGGAAAGGTGTGCAAGTTGCTTAAGTCCATCTATGGACTAAAGCAGGCATCGCGGAGTTGGAACATCTGTTTTGATGAGACGGTCAAGGAATTTGACTTTATCAAAAATCCAGATGAACCATGCATCTATAGTAGATTTGTAGCGAGAACTGTGGTATTCCTTGTTTTATACGTGGATGACATTCTCTTAATAGGAAATGACATTCCTATGCTACAATCTGTCAAGGGTTTCTTGTCACACAGGTTCTCCATGAAAGACCTGGGTGATGCCTCTTACATCCTGGGGATCCGGATCCATCGTGATAGATCCAAGAGGATATTAGGACTTTCACAGTCCAGGTACATCGACACCGTACTGAAAAGATTCAGTATGGAAGATTCCAAGCGCGGTAACTTACCGGCTTGTCACGGGATCACCCTCTCTAAAGAGATGTCTCCCAAGACTGATTTGGAGAGGGATCGCATGTCTATTATACCCTACGCTTCTGCGGTAGGCTCTATAATGTATGCGATGTTGTGTACCAGACCGGATGTAGCTTATGCACTGAGTGTAGTAAGCCGGTATCAGTCAAACCCTGGGGAGAAACATTGGATAGCGGTAAAGAACATTCTCAAGTACCTGAGGAGGACTAAGGAGATGTTCTTGGTGTATGGCGGAAAAGACCTCCAGATTGAGGCCTTTGCTGACTCCAGCTTCCAGAGTGACAAGGATGATTCCAAGTCCATGTCGGGTTTTGTCTTTACCCTCAATGGAGGGGCGGTGTGTTGGAAGAGTTCCAAACAGGAAACCGTTGCAGACTCGACTATGGAAGCGGAATACATCGCTGCATCTGATGCCGCAAAAGAAGCTGTCTGGATAAGGAAGTTCTTAAAAGAACTTCAGGTGGTTCCGTCCATTGTTGACCCAGTACCTCTGTATTGCGACAACAACGGGGCTATAGCTTTAGCAAAGGAACCCAGGTCCCATCAGAGATCCAGGCACATCTTGAGGCGGTATCACCTGATCAGGGAGATCGTGGATCGCAAGGAGATCGAGGTTCGGAGGGTTGCTTCAGAAGAGAACACTGCAGATCCATTCACCAAGGCCCTACCCCAGACTCAGTTCGAGCGGCTGATCGAGATGATAGGTCTTCGATACGCCAGTACATGGCCTTAGTGCAAGTGGGAGATTGTTAGTGTATATGCCCTAGAGGCCATTACTGTATCATACTAGTTTGTATATTACTTGATGGAAGCTTGGGATATTCACCTTGTATAAACAATCTTGCTCAATATAGTAGTATGCTACTTGGTTTGTTTCTACTTCAATGTGTACTTGTGTTTATTTCAGTATATCACTTATACGCATTAGTGGAGCCCTTAGGATCTTTGCTTGATTACCAGCGTTGTGATGGCAGTCACACTAGTGGGGGCTGGGTAATCTATAGGCACATCCTTATACAGGTCCCTAGTCGTAGGACTATCGAGACAGGGCATCGATACTCCGGAGTAGACTAGCGTATGCGCTTCTCATCCCAGTGTGGGAGATGGTCTGTCCCACAGCCATCAGTACGTCGTACTGGAGATAGTATACGGGTGCTCGTTGGGTTACGAGTACACTGGACAGGACTCGTCGGGAACTGACAGGTTGGTATTATACCTATCGTCAGTTATCAGTTCCCAGGTGACATGAGTACAGCTTAGTCCGCTGACTTGACACTGACACTTCGCCTCGAGTGTGTTCCCACTGCACTTTGATCACTACCCTACCACGGCTCAAAGGAGTCGTGCAAACAGGTGATGGTTGGGTGCAGTCCCGAAGCACTTGGAGGCAGTGACGGTTAGACAGGATTCGTCTCTCCCGGTATTGGGGGTTGACATCGCGCTGTGTCTAGGAGAGCCATTACACGAGTAGTCCCTGGCCAGGGCGAGCGAGATATACTGGTAGGTTTCCAGTGTTATCTCAGGGTGTTTTGGGCTTCACTCCGACACGACTTGTACCGCTATTGGGGGACTGACGTTTTACCGCCCCCTAGGCCCGCCATGCGATGTATCAGACGAACAGACCGGACTGTACGGAGAATGTCACATTCAGACTCAGTAGGAGTTCAGATGGGGTTTCACCTTGTCAGCCTTCTTGTCGGCATCTACCTGGGGACCGTTATGCACAGCTAGTGCCGCTTGCGGTCTGTGGTTAAACCCACTGCCAGCGTAGTGTCGAGTCTTTAGAGTCCCACACAGAGGGTATTCGCCTCTGGGCAAAACAGAGTAGAGGTCGCATGGTTTTGCGACAGGGTTCGTTCTCATCCGCGCACTTGTGCACGTTTGGAGTCCGGACGGATAATACTGGCAGGCTCTGGTTTGAGCCAGATACTGGTATATGTTTTGGGGGTTGCTTTTATATCTTGGTATTCTTGTTCCTCGGAACGAGAATGCAGGTGTGTATGCACAGTTGCTTGAGGCGGAGAATGAGGTTTTTCATTAGGGTTTCGGATCGGGTGCGTATGCACAGTTGACAGTTATCATTTTCCAAACCCTAATGGATTTGAGTATTATCTATTAATAATAGTAATTAAATAAGAATTATGTTATGGTTGTTTTTCTTGTTGACTTGTTGACCTTGGTTGACTTGTTGACCATTGACCACTTTTCATGCCTTGAAAGTCTTCCTTGATTCATGCTTACACTTCATTAAAAGAGGTATGATAGTGGTCATTCCAAAAATAACCATCAACTATTCTTATTTCAATTATTATCATTTAGATAATTCATTTCTTTTGCAATATGGTTGCAAGAAAGAAATAATTGAGCTCATTCTATCATTCTCACTCTCTCTCCTCATTTCATCTTCTTCCTCCTCTTGAAAAGAGAAACCTTCTCATGTGTTGAGATTCATTCTCTTTAGATAGAAAAGCAAACCCTAATCACTCTCTACTCATTCTAGGATGAAGGATTAGCAAGCCGGAAACCCTAGTTCACTCAAAGATCGAGGAAGAGCCCAAAGTCGAACCTTCGAGGTGGATCCATCTTCGACGGGAGAAGGCGACGAAAAGAGAACCATCAACCTCTACAAGGTTTGAAGAAGAAGGAGTTCAAGTTTAGGTATAACCATCTTCAATAGTAGCTAACTCTCTTTAGCTTGTTAACTAGTTTTAGTTTAGACAACGATCCCGACAAAGTTTAGTCCATGTTGCCTCTTGCGATAAAAATTCGTTTTTTATACCGTTTCCGCCTCCCCGTAAGTACCGGGGGTCGCAATATGGACTTACACGACCAACCAAGAGGGGATAAGGAATGCGATGCATCATTTCATCCGGCTTAATACAGGCTCTTATTTTTTTATTAGTGAGCCTAGCTGTACCCCTAAGATGCTTAATTCATATGTGGCCTGGTATGCGCACGCGATGGGCCCGATTATCTTAACGGAGAAGCGCATGTTGGTTGACCGTAGGGGTGCGCCTCCTGGTGGCGATCGTAAGGCCCCTTTGCAGCCAAGGCTCCCGGTCGTCCCTCCGCTAAAAGAGGCTGGAGTCGATCGACCGCGCGTGTTGAGCCCCCCGCGGGGATTGCCACTGCCTACTACGGTGGATGCACCGCCAGCGCCCCGTGCTCCCGCGAAGACGGTTAATGTGGTATCACCAGGGTCCGGCGCAGGAGCAGAGATCGGGACCCGCCGCCCTAAAGTGGCTGCCAAGCGCAAATCCGCTCCGGGTGGGTCTAAAGCTGGTGGACAGCAGAAGAAGAAGAAGTCCGCTCTTTCCCTCGATGCGATCCTCAGCTTAAAGCCTGCGGCTCCTCCCGCCGAGGCCATATGTGAATATGGCAGCAATGAGGGCTTCGTGGTAGATCCTGCGGACACCAATTTGGCCGCCGCCATTGCAGCTTCGGAGCGATCGGCTAGGCTCGAAGCGATGCTAAGCAAACTCGCTGAGTCCGGTAATCATCAGACGCTTCATTTGTCATTTTATTGCACCTCGTATTATTATCTTTAACTAATATTTGCTCCATTTTCAACAGGTGTCTCCACTGAAGAGGCTATTGCTGCCTCCCTGAAAACCTTCCAGGAGGAGGAGGAGAAGCGTGCCCTAGCAGGCGTTGGTATGTTTCACCCCTTTCTCTTTTATAGGGAAAGTTTGTTGTCTTTTTCTGATAGTCAACCTAACCTTCTTTTGTTTCTTTGCAGGGGTTGTATCAATTGACACGGGGATCCTTCCCGAGTCCGTTATCGAAGTCCCGGCTTCGTCGAAGTTGCCCCAAGAGCCTCGGCTTGACAAGACGATGAGGGATGCCCTGAAAAATCTAGAGGCATCTCTATTCACAGACGAAGGAGCCTCGCTCAAGGAAGCCCTAGTGGCATCCGTCTCAACGGCTCGGGAGGAGCGGAAGCGGTTGAGACGCGAAGCAAAGGCGCGCAGAGCTGCTTTGGCCGTGGGAGCGGGCCCTATCACTATTCCTCGCGCTGACACTCCTTCTGAAGAGGTCCCTGTCGCTCTGTCTACTGCTTATAGGCAAGTGGCGCGCGCGGCCCGAAGTGCAAACAATAAATCCCCTCCAGGTAGCATCTCTTTCAGAGCTTTGTTGTAAGAATTATAAAGCCATTGGCTCATATGCGTTTCATCTTGCAGGGCCTAGTCCGACTGAGGGGGAGGCGGAGACCGTTGGACCCCAGGAAACGGCGGAAGCGGCGCCTGCCGATCTTGAGCCGACGGTGGGCACCGTCGTCGGGGCCACGACGCCTGAAACAGAAGTTGAAGGATCCGCCACCGAGAAGGTCATTGATGCCGCGTCTGAAGTGGCGGCAGATGAGATGATTGTCGAGCCGAAGGCAGTAGAAGTCGAGGCGCTTGAGGCTGGAGACGTCATGGTGCCGATGGACGAGACAACCGTGACCGCAGAAACCGAGGGAGTATCGGGTGAGGCGGCCACGATTCCTGAGGAGGAGCGAACCGCTCTTTCTCAGGAATCTGGTAATACTCCGATCATAGCCCTCCCCGCGTATAGTTCCTTGCCGTCTCCCTGGCTCGCGAGCACAACAACGGTTCCCATCGAGTCGGGTGATGAGGCTACGGGCGGTGGTCTCATGTCGATGGATGAGGGGATTGCTTCAGTTTCTGCTGGTAGCTCGTCGGGTAAATTTTTGAGTCACCAGCGTTCCCCCCTTTTTTTTTATGTAATTTGCGATCTCTTCTAACAAGCTTGTCTTTGCAGGTGCGGCCAGTGCTGATGCTCCCTTGCTCGAAGGAGTACCGTCAACTACTGCTTTGGCGGTGGTCACCTCCCCGCCTTCCTTAATACCATCGCGGATGTTGGAAGGTATGGATTTATGACTTATGCGTTAATCTTTTAAATATGTAACTTTTGTACTAACGTTATACCATTGTGCCCTTTTAGGAGTGCTCTTTGATCATTTATATCAAGTGTTGCTCCCACACTTCTCCTTCCCATCCGAACTCGCTTCTCCCTCTAGTGGCGCCGGTGAGTATACTTTCACTACAATGTCTTTATTTACCCCCTTTTTTAGCAATGGGATGATTCCTTGACTTTTCCTTTTCCTTATTGCAGTGCCGCAAATCGAAGGAGGGGATGCAAGATCTGCCACGCCACCGGCCCTTCCGGCTTTGCCGTCCGTTGCGGCTGGTATAGTAAATTTCCTTTTTGGTAACCCTTCAACATCTCTTGAACCTTCGTTTGACCGTGTTTTGTTTTGCAGCTATTGTTCCGGCTCCGGTCCCTCTTGAGTCTCGCGTCCTTTCACCGGCAGGCCCTTTCTTGAAACGTCCATCTTCAAAGGGTGCCGTGATGAGTTTGGGCATGTTGAGCGGGTATATCGAAGAGCTTAACATGGACGCTCTCCCTTCTGCCGTGGATTTCGCTATGGAGGTTAACCCGATGTTGGCAGCGCTCGCAAACTTTCACAATGAAGGCGTCGTTGAATCTTGGGTTAACCATTGCAGAGAGATCGAGGCCTGCCTGTATCGCTTGGAATCAACGCGCCCCTCTCTCGAAGTTTTGACCATGAGCACCCAACGGACAGCCTGGCTTGAGCAAAACGCTTCTTATCTCCACCGTTTGGAGCAGGAAGCAGCTTTACGGCTGAAGGAGCGTCGGGAATCTTCAAGCGTGACCGCTCGCCTGCGCGCTGAAGTTAGGACGAATGCTGCTGAAGTGAAAGCCGTTTTTGAAGGCCTTCTGGAGCGTATCTCTAATGGGCTAGCACTGAAACGGAAGCTTGATGCTGCTGAGCGTGATGCTCAAGGTCAAGAAGCAGCTCAGCAGGTCGTTGAGGAACAGCTCGCATCCTTCATGCAGCAGCGGGCTCAAGTGGAGGCCGAACTGGCGGTGGCAGCCGGTCAGGAGAAGGCATGGAAGGAAGTATGCGAGCAATTGCTAAATCTATGCAAGACGCTTCCTTCCCAGTAATTCTCCTTGTATCATTTGCACTTGTAAAATATATGTATATATTTTTTTTATTCTTTAGTACAATGTATCCTGTACCTGATCAATATTTATGAATAAAAGATACACATTTTGTAATGTCTTGTGTCATTTCTTCGCCTTTTTCATTCTTTTCAGCATGACATATTTAATGCACCTTATTGACAGATAACTTCATTTCTCCCAGAGATAACGATGACCTAGACTGCAGGTTCAGATCTGCCGCCTAGGACTTTTCAACTCTATAAGCCGTGAGGGTCTCATAGAGGCTTTTCTCCCTACGGATCGAGAGGATCTCATAGGTGGATTTTCTCCTTAGGAATCGTGAGGATTCCTAAGTGTGGTTTTCTCTTATAAGTCGTAGGGATCTTATGAGAGAATTTTCCCTCTTACGAGTCAAGAGAATTCGTAAGCGGTTGTTTCCCTCCTCGTCGAAATTCGACTTCGGAGAGTGAGACCCGTGAATAGTATGCAAGAGACCATTTTGGATTGACTTGCAGGGCCCCATTGCTCAAGAAGCAAGCTTTTCAATCCTTGCTGTCTGAGACTTCTTCTTACAAATTGAGACGAATCGGGAATTTGCTCGCGGAGAGGGTGATGGCTCTGCGAGTTGACATGAGTTAAGAGGCTCTCATCACGGAGTGTTTGTATCCGTGAGTCGAGGAGTTTGCTAGGGATTAGTTGTTTCCCGAGCACCAAGGATTATTTGTTTCCTTGGGGTTTGAAACGAGTCGAGGATTCCCACGGAGGCGCTGGTGGCTCGGCGGGTCGACGCGAATCAGGAGTCTCTCGTCAAGGAGTGTTTGTATCCGTGAGTCGAGGAGTTTTGCTAGGGATTATTTGCTTCCCAAGCGCCAAGGATTATTTGTTTCCTTGGGGTTTGAAACGAGTCGAGGATTCCTACGGAGGCAGTGGTGGCTCTGCGGGTCGACGCGGATCAGGAGGCTCTCGTCAAGGAGTGTTTGTATCCGTGAGTCGAGGAGTTTTGCTAGGGATTATTTGCTTCCCAAGCGCCAAGGATTATTTGTTTCCTTGGGGTTTGAAACGAGTCGAGGATTCCAACGGAGGCAGTGGTGGCTCTGCGGGTCGACGCGGATCAGGAGGCTCTTGTCAAGGAGTGTTTGTATCCGTGAGTCGAGGAGTTTTGCTAGGGATTATTTGTTTCCCAAGCGCCAAGGATTATTTGTTTCCCTGGGGTTTGAAAAGAGTCGAGGGTTCCTACGGGGGCTCTGGTGGCTCTGCAGGTCGACGCGGATCAGGGGGTCTCTCGTCAAGGAGTGTTTGTATCCGTGAGTCGAGGAGTATGTTGGGAGAGTATGGCTCCCTCTTTGTTTATGCCCTTGGATTGTATACAGGGATCGATGTGATCTTAACTGTAGGGCCAAAATTTTATCATCATTATTTTTGATTATTTCCGCGATGCTCTATCATTTCAGCTTTTATATCGCGAAGGTCGCGATCGCCCAATCATTTCGGCTATTTTTCGCGGTGCCCAATCATTTCAGCTATTTATTTTATTTCTACTCGCTGCTTTTTATTGCGAGTTGCCCAATCATTTCGGCTATTTCGCATGCATACATTTTACTTGCTGCTTTTTATTGCAAGTTGCCCTATCATTTCGGCTATTTCGTATGCATGTGCGGCTTACTGGCTTTTCGCCGTAAACCTGAACTTGGACACTGATTTTGGCATCAGCACCGCTACAACTGGGATTTTGCCAGGAGCGAATCATCATTTGCTTCTGTCATTGTCGAACAAAGTAGGCCTAGCGACCAGGGTTAGGGTCCTGTCGACTAAGGCTTTTGACTTTATGAGCCGTAAGGGTCTCACAAAGCTATTTCTCCCTACAAGTCGTGAGGATCTTATAGGTATATTTTCTCCTTAGGAATCGTGAGGGTTCCTAAGTGTTTTGTTCCTTTGTAAGTCGTAAGGATCCTACAGGAGGGTTTTCTCTTTGCAAATCGAGAGGATTTACAAGGGTTATGCGAACATATCCCCAGTCACGGATGGACCTTGGTTAGGGAAATGTTTATTCGCGCCCGTGGATTGTATACAAGGGTCAGTATTGAGCCTCTTGTAGGGCAATATCGAAAGTTGTGGGGGTTGCTTAAGCACAGGTTTAGATCTCTGTAACTTAAGACTTTCAAACCTTACGAGCCGTGAGGGTCCCATAAGAGCGTTCTCCTTACGAGTCGTGAGGATCTCGCAAGTGTATTTTCTCCTTAGGAATCATGGGGATCCCTAAGTGTGTTGCTCCCTTGTGAGTCGTAAGGATCTCACGCGGGTGGTTTCTCCTTACAAGGTCGAGAGGATCTTGTAAGTGTTCTTTAACGAGGTTGCGCCCTTTCAGGTTTTCACAAACACTCGTCGGTAGTCCTGCTGTTTTTACTCACGGAGCCCTTTTGGGTTTTCATCCGTGCCCATTTTGCTTATGGACATACCATCTTTTTTTTATTCTTTTTATTTCCTTTTTCTCTCTTTTTTTTACGAGGTCGCGCCCTTTCGGGTTTTCACGAACACTCGCCGGTAACCCTGCTGTTTTTTACTCACGGAGCCCTTTCGGGTTTTCATCCGTGCCCCTTTTTGCTTATGGACATACCGTTTTTATTTTATTTTATTTTTATATTTTATTTTTATTTTATTTTATTTTATTTTATTTTATTTTTCGTCAGCCTAAGGATGCTGCGGTATTAGTTTAAAGACGTTTCGGTCTGCTATTAGTTTAAGGACATTTCGGTCCGCTGTTAGTTTAAGGACATTTCGGTCCGCTGTTAGTTTAGGGACATTTCGGTCTGCTGTTAGTTTAGGGACATTTCGGTCCGCTATCGAGAAGCTGGCTACTGCTTATAAAGTTTGAGATTAGGAAGATAGCGAGCGGACATAGTCGTCGTCATCTATCGTTGACCTAGGCTGTGGCTCATTAAGCGTAGTATTTCTTTAGGAAGCGACCGTTTATTGGTCTGAAAGGCCTTTCACCGTGCATGTCCATGAGTAGATAGGCCCCACCCTGGTAAACTTTATCTATGATGTACGGACCTTCATAGTTCGGCTCGAATTTTCCCCGCTTGGCGCGATTGGGGATCATAGGCCTTTTGACCACTAGCACGAGTTCGCCTTGGTGGAATGTCCTCGGTCGGGTCAATCTTTCGTATGAGCGCATCATTTTTGCTTTATAAGCTTCCAGATTTTGTTGCGCTATGAGCCTAGTTTCATCAAGGGCGTCAAGCTCCTCAAGCCGAAGGTGAGCATTTTCTTCGTCCGTTAGCTCGTGGTGAACTGCCATTCGTAGAGAGGGTAACTCTATCTCGAGAGGGAGTATTGCTTCCGTACCGAACACCAACGCATATGGCGTTGTGTTTGTGGCTGTCTTAAACGTGGTTCGATACGCCCAAAGAGCTTCTTGCAGTCTCTCATGCCAGTCTTTCTTATTTCGGGACACTGTTTTCTTTATAATTTTCGTCAAGGTCTTGTTGAAGGCCTCGGCGAGACCGTTAGCTCGTGGATTATAGACTGAGGAATATCTCCAGTCTATGTTATGCTGCTGTGCGAAGCGGCTGATTTTATGACTTCGGTAGGCTGGCCCGTTATCGGAGATGATCCGCCTCGGAGTCCCAAACCGATATATGACGTGCGTTTTGAAGAAATGGAGGATATTCTCCGTCTTCACTTCTCTCAATGGTACTGCTTCTGCCCACTTTGAGAAGTAGTCAGTCGTCGCTAGGATGAAACGATGTCCTTTAGACAATGCTGGTTCGATGGGGCCGACTATATCAGTCCCCCACATTTCGAATGGCCAGCTAGCTACCGTCGGATGCAACGGATTTGGGTGCTGGTGGATGAAGTCCCCATGAATCTGGCATGAGTGACATTGCTTCGCATATTCGATGCAGTCTTGAATCATCGTGGGCCAGTAATAGCCCATCCGTTTGATCTTCAACTTCATCTTTGGACCTGCTTGGTGAGAACCGCAGATTCCGTCATGAACTTCCTGAACGACTCTTTCCGATTCATCTGGCCCTAAGCATCTCAGCCACAGAGAATCGAATGACCTCTTGTATAGAGTATCATTGACGAAGGCGAAAGACAGAGCTCGTTTTATGAGTTGATGTCTTGCGGACGCATCTTCGGGCATTTGGTGGGACTTGAAGTAGTCTATAAAGACTTCCCTCCAATCCTCAACCTTCTCATGTTCTTTTATTTGCAAGGTCGCTTGTCCAGTCACTCCCTTCTCTTCGGGTGATTCCGAAGGTATTTCTGCGGGGGCGAGCACCTGACGACTTTGTACCATGATTCTAACGTCATCGAGGTTCTCGTCAGCCATTTCTTTAGCGAGTTTGGCCAACGCGTCCGCTTTGCTGTTATCCGTGCGTGGTATGCTCTCCAAAGTATAAGAGGGAATTTGGGTTAGCAGTTGTTGCACCTTTTCACCGTATTTTACCAATTCCGGTTTACATGTTTGGTAATCGCCGTTTACTTGACTAACGACCAGTTGCGAATCTCCGTATATGAGGAGGTTTTCAATTCCCATATCAATGGCGATCTCGAGGCCTGCTATAAGAGCTTCGTATTCGTCTTCGTTGTTTGTCCTCGGTTCCGTCAGGGAGAACGCGTAGCGCATTATCCCTCCTTGTGGAGTTATAAAGATGAGTCCTACCCCCGATTTGATTATAGGGGTACTTTGTTTGCGCTTCTTCACGGAAGATGCTCCGTCAAAATAAAGCTCCCATCGGGTATTATCACCATCGATCGCATCAAACGCATGTTCGTCTGGAAGATCGCAGTTTAAAGGAGAGTCGGCTGGTATCGGGTGCTCAGCAAGGAAGTCGGCGATGGCCTGGCCTTTTACTGCTTTGAGTGGTCGATATACTATCGAGAACTCCATTAAGAGTAGGGCCCATTTAGCGAGTCGTCCTGTCAATATGGCCTTTGACATTAGATATTTGAGAGGGTCCACCTTTGAAATGAGATAGACTTCATGCGCTAATGCGTAATGTCTAAGCTTTGTTATTGCGAAGATCAACGCCAGGCAGTGTTTTTCAATGGGGGAATAATTGCTTTCTGCCCCCAGCAGCACTCGACTTAAATAGTAAAGTGCTCTTTCTTTCCCCTGGTCATTCTCTTGTGCCCATAATGCGCCCAAAGAACCTTCAAGGGCGGCCGTGTAAAGAATGAGAGGCTTTCCCTTCACTGGAGCAGCCAACACTGGAGGGTTTTGCAGGTACTGTTTGATCTCGTCTAGTGCGCTTTGGCACTTTTGATCCCAGACGAACGGGGTTCCCTTCTTCATCAGGTGGCTGTAAGGGCGGCACTTTCCCGAGAGGTTGGCTATAAATCGCCGTATGTACGCGAGCTTCCCTTGGAGAGACCGCAGCTGTTTGAGAGTTCTCGGCGGAGGCATTCCCATGATTGCCTTGATCTTGGACGGATCTATCTCGATACCTCGGTGTCGAACGACGAATCCCAGGAATTTGCCCGAGGAAACCCCGAATGCACACTTCAGAGGGTTCATCTTCAAGTTGTATTGTCGAAGACGTTGAAATACGGTCTTCAGATGCTCGAGATGTTCCTCATATGATTTGCTTTTAACAACGAGGTCATCGATATAGCACTCAACAATTTCGTGTATAAGGTCATCGAAAATCTTCGTCATGGCCCTTTAGTAGGTTGCACCGGCGTTCTTTAAACCGAAGGGCATCACCTTGTAACAGAATATTCCCAAAGGAGTCCGGAAAGCCGTATGGTTCTGGTCTTCAGGGTGCATTTTTATTTGATTATATCCTGATGAGCCGTCCATGAATGAGAAAATCTCATGCGTGGACGTGTTGTCTATCATCAGTTCGGTGACTGGTACTGGGAAATCATCCTTCGGGCAGGCTTTGTTGAGATCCGTAAAGTCCACGCATATGCGCACCGTACCATTTTTCTTCATCACCGGGACGATATTAGCAATCCATTCAGGGTATTGAACCTCTTGGATAAAGCCGGAGTCTATCAGCTTTTTGACTTCCGCGTTGATGCTCATTTCGAGCTCAAGCCGCATTCTTCTCGGCGCTTGTTTGACCGGCTTGACACTCGGGGATATTGCCAGTCTATGTACAGCAACTTCTGGATCAAGTCCCGGCATCTCGGAATAGTTCCATGCGAAGCAATCTTTATGCTGTACAAGGACGTCCTTTAACGCAGCCACCTTTTCCTCGGACAGCAGTTCGCTGACGAATGTCGGTCGCGGATCGTTTATCGTCCCCAACTCAATTTTCTTGAGGTTATCCGCAGTGGTATGTATGCCGTCCTCCAGTTCTTTCGAAGCTGGGGGAAATTCTGAGATCACCTCATCATTGCTGTTTTCGAGGCACCAGGGAAGGCTGTCTATGTTCTCGGACTCTTCTTTTAATATCGTTATCATATGACAGGTGCGAATTTTCTTCCAATCCCAATGCGGAGTTGGTTCTGTTCTTGTGTTTTCGGGTTCGTGCTTTTGTGGCGGCGCTACCCTCCAGTTGTCAGACAACGCGAATTTGCCAAGCTGATACTGGTCCTCAACCCAATTCTTAAAGGTGAAGCAATCTTCAAGCGGATGCCCTACTACTCGATGATAAAAGCAATAATTTGGGTTGAATACCTCGCCTGCGTGCTCGGGGTGCTTGGACTCTGGCAGCGTAAGCATTTGATGTTTTAGAGCAAGATCAAATATCTTCCTTGTTTTGTTCCGAGGAAATGAGTATGCTCGACCCATTTTCTTCATGAGGGCTAAGTCAGTAACGCTCGACTCTCGGATACGTGGTTTCTTAGCTCTGCCTTGTGGTTGTTGAGCGTCTTTTCTGCCCTCTGACTTGTTTTTGCTTTCGCGTCGAACCTTTTTTGTAGCAGGTTGACAAGGAGCGGCCTTTTCATCCTTCACAGCCTGTCGGAGAAGGCGTTGCGTCTTGCCTTTCTCATAGATGGCCGTCTCGCGGTTGTGGTCATCTCGGACTTTTTGACCAGCTTCCCTTATAAGCCTGTCCATTTGTTCTTCAAATGATGGACCGGGCAATTTTTCATCAGGAACTTTTACTGGCTTAGGATTAGCGTCCTCCCATTGAGCGTCCGCCTCTTCATCGAAGTCATACATGACATAACAGCTATTTACTAGCTCTCGTTTCTTTAGCCGGATGTACCCAAGCCCTTTTGTTTCCATTCTCCCGTTAGGCAGTTTGCGTTGGGTCCCGGGAACATTCCAGACCCTGTCATAGAATTTGGCCTCTCTAACGGTCTGTCTGAAGGATATCCCCTGGCGTTTCAGCAGTTTCTTCAAACCTTTGGTATAATATCTGGGAAGACGGATAGGCTGAAGCCTGTCGAGCGTGGGATCCACGCCATGCCAAACTTCTTTTTCCACCTTGTTTTCTTCAGAACGGTAAAATAGGATTGCCTTCTCGCCTTCCCGTCCGGGAGGGATATAAAATGTCTGCAATTCTTCTACGCTGTTGGTGTTGAGTGCATCCAGTTCTTTGTAATGTTCAAGCAGTACCATGGTTATCTGCAGACTTCGCTCTTCATCAGCGGAAGCCCGTATTGAAGGCCGAGCAGAGAATACGACATGGACCTCATCCTCCGAGTCACTATCAAAGACCAATGTAGGAGTGGACGGTCCTGGCTTGTTATGTTGGGGCGGACCCGAATAAACGATCTCCTCTTCTTCCTCGGTATCACTGCCGAAGACAGGGATGGTGGCGTTAGTTTTATTTTTCGGCTTGTGACACTGCTCCGTGTCTTCGAAACCCGGCAAGAAGTATTTGGCATCTTCGTATTTGCGGACCTCGTTCACAGAGAACGGGTTCAGTTCTCCCGTCACGGTATATTCGAAACCATCCTTAAAATACTTCATACACTGATGTTGTGTAGAAGGGATGATGTTGTACTCGTGTAACCATGGTCGGCCGAGCAAAGCGTTGTAGCATGTCTTGGCATCTATGACGTGGAACTTAATGTCCGTGACGAGTAATCCGAAACGTAGCGTCAGTATCACAGATCCAAGAGTCTTTGACGATTGGGAGTCGAACCCGGATATGGTGATCTTGTCCCGAGCAAGGTGCTGGACGCTCATGCAGATTTCCTTCAACACCCGCACGTTGAGTAGGTTAACAGACGACCCGTTATCGATCAGAATTTTGCCTATCTTTATATCATGGCAGTATCCCGAAACGTAGAGAGGGCGATTGTGTTCGCAAGTCCCAAGTAGAAGGTCCTCATCGCCAAAAGTAACATCAGCCGTGTGTACTTCCTCCAACTCATCCTTCATCTTTTCCTCAGCCAGGCATGCTTGGAATTGTTCCGGGTCTTGGAGTGCCTTAATCAATGAATCTCTCGCCTCTTTTGATAGCAAAAGGGCGTCGAGAATGCTGAGCTGCGAGGGCAGTTTCCTCAGATGTGCTAAAACGTTGTAATCCACCTTATTCTTCTTTAGTGGGTTCTTAGCGGTTAACTCTTCCGCAACTTGGTCATCGAGAGTAATATCCTCAGAGACCTTTTCTTTCCCTTTATCTTTTCTGTTCAAGGGTCCGAGGTTCTTTTCAGGCAGCGTCCGATTTCGCAACCGGATATTTTCGCAGACCTTCGGTTCTTCTTCTTTTCCTGAAGCGGACTCTTTAAAGAGAGGGGCAAGTTCTAGCTCTTCATCAGAATCACTCCCGAATGTAGGCACTTGTGATCTACCGGCGTCAATCATGCAACAACCACTGCTAGTTTTATCAAGCACTTTGATCATTCCGTTCTGCTCTCGGCGGGCTTTACGCTTTTCCCGCTTAAACTGTTGCCGGTGAGTAACATATCCTTGCCACCACTTACCGAAAGCTTTGCACTCTTCGGTGGGATGCAACACCTTCCGATGGTACAAGCAATAGGAGGGGTGGTTTTCCGTTTCACCTGTAATGTTTTTCTCGGAGGGTGGTAGCTTTATACTCATTGACACAGCCTTAGCGAATCTCTTCTTTATCTTGAACTTGATTTTATCTGTGGTGGGTGTATTTTGTCCTAGCGGGGTACTGCAATTCTTTCGTCAATGCGCTGGCGTTTGGCCCTTTCGAATATAACCGCTTCGTTATCCCGATCAGCTTTGCCCTTTAAGAACGCCTGATTTAGGAATGCATCAATCACTTCATCCGACGGCTCCAGCATTTTTAGTGCAGGCTCTGCCCCCAGCTTTCCAGCGCGAGGAGTCTCCTCATCGGTTGTGGACAAATGGGAAATCACATGGCAACTTGCCACATGTTCTTCAGATTCATTTGATGAACTATCTCCCTCATCTTCTGCTTGGAAGACGTGGTTGAGGAATTCTTGCAATGTAATAGGAATCCGCGCCTTCTGGTTGTACTCTTCCAGCGCGTCAATTTGCTTTTGCAAGTCCGCGCGCCTATCGCTAGGCTTCACCGGTTTCTTGGCCTTCTTATTTTTCTTCGAAGACTTTGACGACTGGCTACTAGTGCTTGAACCCCCATTATTGGTCTTTGGAGTTGGACGTGGCTTTAACATCCCCTCAACGACCTGCGGTTCCAATGGGCTTTTCCACTTGATCGCCGGACATGTCCGAAGTTCATTTAGCATTCTCTTCGTTTTTGATGATAATACAACCTCCCACGGATTTTCTTCAATGACAGAGCATGTTGCCCCCGGTGTATTCGTCCCTTTAGAGGTGTGGGGTTGCGGGGGATTCACCTTCCATTTGTCAGATAACGCAAATTTTCCCTGTCTATACTGGTTTTCAAGCCAATTTTTGAAAACGTAGCAGTCCTCAATCGGATGGCCTAGCACTCGATGATAGGGGCAGTAATTAGGTTCGTTGACGTCACTTGGTTGCAACGGACGTTTTGGATCTGGCAGATTTATGAGTCTGTTGCGTAATGCCAGCTCGAATAATCTCTTCGTTTTATCGCGGGGAAAGGAATAAGGAAGTCCCATCCTATCCTCAAGGGGTACGTAAGGGCGCGTATTGTTTGGCCGAGCAACCGGCTTCAAGTCGTTCGGTTGTTGTTGAGCATTAGCGACAATGATCACTTTTCCCTTTCCTTTGTCAGTTCGGGAATCTGGCTTTGGGAGAGGGGGTTTATGACCCATCTGGTCCATTTGCGCTAATTTGTCAATCAAAGCCTGGAAGGAAGTCGGCTTGAAAAACATCATAAACTGTGAGATGGTTGCTTGTGGATCAAGAGTTCCAACAAACATTCCCACCGCAGGGGCTTCTTCTATGCGCTGCTCACACTTTGACCATAGATTACGCCACCGTATAGCGTACTGAACCCATGTCTCGCCGGGTTTTACCCTAGCGTTAATCAGTGCCGTCATCGGGGTACGTTCACTGGCACTTGCAAAGCGTTGGGTAAACAGCAGCTCCATCTCCGCGAAGGTTTTAATAGAATCATTAGGGAGTTCAGAGTACCACTCGAACGCCGTATCTGATAGACTTCCGACAAACTGGCGGAGCAAAAGCTTGTCATCGCCGCCGGTGTTACCGCAAAGCGCCCTGAACTGGGCGACATGCTGATGGGGATTGCCAGTCCCTTTGTAGACAGGAAACTTGGGAATTGTGTAACCCGGCGGGTACTTGATTTGGTCATACCAGCCTGGATATGGCCGCCCCGTTTTTACGACGTGGCCGGCTGCTTCGGCCGCATGATGAACCTTTATTTGCTGGGCTATGTATTCGTCCAGATCAGTCTTAGAGATTGTATCCTCTTTAGCTGTCAATAGAGCGGGCTGCGGATTTAATGTATCTCCCTTATCATCTCCAAGGACGGTTAGGGGTTCTTCAGCGGGAGGATCTTGTTGTATCATCATCCCTGTCATGTCCTGGAAGAGGAGGCCCATCTGCTGTATGTTGGCCGCTTGTTCAGCAGCCTCTTTGTCCCTCTTCTCCAGTACTCGGCGAAGGAACTCGGCGTCGGTCTCTTCCTCCTGGCGCTCATCTAAGGACGTCTCAGGGTTCTCTTTTGGCCCAGTGAGTGCAGCCATTGTGGTCATCATCTCCTGGAGCTTTTGTTGCTGCTCCTGAGCCTTGGTCACTGATCGGGTAAGCGGCCGGTGACCCGTAGAAGTGCGGCTTTCTTCCTTTCCAGAAGCCATATAAATCATATGAACTGTTATGCCCCCTGACTTTGGAGGTTTAGGTTCACCGCCTTTAAACTTTGCCGCTGACGCGGGAGCTTTCTCTGGCCTCCTTCTTTTGTGGGCCATCGAGGTTGAAGGAGCCGTTAAAATGGGCATGCTAGCAATTGTTGCCCCCTGCTGTTTAACGGGACGGGTTTTGTCCTTTTCCACCTTTGCCTTTTTCTGGCGATGAAAGTGATCTGGGTCAATCACAGAGTCTTGAACCCTCCGCCAAACCTTGTATATCTTTGACGATAGCCATTGAGGGGGCTGTTCATGCTTTGTCTCCGGAGCTTTCTCCATGGGCGGAGACCTTTTCAATGCAGCAATCGGAGAGTTCTTTCTCACCTTCCTCAGTAATTCAAAGCTGTTCCCAGTTGGAACAGCAGCGTTGACCTCCACCATCGGAGCAGGTGGAGTTAGCCCTGAGGGGGAACTGCCCCCTGCCTTCCTCACTCGTCGCCAATGGCGACGTCGCGCACGACGAGCCGTTGGGACTGGCTCGGAAATCGAGATGGTTTCCTGTTGCCCTCTGTTTGAGTGTGGGGTAACTGCCGATGTCAGCCTATCGAAGACTGATGCCTTTTGACCAGCTGGGGGAGGAGTGGGAACCGTCAATCTTGCGAAGACCGACTCTCTGATGGGAGAGGCCGCCTTAACAACTTCCGAAGCAGCGGCCGTTGCCCTCTTTGGGACAGCCACTTTATAGTTCTGACCTAGCCTGGTGAAAACGGAGGCTGTCGGTTTAGTAGCGGGCGACCCGTTGACAGGGGCTGTCGGAACAGTGAGCCGGTTGAAGACCGACTTTTTACCCACTTCCGGTGCAGGTATTGGTGCAGAAAAGCTTGCAGGTGGGATCATAGTCCCGAAGAACAAGCCGGTGGTGGCTTGGGTCACCTGGTCTACCGGCAGAGTAAGGAAGGAAGCCGCTTGGGGCCCATATGCTACACCTCCTGGTGAGGTGGAGCGTCCGTTGCAGCGGTATTTCGAGCAGTTGGTACAGCTAGAGGCCATTGAATCTTGAATTCTGCGCCAGGTAAAAGACCAAATCTTAGTAACTTGAAATCCGAAGACAATCATTTAACAAACCGCGATTGGTTCACGAAGACGACACACGAAGTGTGGAGTGGAAAGAGGAAGAGGTCCCACCGGGCGTGCCAGAATCTGTTCCCCTCCGAAAGGCGGCGCACAGGACCGCGATGTCCTGACGCTGAGATTCGGGGCAGATGCTAATTGGTTTTATCCGTCCACCTCTCCGAAAATGCCAAGTTGATTTATGGCACCGTGTATCGAAGGTTTAGACGGATGCGGCTGATGCAGCAGACTTTGTCAGATTCCCCCTCGCTAGAGGGGTTTTGTATTGTGGGGACGCTCTTCCCTGCAGGCGCAAGCCCCTGCAGTTAATTACGCTACCGCTTCGCGGTAACAACTTTCTCCTTCTCCAGAATTTCACTTCGTGTCGTGTGTGTCTGTTTTGTTTGTGGTTGCCCGTGGATTGTATACGGAGACTGAGTAATGCCGTCGCCCGTAGGACGTGGATTAGTCTAAATCCGTATTTACTTAGATTTGGGTTTGGTGTTTTCAGTTTAAGGATGCATTAGTCGCGTTGCGGCTAAGATCAACTTAAACGTTCGTTAAGGATACGTTAGTCCTGTTTTAGACTAAGATCAACTCAACGTAGTATTAATTTAATGTATGGCCATCGGGACTCGTCACCTCTCTGACGTCGTTGAAGGATTACAACGACATGTATCATAGGAGCTCGGAGATGTACCCTCGAACCAGAGTTGATTGGGAGTTTTATAATCCATTTGAATGTTTAAGGATATGTTAGCCGTGTTTGGGGCTAAGATCACCTTAAACGTTTGTTAAGGATACGTTAGTCCAGTTTGAGACTAAGATCGACTTAACGGGACCGTTTAGATCCGACAAAAGAGCATTTGGGCTCTATTGTGCCAGTTTAGGGACGTGGTGGTCCGATATTAGTTTAGGGACGTTTCGGTCCGATATTAGTTTTAGGGACGTTTCGGTCCGATATTAGTTTATGGACGTTTCGGTCCATTATTAGTTTAGGGACGTTTCGGTCCAGTATTGGGTGTGTGGCCGTTGGGACCCGTCACCTCTTTGACGTCGTTGAGGAATTACAACGATGGATGTCAAAAGAGTTCGGAGATGTACCCTCGAACCGGATGTAGATTGATTTAGGAGAGCCATTTTGCTCAGCCAATTTAATTTAAGGACTTATGGCCACGATTGGGCTAAGTCCATTAAAAAAAATGTCCAACATTGCTTTTGCATTTCCTTTTATTTTTATTTGGTCTTTACCCAGAAAAGATGCAGGGCATCAATTTGTTTTGGGCTCTGTTCTTTATGAATGATGCAGAGCATCAATTTTATTTGGGCTCAGCCCTTTTATTGCTTTGCAATTTATTTTGACCTGCTAGGTCTTTTTGATTTGGGCCTGGCCCTTCAAGTAATGGATTGCATTTGTGCAAAGCACCAAGAATCTTTTAGATTCAAGAAAAGAAGTGCAGAGCACTTTTTAATTTCTTGATCTAAATTTAGATCAAAGAAAAAGAAAAAAATCTTTTCTTTCTTTCTGTCTCAGAGAACCAGAGGTTCATAGCAAGTGCAAGGCACTATTTTTATTATTTTTATTTATTTGTTAAAGATCACTGACCTTTTTCTTAGATCAATGATCTATTCCTAAGAGAATTCTCTCTTCTTTTAAAGGTTTTTACCTTCTTTTTGTGTTCTCAAGGAGTTCAAGAGTTCTCTTCTTTCTTCTTTTTTTTTTTAACCAGATTCTCTCCCCCTTTGAAATGGGGTCTGGGGTTCTTTTTATAGTGCTCAAAAATCAGTTAAATTTGTTAAAAAGATCTTTTCTGAGTGATTTGGGGAATTTTCCCCACCGTTGGATCTTTGATCCAAAGGCCCCTGTTTTACAGAATAAATTTTCTTGTTTAAACAAGAACAGAAAAAATATCCTTAAATCTTCATTATGTTGTTGCGCAACTCACCAGCGCGTGACACGTGTCGCGCAGTGAAGCGCTTGCGCAACAGCGCTTGCGCAACTGCGCAGACACAGCGCTTGCGCAACTGCCGGACACGTGTCGCACAGTGAAGCACTTGCGCAACAGCGCTTGCGCAACTTGCGCGGACACGTGTCGCGCAGCCGTGCGCTTGCACAGTCGTGCTTGCGCAACTGCGCAGACACGTGTCGCGCAGCCGTGCGCTTGCGCAGTCGTGCTTGCGCAACTGCGCAGACACGTGTCGCGCTGCCGTGCGCTTGCGCAGTTGAACGTTGCTTATGTTTTTTAAAGAGCCTTGCTCTGATTGGACGTATGCCTTGGGCGTTGTGCTGCCGTGTCAACTTCTGACACGTGGCGCGTTGCGCGCAGCGCACGGGAACCGAAGCGTTGCTTCAAAATTTGAATTTTCAAAATTCAAGCAGAGCCTTGCTCTGATTGGGGGAACAATGTCTCCGGATACTGTCATGATATCAAGATAGGTAAAATCCTGGTCGATAATGGATCCTCCGTCAATCTCCTTAATGTACGGGTGTTGAAGGAAATCTGCATGAGCGTCCAGCATCTCGCTCGTGATAAAATCACCATCTCTGGTTTTGACTCCCAATCATCACGGACTCTCAGGTCTGTGATATTGATATTACGATTCGGGCTACTTGTCACGGATATTAAATTTCATGTTATTGATGCCAAGACATGTTATAACGCTTTACTCGGCCGGCCTTAGTTACACGAGTACAACATCATCCCTTCTACACAACATCAGTGTATGAAGTACTTTAAGGATGGTCTTAAGTATACCGTAACAGGAGAGCTGAATCCATTCTCCGTGAACGAAGTCCGCAAGTACGAAGACGCAAAATACTTCTTACCTAACTTTGAGGACACAGAAAGATGTCACAAACCGGAGAACAAAGCTATCACCACCATTCCTGTCTTCGGGAGTGATTCTGAGGAAGAGGAAGAGATGGTTTATTCAGGCCCATCCCAGTACAACAAGCCAGGACCGTCCGCTCTTATGTTGATCTTTGGCAGCGACTCGGAAGACGAGGTCCACGCTATATTTTCCGCTCGGCCTTCAATACGAACATTCGCTGATGAAGAGCAAAGTTTGCAAGTTGCCATGGTTCCACCCAAGCATCATAAAGAGCTGGACGTGCTTCACACCTACAGTGTGGAAGAGCTGCAGACATTCTATGTCCCTTCTATGCGAGAAGGCGATCCTATTCTACCGCTCCGGGGAAACCAAAGTGGAGAAAGAAATCTGGCACGGCGCGGATTCTACACTTGATAGGCTCCAGCCCATCCGTTTGCCCAGATACTACACGAACGGACTAAAAAGGCTCTTGAAGCGCCAAGGAGTACGTTTCAAACAGACCATTTGACAAGCTCGGTTCTACAACAGGATTTGGGATGTCCCTAGAACTCAGCACAAGCTGCCTAACGGGAGAATGGAAATGCTCGGGCTTGGATATATGAAATCCGGGAAACGGGAACGAGTCCATGGTAGCTACGTCATATATGACTTCGATGAAGAAGAGGACGCCCTGTCAAAAAACGCTGACCCTAAACCAAAACGAGAGCCTGCGATCAAAATGCCGAGTCCGTCATTTGAAGAACGAATGGACAAGCTTATCAGGGAAGTGGGTCAAAAGGTTCGAGACGACCATAATCGCGAAACGACCATCTACGAGAAAGCCAGGACGCAACGCCTTCTTCAGCAGGCTGCGAAAGACGAAAATGCTCCTCCCTGTCAATCTATTATGCAAAAGGCCCGACGCAGAGGCAGAAACAAGTCAAAGAGCGGAAAAGGCGTTCGGCAGCAACAAAGTGGGACCAAGAAGTCACGCGATCGGGAATCGAGCAATCCGGATTCGTCCCTTATAAAGAAGATGAGTCAAGCGTACTCTTTTCCTCAGAACAAAACACGGAAGATACTTGATCTCGCTATAAAACATCAGATGATTACACTTCCGGAGTCCAAACACCCCGAGCAAGTCAACGAGACCTCCCACCCAGATTACTGTTCTTATCACCGAGCAATAGGACATCCTCTCGAAGACTACTTCACCTTCAAGAACTGGGTTGAAGATCAATATCAGCTCGGCAGATCCACACTATCCAGCAGCTGGAGGATAAATCTGCCACAGAAGCACGAACCAAAGGCCTCCTATACAGCGGGGATAGAACCGGATCAAAATCGGTCTTGGAAGCGAGCTCGTACTTGTCATATGATAACGCTATCAGAAGGAGAGCCCGAGAATATGGATGACCTCCCCTGGTGCTTCGAAAATAATGACGAAGAGGTAATCTCAGAGTTTCCACCGGCGCCGAAAGAGCTAGAAGATGGAATACATACTACTGCAGATGAGCTCAAGAAAATTGACTTGGGGACGGCAAGTGACCCGCGACCGACATTCGTCAGTGAGTTGCTGTCTGAGGAAAGGATAGCTGCACTAAAAGACGTGCTTATACAGCATAAAGATTGCTTCGCCAGGAATTATTCCGAGATGCCAGGACTAGGCCCAGAGATTGCTGTCCACAAACTGGCCATATCCCCGGACGTCAAGCCGATCAAATAAGAACCGAGAAGAATGCGGCTCGAGCTTGAGATGAGCATCAACGCCGAGGTCAAGAAGCTGATCGACTCTGGCCTCATCCAAGAGGTTCAGTACCCTGATTGGATCGCCAACATCGTCCCGGTGATGAAGAAAAATAGGACAGTGCGCATATGTGTAGACTTTCGGGATCTCAATAAAGCTTGCCCGAAAGACGACTTCCCAGTACCGGTCACCGAGCTAATGATAGACAATACGTCTACCCACGAAGTCTTCTCCTTCATGGACGGATAGTCAGGATACAATCAGATAAAGATGCATCCCGAAGACCAGAAGCACACTGCTTTCTGGACCTCTTTGGGCCTATTCTGCTACAAGGTGATCCCCTTCGGTCTAAAGAACGCCGATGCCACCTATCAGAGGGCCATGACGAAGATCTTCGATGACCTCATACACGAGATCGTCGAATGCTATATTGACGACCTCATGGTGAAAAGTAAATCATACGAGGAACATCTCGAGCACCTAAAGATCGTATTTCAACATCTTTGACAATACAACTTGAAGATGAACCCTCTCAAATGTGCGTTCGGGGTATCTTCAGGCAAATTTCTAGGATTCATCATCCGACACCGAGGTATCGAGATAGATCCGTCAAAGATCAAGGCAATCATGGAAATGCCTCCGCCAAGGACTCTCAAACAATTGCGGTCTCTCCAAGGGAAGCTCACGTACATCCGGCGATTTGTAGCCAATCTCTTTGGGAAATGCCGTCCCTACAGTCACTTGATGAAGAAAGGGACCCCATTCGTCTGGGATCACAAATGCCAAGGCGCACTGGACGAAATCAAGCAGTATCCGCAGAACCTGCCAGTGCTAGCCTCTCCGGTCAAGGGAAATCCCCTTATTCTTTATACAACAGCCCTCGAAGGTTTTTTAGGCGCATTATGGGCACAAGAGAACGACCAAGGGAAAGAAAGAGCTCTCTATTACTTGAGTCGAGTTCTACTGGGGGCAGAAAGCAACTACTCCCCCATCGAGAAACACTGCCTGGCGTTGATCTTCGCGATAACAAAACTCCGGCACTACGCATTGGCACATGAAGTCCGTCTCATATCGAAGGTGGACCCTCTCAAATATTTAATGTCGAAGGCCATACTGACGGGGCGACTCGCTAAATGGGCCTTGCTCTTGATGGAGTTCTCATAGCTTATCAACCTCTTAAGGCAGTGAAAGGTCGGGCCATTGCCGACTTCCTCGCCGAGCATCCGGTACCGGCGGATTCTCCCTTGAATTGCGAACTGCCAGATGAACACGCGTTTGATGCGATCGACGGTGGTGGTAACCGGTAGGAACTTTATTTTGATGGAGCGTCTTCCATGAAGAAACGCAGACAAAACGCGCCTATAATCAAATCAGGGCTAGGCCTTATCTTCGTGACCCCACAAGGAGGGATAATGCGCTTCGCCTTCTCCTTGACAGAGCCGAGGACGAACAATGAAGCTGAATACGAAGTTTTGATAGCAGGCCTCGAGATTGCCATCGACATGGGAATTGAAAACCTCCTCATATATGGAGACTCCCAGATGGTCGTCAGTCAAGTAAATGGTGACTACCAGACGTGCAAACCAGAGTTGGTAAAGTACGGCGAGAGGATACAGCAATTGCTGACCCGAATACCTTCCTACACCATGGAAAGCATACCGCGTGCGGAAAATAGCAAAGCGGATGCATTAGCCAAGCTTGCTAAAGAATTGGCCGATGAGAATCTCGATGACGTGAGGATCTTTGTGCAAAGCCGTCGGGTTCTCGCATCGGCGGAAATATCTCCGGAATCATCCGAGGGAAAGGAAGCGATTGAACAGACAGCCCTGCAAATAAAAGACCAGGAAAAGGTCGAGGATTGAAGAGAAGTCTTTATGGACTACTTCAAATCCCGTCGAACGCCTGAAGATGCGTCCTCAAGACATCAGCTTATGAAACGAGCTCTGTCTTTCGCTTTCGTCAATGATACTCTATACAAGAGGTCATTTGATTCTTTATGATTGAGATGCCTGAGACCTGAAGAGGCGAAAAGAGACGTCCAAGAAGTTCATGACGGACTCTGCGGTTCTCACCAAGCAGGGCCGAAGATGAAGCTGAAAATCAAGCGGATGGGTTATTATTGGCCCACGATGATTCAAGACTGCCTTGAGTATGCGAAGCAATGCCACTCGTGCCAGATCCATGAGGACTTTATCCACCAGCATCCGAATCCATTACATCCAACGGTGGCTAGCTGGCCATTCGAAATGTGGGGAACTGACATAATCGGCCCCATCGAACCGGCATCGTCCAGAGGACATCGTTTCATTTTGGCGACAACTGACTACTTCTCCAAATGGGCAGAAGCAATACCGCTGAGAGAAGTGAAGATGGAGAATGTCCTCCACTTCTTCAAGACACACGTCATTTATCGGTTTGGAACTCCGAGACGGATCATCTCCAATAACGGACCAGCTTACAGAAGCCACAAAATCAGCCGCTTCGCACAACAGCATAATATAGACTGGAGATACTCCTCAGTCTACAATCCCCGAGCTAACGGCCTAACTGAGGCTTTTAACAAGACCTTAACAAAGATCGTGAAGAAGACGGTGTCCCGAAATAAGAAGGACTGGCACGAGAGACTACATGAAGCTCTCTGGGCGTACCGGACTACGTTCAAGACGGCTACGAACACAACGCCGTACACGTTGGTATTCGGTACAGAAGCGGTATTCCCCCTCAAGATAGAGTTACCTTCTCTATCAGTGGCAGTTCATTACGAGCTAACGGACGAGGAGAATGCCCACCTTCGGCTCGAGGAGCTCGATGCCCTCGATGAAACCCGGCTCATAGCGCAACAAAATCTGGAGGCTTATAAAGCGAAGATGACGCGCTCATATTAAAGATTGACTAGGCCAAGGACATTCCGCCAAGGCGAACTCGTGTTAGTGGTCAAAAGACCTATGATCCCCAATCGTGCTAAACGGGGGAAATTCGAGCCGAACTATGAAGACCCGTATATTATAGACAAAGTCTATCAGGGTGGAGCCTATCTACTCATGGACATGCATGGCGAAAGGCCCTTTAGGCCAATAAATGGTCGCTTCCTGAAGAAGTACTACGCTCGATGAGTCACGGCCTAGGTCAATGATAGATGACGACGACTATGTCCGCTCACTATCTTCCTGAGCCTAAACTCTGTAAGTACTGACCAGCTTTCTTTACTACGGACCGAAACGTCCTTAAACTAACAGCGGACCGAAACGTCCTTAAACTAACGACGGACCACTATGTCCTAAAACTAGCTGTTGACCGAGATGTCGAGAAACTACGGTGGATTGCAGCATCCCAAAGCTGATACAAAAAAAGGAATAAAAAAAAAGAATAACGGTATGTCCATAAGCAAAATGGGCACGGATGAAAACCCGAAAGGGCTTCGTGAGTAAAAATAGCAGGGCTACCGGCGAGTCTTGTGAAAACCCGAAAGGGCGCAACCTCGTTAGAAAAAAGAAAAAGAAAAGAATAAAAAAAGAAGAAGAAGAAAATGTTATGTCCATAAGCAAAATGGACACGGATGAAAACCCGAAAGGGCTCCGTGAGTAAAAACAGCAGGGCTACCGGCGAGTGTTTGTGAAAACCTGAAAGGGCGCAACCTCGTTAAAAGACACTTACAGGGTCCTCTCGACCTTGTAAGGAGAAATCACCTGCGTGAGATCCTTAGGACTCACAAAGGAGCAACACACTTAGGGATCCCCACGATTCCTAAGGAGAAATTACACTTGCGAGATCCTCACGACTCGTAAGGAGAATCCTCTTATGAGACCCTCACGGCTCATAAGATTTGAAAGTTTAAGCTATAGAGACATGAACCTGTTCTTAAGCAGCCCCCACAACCTCCAATACTGCCCTACAAGCGGCGCAACACTGACCCTTGTATACAATCCACGGGCGCGAATAAACATTTCCCTAACAAAGTCCCATCCGTGACTAAGGATATGTCCATATGGTGAACAACCCTTGTAAGTCCTCTCGACTTATAAGGAGAAAAACTCTCTTGTAAGATCCTTACGACTTACAAGAAGCCATACACTTAGGAGTCCTCATGATTCCTAAGGAGAAAACACACTTACGAGATCCTCACGACTTGTAGGGAGAAATACCTTTGTGAGACCCTTACGGCTCATGAAGTCAAAAGCCTTAGTCGACCGAACCCTAACCTTGTTTGCTAAGCCACCTTTGTTCAATATCGACAGAGGTAAATGATGATTCGCTCCTGGCAATATCCCAGTTGTAGCGGTGCTGATGCCGAAATCAGTGTCTAATCCCAAGCTTGCAGCGAAAAGCTAGCAAGCCACACATGCATACGAAATAGCCGAAATGATGGGGCAACTTGCAACAGAAGCAGCAAGTAAAAAAAATGTATGCATGAGAAGTAGCCGAAATGATTGGGCAACTCGCAATAAAAAGCAGCGAGTAAAAAATAAATAAATAGCCGAAATGATTGGGCACCGCGAAAATAGCCGAAATGATGGGGCAATCGCGACCTTCACGATATAAAAAGCTGAAATGATAGAGTATCGCGGAAAGAAATAAAATAAAAATAAAAACGAAGTTTATGCCCTACAAGTGATATCACAGCAATCCCTGTATACAATCCAGGGGCCCAAACAAAGAAGTAATCACACTCCTCCTCCCCCAGGTTCACAGGTAGCCTGGAGGTCATCTCAACATTCGTCTCAGCAGACACAACATCAAGCAAAGCGGAACGGCGGCAACTCCCAGTTCCATGACTCGGCGGTGTACAAATGACCGAGAGTAAATTCCCGACTCCGTGAAACGCGGATATAATCAATAAAATTCCTGGTCATGTGGAACGTGGATAACGTCATTTCTGACCCCGTGGAAAGCATCCAGAGCGGAGCCTAGTCCTCGCCGAACACGGCAGTAAACCCGTGGGAAGCATCTAGAGCAAAATTTCTGGTCACGTGGAACATGGATAACGTCACTTTTGACCCCGTGGAAAACGTCCAGAGCGGATCCTGGTCCCCGCAGAGCACGGCAGTGAACCCGTGTGAAGCATCCAGAGCGGAGCCTGGTCCTCGCAGAATACGGCAGTGAACCTGTGGGAAGCATCCAGAGAAAAATTCCTGGTCACGTGGAATGCGGATAACGTCACTTTTGACCCCGTGGAAAACGTCCAGAGCGGAGCCTAGTCCTCGCCGAACACGGCAGTGAACCCATGGGAAGCATCTAGAGCAAAATTCCTGGTCGCATGGAACGCAGATAACGTCACTTCTGACCCCGCGGAAAACGTCCAGAGCGGAGCCTGGTCCTCGCCGAACACGGCAGTGAACCCGTGGAAAGCATCCAGAGCAAAATTCCTGGTTACGTAGAACGCGGATAACGTCACTTGTGAACCCGTGTGAAGCATCCAGAGCGGAGCCTAGTCCTCGCCGAACATGGCAGTGAACCCGTGGGAAGCATCTAGTGCAAATTCCTGGTTACGTGGAACGCGGATAATGTCACTTGTGAACCTGTGTGAAGCATCTAGAGTGGAGCCTAGTCCTCGCCGAACACGGCAGTGAACCCGTAGGAAGCATCTAGTGCAAATTCCTGGTTACGTGGAACGCGGATAACGTCACTTTTGACCCCGTGGAAAACGTCCAGAGCGGAGCCTAGTCCTCGCCGAACACGGCAGTGAACCCGTGGGAAGCATCTAGAGCAAAATTCCTGGTCGCGTGGAACGCGGATAACGTCACTTTTGACCCCGTGGAAAACGTCCAGAGCGGATCCTGGTCCTCGCACAGCACGGCAGTGAACCCGTGTGAAGCATCCAGAGTGGAGCCTAGTCCTCCCAGAACACGGCAGTGAACCCGTGGGAAGCATCCAGAGCAAAATTCCTGGTCATCTGGAATGCGGATAACGTCAATTCTGACCCCGTAGAAAACGTCCAGAGCGGAGCCTAGTCCTCGAACACGGCAGTGAACCCGTGGGAAGTATCTAGAGCAAAATTCCTGGTTACGTGGAACACGGATAACGTCACTTCTGACCCCGTGGAAAACGTCCAGAGCGGATCCCGGTCCTCGCTGAACACGGCAGTGAACCCGTGGGAAGCATCCAGAGCGGAGCCCGGTCCTCGCTGAACACGGCAGTGAACCCGTGGGAAGTATCCAGAGCAAACATCGGACTGTGGAGTCCCTAAATCCACGGACTATGATGTCCTTAACCTCGACCGTGATGTCTTAAAACTAACAATCAACCATAATGATTTTAAACTGATTTTACCTTGGTTCAAGGGTACATCTCTTTACTCTTTTGATATTTGTCGTTGTAATTCCTCAACGTCTTCAAAGAGGTGACGAGTCCCAATAACCACACATTTCGCGGACTGTGGAGTCCTTAAATCCACGGACTATGATGTCCTTAATCTCGACCGTGACGTCTTAAAACTAACATTGGACTGTGGAGTCCTTAAATCCACGGACTATGATGTCCTTAACCTCGACCGTGATGTCTTAAAACTAACATTGGACTATGGAGTCCTTAAATCCACGGACTATAATGTCCTTAACCTCGACCGTGATGTCTTAAAACTAACATTGGACTGTGGAGTCCTTAAATCCACGGACTATGAGGTCCTTAACCTCGAACGTAATGTCTTAAACCTAGCAATGGACGGTGGAGTCCTTAAACCCACGGACTATGATGTCCTTAACCTCGACCGCGGTGTCTTTAAACTACGTGTAACGTTTTGAAAATCGTTTCGGTGAAATTTCGGAAAATCGGTAAAATAAGGGGGTTTTCTGTAAAAAGTCAAAATACAAATATCTTTATTATAAAATTAAATATACATATTCTAGCTATATAATTGCTAGTATTTGGTGTTTACTGAGCCACTGGTGAAATTTCAAATTTTCTGAAAAAATTTCCGAAATTAATTATTTTAATATTATTTTAAGCCGTCACTAATACATTTAATTAGGGAAAATTAAAAATTGGAATGGGTTGATACAAATTTTATAATTCATGACACACTATATTGACATGTAAAATATTGTTTTTGAAATGAAATGGTCGGCCAAAACGGTTTAGAAAATATCGAAGAAAAATGGCTTAATTAGTGAATGTTGTGTTGATGGGAATTGGGGTAATACATTTATCTTTTTCCCTAACCCACACACCCACACCTCACCCTCTCTCCCTCTCCCCATGTGGCCGGCCCCCCTTTGACAGCCCTCCCCCTCTCTCTCTCTCTCCAATCACCTCACTTTTGAAAAGAAAAGAAAAGAAAAGAAAAGAAAAGAAAATGAAAGAAGTCAATGTGGACTTTGACTTTTCTCCTCACTTACTCCACCTCACTCTCTCTCCTCCCTCACCCCCCCTCACCTGGCCGAAAATTGCAGTCCTCTAAAAGCAGCCCCCCTCCCTCTTCTCCCCTCATTTTCCCTCAAAAAAATTCACCAATTTCCATCTAAAATCAAAACTAAAATTCAAATCAAAGCCCTACCCATTTTCCCTTATCTCTTTTAGCATGGATCTTGGTGCAAGGATTTCAAATTAGAGGTCTAGATTTCAAGTTTGATCATGGATTGTGAGGTATAACTTTTGACCTATTATTCAATTGTTGGTTTAAATTCCTTAATGTAGCTTATTAGGTGCTTAATTATAATTTAATTGAAAGATATGGGTTTTCAAGAGAAGGATTAGATTATAGTTAGGGTTTTTGTTGTGTGATTATGGTTGCAAAGTGGAATTCATCATTTTGTGAAATGTGAAACATAATCAAATTGTTAGTTTGCAAATTGTTAAGTTGGAATTGTAATATTTAAGCTATTTTGCTTACTAGGTTTTTATTATTGCATTAGATGAAATTAAAAATCCAGTGAGGGTTGTGTTTTAAATTAGGGTTTTTTATTATATCATCAAGGTTGAAATGTATAGTTTGACATCTTAAAATATGTAAAACCTAGCTTGGGTGTTAAATTGCAAATTGTTATATGTAAATTGTCCTAATTATGTTTGTTTTGCAAACTAGATTTTTCGTAATTAATATAAAGAGTGAGATTAAAATCTAGTTAATGGTTGTGTGGCTTAGTTAATATGTTTTAATGAGAATTATGGCCACGAGAATTGTTAAAATATTTAAAGTTGATTAAAACACCAAGTTTTGAGCTAAAATGGAAAATTGTGCTAATTTTGTTAACTAGGTTTTGTAAATATATATATTTTGAGGAGAATAAATTATTGGAATGGTTTATGTGACTTGGTTATGATATTGAGTGGATATTGCGGCCGCTAGATTTGTATAAACGTCGAGTTTTGTACTAAAACGGGTAATTTTGCTTGCTAGATTTTCGGAAAAATAGCTTTTAAAGTGAGTTTGAGGTTTTTGTGAATTTTAACCTATTTTATATTATAATTAGTGCTTGTGATTGTGCAAATGAGTGTGTTTGGGTTTTTCTCGATAGTTTGGCGTTTGTACGCCGACGTCGAGGGTTTTTGGGTTGATTTGTGGAAGCAACCATAGGTTTTGACCTATGTGGGATTCGTGTGTCGTTTTGGTCATGAGTCGGATTTTAATATGATACGGTGTGTTATGATATGTAGGTACCCCATGTGGATTTCGAGACGACAAGCAAGCGCGTGACGACGTCGACACCGGCAAGCGAGGACCAGGTGAGTAGATTTATATCTACGGGGAGAAGTCGGGTGGATGGCGTATAGCACCCCCGCAGTTCGTGGTGATGTATACGAATACGTATACACACATATATTGATTATATATATTGTTTGAGAGTATTGATGACATAGATGGATTTTGGGTGTGATCGAATTAGTTTAGTGTTGCGAGACCCTAGAGTAGAGGTTGCACCACATTTACACGCACACACCCATACTTGCATACATTCTTCTTTCATATGTGCTTATATGGGGTTATATTGTTATGTGTTCACATGGGTATGGGACTATGTGTTCACATACTGGATTTGAGGATAGTATTTAGGATTTGAGATGAGTCGATAAGATGTGATTGAGACCGCGAGAACGGTGATATGGCAGGATTCATACTTGAGATACGTCATGATGTTATAGCGGATCTTGGGACGACGATACATGTGAATAGTGTTATACATTGAATGGTTGACATGTGATCGTGATATGAGATAAGATATGTTAAGATATCCATAATAGGTCGCATTAGGTGATGTATATCTCTTTATGACGATATATGATGATGATATCGGTTTGTATGAGGCTGTAGATCAGCAGTCAGATCATGACTATATTGATGATATTAGTATCGTACTAGACGTAGATCAGTACTCAGATTATGATCTTGAATAAAGATGATACCAGATGAATAATGTGATATTGACCCGTACCCAGATTTGGGATGCCGTACGACGGATTTACGTACGAGTTATATATTGATGTTTGATCCGCACTCTTGACTTGGGAATATTTGATTATAGATATGGTATCGGATGTGATATTATCGAGGCGGGATCACCGACTAATATATATATATATATATACATATGTATCGACTCAGACGTTAGGCGGCTTCCTTACCTTTAGTTTAGCTTGACAGCTTAGCCCTATAGTTTAGTGTAGTTGTTAGCCCATATTAGTTGTCGTTGTGTCTAGTATTCAGCTCCCGCTCATTATTGTTGTTCGCTCCGCATCGCCTGCTTACATTATGATTCATATTCTATTGTTGATATCATGCCGTTAGGACACTAGCACCATTACCGATGACACGTATGTACCACGTACACTTACTTGCCGGCTCACACACATCTTCATCGGTAATTGCCATGTCACGAACACTTTAGAAAATACTATTTCATTTGACATAGGTTGTTAGCTAACAGTTTAGACATGATATTAGTGTACTTGCCTTATATGCTAGTTTAGACATTGTAGTTATTACTTGCTACTTCATGCATGTTATTATTCATTGATATGTCGCATTCATGGATTTTTAGGTCTATATTCACTGTTTACATGCTATTGAGGATTTGGATTCGGATTTTCATGAGATTTCCTGGATTTGGGGGAAAATCGCAAAAACACTTATAAACTTCGTTCTCTTTTTTTTAAAGAAAAGTACGGTTTTCCCATGATGTATGAGTCGTCCACCATGAGTTTGCTGATGGATTTCGAGACCCGATTCGAGGAGTTGGATGAACCGTTTCGGGTACATGGTGGACCCGGTGAGGTACCCTGGGGCAAGAAGCGCGTGGTAATGATGATGTGAGCCTGGCAGGGGAGCACTACCTACCGGTGATATTACCCGACGCGTCGGATATCCGGAGGATACCGTCGCGGTCTTGAGATTGATGGTAGGGGCCGGTCTGGACTGACGGCGCCCTAGATAGTGAGATTGAGACATACAGAGATATTTGAGATATTGAGGTACAGAGATTGCAACACAGAGATATCGACATATTTGGATATTTGTTTTGTGTTGATCCTAGGCACTGTTTATGCTGATTTCATTTATGATACCTCGTTTTTAAAAAGATACAGAAATCTCACTAATTTATGAAAGCAGTTTTCTTCAGTACAGGCATTCTGTTTCATGCATTCATATATCATCCATATGATATATTGCTACCTGAGGTACTGACACGGGCATATGGGATTACACTCGGGTTAGATATTTACCCTAACTATTGTTATAGGCTGCATGTTATATATTTGAGGATATATTATGATCTTATGACCGAGGATCGCGTTGTTCATACGATTTCTGTTCGTAGATATTTTTCTACTCACGAGTTGGCAACTCACCCCCGTTGTTGCAGGTTTTGCCGTACAGGTTTCATTACGGCTTTGCTGGCACCGCTTCTTTCGGGTGACTTGCTAGTAGGTGGGTTATTGGTATCGTACCCATCATATTACTTTGTATAATATTATTCACTTGTATTTAGTAAATTCCATCAACCAAACATGTATTTATTTTTGAGATAGAGACCAGTGATATTATTCTTTCGACCTTAGAGTCGCGCGTTATATTTCTGTGCATTTCTTGTTGTTTTGAGTTTCCTTTGAGTTTTGATCCTCGCTCTTGGCGTTGTATATTATATTGCTTGTGTGGTTGTGATCGTCGATTGACGAAGAGCTAGCTCCCGCTTGGGGATGCCTTTAATTGATTTCGTATACTATTCTTGTTGTATCCCGTTTGTGGGCCAGTATTTACAAAGGAGACTCTGACGGAATTTTCAGGAAATATTTGATGTTTTTAAAAACGCATAATTCGGCTTATGCTATTAAAACTACTTGATTTAAATTGGTTTTTCTTCACTCTACTACTTTTCTTGGTTTGGATTTCTGGGTTTTCGGCTTACTTAGATTACGTACGCCTCGAGACGTTTCGTAGTTTAAGTGCCGGTCATGTTCCGTACTTTCGGGACGTGACAAAGTTGGTATCAAAATGTTAGGTTTTACCTTCGGAGCGTAGGATGACCCTTGGTTGATGCAATAGGTGACTAAAGTAGAGTGACATACCGTGGGTATGTTCCGCGGCATACTTACGATACGCTACTCCACTTAAGAAGCCTTAGGATGTACATTTCTTTGTTCAGTATTATATTCATTCCTGATCTAGGATCATCGGTACCAGTTATGGTTTTGCTGCCATGATTATGGGCAGGGGGAGCTACGGCTAGAGTTGCGGTCAGCACGAGCTCGTCACGAACGAGGACTGACCAGGGCGTAATTCCGGCGACACACGATTGCGGAGATATGTCTTTTTACTGTGTTTTCACGCCACGAGCGTTTGATGGATCGCTGTATGAGGTTACTCGGATGTGCTGATCGGCACTAGAGGATCGAGCCAATGATAGAGGCCAACCAGATTTTGATGACCGTTGGTGTATTGCTTATTCATGATGTTTGAGGCACTGTTCAGCGTGCAGACGAGTGATCCAGTTATTGCTGCTAACGACGAGATATCGCCCCAGATGTTAGAGCTATTGCAGTACGAGTTGTACTAAGAGATGATAGAAGGCCGCTAGTCACCCGAGGATGAATGACTAGGACATGTGGTTCGTTCGCTACCCCGATGCAAGGTCATCAGATAGATTGATACCAGCTAGAGACGACTTCACGCGGAGACGTTGAGGGTCGACAGAGACGATCGAATGTCAGAAAACTATTATTCCAAGTTTAAAGTATTCGGAAGAGCATGCAGGCAATTCTATGGGCCCTCTAGAAGAATGAAACCCTAACTCGACTTAATGACCGTGTGAAAGCCTATGAACCTTAGGGTTTACGGCAGTTTCGCGGCGCCATTAGTGAGGCTTGGGTTTGCCCTTCTACGGCTGGACCATCGATGCTGTGGTACGTACTCGATACTATTAAACTGTACCCAAGATGTTGAGCTCTTGGGGGATTATGAGGTTTTGACGAATCGATCGGATGGTTCAACTTCATTCAGATGCTAGGTGGTGAGATGCATTTCTTGGGAGACTCTAGATACGAGGATAGCCGTTGGAGCTCAGTCCATGCAGCCACGACGAGACGAGTCCAAAGCAGTCGACATTAAAGAAAGTGGAGTAAGAGGTTCGTACGAGATCTTGATGAGACGACGTTCCACTCCGCCGACATCAGAGATGCGATACGCGTGTCGAGGCATTGTGCTTGGATATACCTTCCAGAAGGAGTCGCGATGAGTATGCAGCCGTTCCGGAACGAGAACAGATCTAGTAAGGGACGATGACTTCCGGAAAGTTCGGCAGAGACGAGATTTGGGAGAGATCTCGACAGGACCTTTCTGGGACGAATTACGAGAAGACTTGGACCCAGGAATGGTCATGTTAGGCACACCGGCAGGCCAGAGTTCAGGATCGTCGACGAGACATGCTATGAGTGACCACGACAGTTGGCCAGAGATTCTTGGAGGATGTGCTTGAGCGGGACTATTCTGCCATACTTGATTTTAGTATTTTGAGCGATATATTCGCATGATTTGGTTTTGATGATTGAGTTTCATGATATCGTTTTTATGCGCCATGGTTGCACCTACTAAGTATTTACGATTTTTACACAGTTGTTGCACTTGAGATAGTTTTCGTGCCTTGGTTCCTCATGTTTGTGATTATATGGATTTTATACAGTTGAGTTAATTTTGTGCATATGTACGCACACAATTTGGTTCTTACACTCGGTATAGTTCACATATGCTTGCAGTGCAGTGATTCGCATTTTGTGCACTTAGATGCACTGGACTTCGATTTCGATTGTGATACTCGATATTTGTTTTGTGTACCTTGTGGACCTGATTGGATTTTGCGCATGTTCGGCGCTTGATATTAGATTTCATGATTTCGTGCATGATGGATGCACCTGATTTGGATTTTCGCGCATGTTGAGCGCATGTTTTGAGATGCGATTTTGGTGCACACCAGATGCACTAAATCGAGATTCTTCATGCATGTCAGATGTACCTGTCTTTGCTGTCAGGCACACACGTTGCCTATGACAGATGTTGTATGCACACCCGATGCACTTGGATGTTGTTTCTGTGCGCATGTATGACACATATATGGATTTTGATTTCCGTGCGCACCAGACGCACGTAGTATTCATATGCATACTTTGGGATTGATTTCTTATAGAGCAGTACATTTTTATGACATTTGCTATGTGTTTTCGTACTGAGCAGGACTAGTCAGAGGACAGTACCTGAATGTATTTTGCATGCATTGATAGCTATCGAAGGGAATTCCAAAAAGCGAGCTATAGTCTCAGTATTTACCTATGTGTCTGATATGACACGAAATGTTTAAAATAAGGAAACCCTTCTAAATTGTTTCCCAAAACGGCGGAACGTACATTTTAAACAAAAGGTATATATGTATATGGTTATTTTCTTATGATAGACGTCCGTCACTGTGCAGTGTTATGCGCATTGCACGGCGACTTTAAGAGATTTGGCATGCATTTCCTTCAGATATTTACATATATAGATTTGATATTTACGTGTATAGTTTCGAGTTATATCATATTGGTTTTGTATTGGATTTTACATTTTTGTTTTTACCATGACTCCGATGATTGCGGTATGCTTGACGGAGTTTTGATTTTGAGTTATATGCTCATTTTTCATGCGCATGCGCTGCGCTACGATTTATTTTATGTATTTATGATTTCGGAGCCCCGACGACTTGATGGTTTTGCTTAGATGTTTTAGTATTTGGGGGGAGTTTTAATTTAAATTCGGGGACCGAATTTCTTTAAGGGGGGAAGATTGTAACGTTTTGAAAATTGTTTTGGTGAAATTTCGGAAAATCGGTAAAATAAGGGGGTTTTCTGTAAAAAATCAAAATACAAATATCTTTATTATAAAATTAAATATACATATTCTAGATATATAATTGCTAGTATTTGGTGTTTATTGAGCCACTGGTGAAATTTCAAATTTTCTGAAAATTTTTCCGAAATTAATTATTTTAATATTATTTTAAGCCGTCACTAATACATTTAATTAGGGAAAATTAAAAATTGGAATGGGTTGATACAAATTTTATAATTAATGACACACTAAACTGACATGTAAAATATTGTTTTTGAAATGAAATGGTTTTCCAAAACGGTTTAGAAAATATCGAAGAAAAAGGGCTTAATTAGTGAATGTTGTGTTAATGGGAATTGGGGTAATACATTTATCTTTTTCCCTAACCCACACACCCACACCTCACCCTCTCTCCCCCTCCCCATGTGGCCAGCCCCCCTTTGACAGCCCTCCCCCCTCTCTCTCTAATCACCTCACTTTTGAAAAGAAAAGAAAAGAAAAGAAAATGAAAGAAGTCAATATGGACTTTGACTTTTCTCCCCACTTTCTCCACCTCACTCTCTCTCCTCCCTCACCCCCCCACACCTGGCCGAAAATTGCAGTCCTCCAACAGCAGCCCCCCTTCCCTCTTCTCTCCTCATTGTCCCTCAAAAAAATTCACCAATTTCCATCTAAAATCAAAACTAAAATTCAAATCAAAGCCCTACCCATTTTCCCTTATCCCTTTTAGCAAGGATCTTGGTGCAAAAATTTCAAATTGGAGGTCTAGATTTCAAGTTTGATCATGGATTGTGAAGTATAACTTTTGACCTATTGTTCAATTGTTGGTTTAAATTTCTTAATGTAGCTTATTAGGTGCTTAATTATGGTTTAATTGAAAGATTTGGGTTTTCAAGAGAAGGATTAGATTATAGTTAGGGTTTTTGTTGTGTGATTATGGTTGCAAAGTGGAACTCATCATTTTATGAAATGTGAAACATAATCAAATTGTTAGTTTGCAAATTGTTAAGTTGGAATTGTAATATTTAAGCTATTTTGCTTACTAGGTTTTTATTATTGCATTAGATGAAATTAAAAATCCAGTGAGGGCTGTGTTTTAAATTAGGGTTTTTTATTATATCATCAAGGTTGAAATGTATAGTTTGACATCTTAAAATATGTAAAACCTAGCTTGGGTGTTAAATTGCAAATTGTTATATGTAAATTGTCCTAATTATGTTTGTTTTGCAAACTAGATTTTTCGTAATTAATATAAAGAGTGAGATTAAAATCTAGTTAATGGTTGTGTGGCTTGGTTAATATGTTTTAATGAGAATTATGGCCACTAGAATTGTTAAAATATTTAAAGTTGATTAAAACACCAAGTTTTGAGCTAAAATGGAAAATTGTGCTAATTTTGTTAACTAGGTTTTGTAAATATATATATTTTGAGGAGAATAAATTATTGGAATGGTTTATATGACTTGGTTATGATATTGAGTGGATATTGCGGCCGCTAGATTTGTTTAAACGTCGAGTTTTGTATTAAAACGGGTAATTTTGCTTGCTAGATTTTCGGAAAAATAGCTTTTAAAGTGAGTTTGAGGTTTTTGTGAATTTTAACCTATTTTATATTATAATTAGTGCTTGTGATTGTGCAAATGAGTGTGTTTGGATTTTTCTCGAAGGTTTGGCATTTGTACGCCGACGTCGAGGGTTTTTGGGTTGATTTGTGGAAGCAACCATAGGTTTTGACCTATGTGGAATTCGTTTGTCGTTTTGGTCATGAGTCGGATTTTAATATGATACGGTGCGTTATGATATGTAGGTACCCCATGTGGATTTCGAGACGACAAGCAAGCACGTGGCGACGTCGGCACCGGCGAGCGAGGACCAGGTGAGTAGATTTATATCTACGGGGAGAAGTCGGGTGGATGGCGTATAGCACCCCCGCAGTTCGTGGTGATATATACGAATACGTATACACATATATTTTGATTATATATATTGTTTGAGAGTATTGATGACATAGATGGATTTTGGGTGTGATCGGATTAGTTTAGTGTTGCAAGACCCTAGAGTAGAGGTTGCACCACATTTACACGCACACACCCATACTTGCATACATCTTCTTTCATATGTGCTTATATAGGGTTATATTGTTATGTGTTCACATGGGTATGGGACTACATGTTCACATACTGGATTTGAGGATAGTATTTGGGATTTAAGATGAGTCGATAAGATGTGATTGAGACTGCGAGAACGGTGATATGGCAGGATTCGTACTTGAGATACGTCATGATGTTATAGCGGATCTTGGGACGACGATACATGTGAATAGTGTTATACATTGAATGGTTGACATGTGATCGTGATATGAGATAAGATATGTTAAGATATCCATAATAGGTCGCATTAGGCGATGTATACCTCTTTATGAAGATATATGATGATGATATCGGTTTGTATGAGGCTGTAGATCAGCAGTCAGATCATGACTATATTGATGATATTAGTATCGTACTAGACGTAGATCAGTACTCAGATTATGATCTTGGATAAAGAGGATACCAGATGAATAATGTGATATTGACCCATACCCAGATTTGGGATGCCGTACGACAGATTTACGTACGAGCTATATATTGATGTTTAATCCGCACTCTTGACTTGGGAATATTTGATTATAGATATGGTATCGGATGTGATATTATCGAGACGGGATCACCGACTAATATATATATATATATATATATATATATATATATATATATATACACATATGTATCGACTCAGACGTTAAGCGGCTTCCTTACCTTTAGTTTAGCTTGACAGCTTAGCCCTATAGTTTAGTGTAGTTGTTAACCCATATTAGTTGTCGTTGTGTCTAGTATTCAGCCCCCGCTCATTATTGTTGTTCGCTCCGCATCGCCTGCTTACATTATGATTCATATTCTTTTGTTGATATCATGCTGTTAGGACACTAGCACCATTACCGATGACCCGTATGTACCACGTACACTTACTTGCCGGCTCACACACATCTTCATCGGTAATTGCCATGTCACGAACACTTTAGAAAATACTATTTCATTTGACATAGGTTGTTAGCTAACAATTTAGACATGATATTAGTGTACTTGTCTTATATGCTAGTTTAGACATTGTAGTTATTACTTGCTACTTTATGCATGTTATTATTCATTGATATGCCGCATTCATGGATTTTTAGGTCTATATTCACTGTTTAAATGCTATTGAGGATTTGGATTCGGATTTTCATGAGATTTCCTGGATTTGGGGGAAAATCTCAATAACATTTATAAACTTCTTTCTCTTTTTTTTTAAAGAAAAGTACGGTTTTTCCATGATGTATGAGTCGTCCACCATGAGTTTGCTGATGGATTTCGAGACCCGATTCGAGGAGTTGGATGAACCGTTTCGGGTACAAGGTGAACCCGGTGAAGTACCCCGGGGCAAGAAGCGCGTGGTGATGACGATGTGAGCCTGGCAGGGGAGCACTACCTACCGGTGATATTACCCGACGCGTTGGATATCCGGAGGATACCGTCGTGGTCTTGAGATTGATGGTAGGGGCCGATCTGGACTGACGGCGCCCTAGATAGTGAGATTTAGACATACAGAGATATTTGAGATATTGAGGTACAGAGATTGCGACACAGAGATATCGAGATATTTGGATATTTGTTTTGTGTCGATGCTAGGCATTGGTTATGCTGATTTCATTTATGATACCTCATTTTTAAAAAGATACAGAAATCTCACTAATTTATGAAAGCAGTTTTCTTCAGTACATGCATTCTGTTTCATGCATTCATACATCATCCATATGATATATTGCTACCTGAGGCACTGACACGGGCACATGGGATTACACTCGGGTTAGATATTTACCCTAACCATTGTTATAGGCTGCATGTTATATATTTGAGGATATATTATGAACTTATGACCTAGGATCGCGTTGTTCATGCGATTTCTGTTCGTAGATGTTTTTCTACTCACGAGTTGGCAACTCACCCCCATTGTGCCACAGTTTCTTGCAGGTTTTGCCATACAGGTTTCATTACGGCTTTGCTGACACCGCTTCTTTCGGGTGACTTGCTAGTAGGTGGGTTTATTGGTATCGTACCCATCATATTAATTTGTATAGTATTATTCAGTTGTATCTAGTAAATTCCATCAACCAAACATGGATTTATTTTTGAGATAGAGACCAGTGATGCTATTCTTTCGACCTTAGAGTCGCGCGTTATATTTATGTGGATTTCTTGTTGTTTTGAGTTTCCTTTGAGTTTTGATCCTCGCCCTTGGCGTTGTATATTATATTGCTTATGTGGTTATGACCATCGATTGACGAAGAGCTAGCTCCCGCTTGGGGATGCCTTTTATTGATTTCGTATACTATTCATGTTGTATCCCGTTTGGGGGCCAGTATTTACAAAGGAGACTGCCGAAATTTTCAGGAAATATTTGATGTTTTTAAAAATGCATAATTCGGCTTATGCTATTAAAACTACTTGATTTAAATTGGTTTTCCTTCACTCTACTACTTTTCTTGGTTTGGATTTCTGGGTTTTCGGCTTACTTAGATTACGTACGCCTCGAGACGTTTCGTAGTTTAAGTGCCGGTCATGTTCCGTACTTTCGGGATGTGACACTACGGTACCTTGGAAAACATCCAGAGCAACCCCTGACCCCGTGAAATACGGAAAATGGCAACTGCACCCAGCACTTGCGGGTCCTCACGACCCGTAAGGAAGCAAATTCTCTTGTGAGATCCTTACGACTTTCAAGGGAAAACACGCTTAGGAATCCTCACGATTCTTAAGGAGAAATTACACCTACGGGATCCTCTCAACTATTAGGGAGAAAATTTTTTATGAGACCCTCACGGCTCGTAAAGTTGAAAAGTCTTAGGAAGCAGATCTTAACCCTGAATCCGAAGCCATCGTTGCCCTGCAAAGAGATCGAGACAGACCGTTCACAGAATACATTCAATAAAGGAGACGCGTCGTTGCGAAGAAAAAGATATCATTTATTCACGAATCGAAATGGATACAAAGTACAATTCGTGAAGGAAACAAAAAAAATATATACTCTCATTCAGGAGTATGTACAAAAAAAAGGATGTACAATTCTTCAAGACGGTGGACAATTTAGCAGCTTGGTCAGCTCATCCCTCTTTCGCTGGGCCACGCCTTCGTGATTCAGTATCGCCAGAAGGCGAGCCTCCGCCTGAGCCTGCTGGGCCTGATATGAGGCAAGCTGGCCTTCGAGCTCTTTCTCGGTAGCTTTGTGAGCCTCGATCCTTTCGCGAGTAAACACGGTAGCCTTGTCGATGGCCACCACCTCCTTGATGGCCTCTTGAAACACTCGCCAGAGTTCATACGCTTCGTTGGCCTTGGCTATAAGGTTGGCTTGGAGCTCACTCAGCGCTTTCGAAGCCAGCTCCCTCTCCGAGAATTTACGGCCAAGCCTCTTCTTACACGACACCATGTTCGCCGCGCACCGCTCAATCAGTCCCTGCAAGCTCGCCTTTGCAGCCACAACCTCTGAAATAGGGCTTGTACGCTCAAGACTGTATAAACAAGCCTCCATTCGACGGCAATATTCGAGCTAAAACACGCACACATCACATGATATGGGAGGCGACAAGGAAAATCTCCGATGTATATCCTATCAAGCATGCATTTGCAACTATATGAATATTCGAAAAGAAATGATACCCGAAGCTCTGATGTGCATGCAACATAATGATAGTACTCGCAATTATAGAAAGTTATCATGGGAAGAATATGAAGCTCATTTACGCAAGCAAGACGCACGTACGAGTACCCAACAAACATGAAAATTCAGCATAAAACATGCGACAACCAATGATAAAAAGAGTACACTGATTTAAATATACTACGCTAATGGGAAAAGGTCACCAAACAAAGGATCAGTGGCACAAGGGTTAACAAAACAAAGAACAAAATTCTCCATCTCTCTCTCTGCCTTCTCCAACACGTCGAAGCGGCGGTTCTCGCGAGGAGTCGCTCCCCACTGATTGACGCCATGTTCATCCGCAAAAACAGACATAATAGCCCGCTGGGCTCTTATTTGGCCCAACAGGTGAACCGAGCAATTTTTCAGAGCCTGAGTAATCAGGCACGCTTCGTGAAAACACTCGAGCTTGTCTTCAGACGCGTCAATCATCGCCAGGGTCATCTCTGCTGGGTGAGGAGGGATGTCAGCAAGCACGGCAGTAAGAATCATCCGGAGCCAAAGGGATCCTATTGGAAGGGGGGACCCCCTACGGATCAAGAGTTCATATGTCGCCGAATCATATTCGTCGTCGGTGAGAAGGGGATCCACCAGTCGTGCAGCAAAGCGAGGAATCATCTCCTCGCTAGGTACTTCCTATGGCTGTCGACGAGCATGGGGGCGGCTGCAGGCCATGGCACTCAGTTGTTTCCTCAAGATAAACCACACTAAATTGAGAATAGATTTCTCTGTGAAGAGAAAAAGAAGGCTATGGTCTCAGGTCATAAAGAGGAACATTAAATGCTGCGCACGGAGAATATTGCATGGTAGAACTATTTCCGAGGCCCAAAAAAGGGAAGGCATTGGAAATCAAGGAGATGGAACTATTTCCAAGGCTCCTTTTCAGCATCTAATGCTATGCGCAGAAAATATGGCATGGAAAATTAAAACAGCACCATCAAAAGGGCCCCACGTGCGGAGCACGTGAGCATCACACTTGATGTGCACTGAAAAGTGAAATAGTTCCTCACACGCCAAACACATTAGCAGCAACATGACGAAACGATGAAATCCCATAAAGAAGGCATGCAAACACAGAAGGGCACAATAAAGCTTATCACTCATACTTTAAAAGTTCATACAAAAATAAAAAAGAAACGATTACAACGGCAAGACCTCAGATGGGGGGCATGGATTGAGAAACTCAAAAGTGACTTTGTTCAAGATCTTCCAGACATTTCAAACCATCCTAGTATGTTTTCTTTCACGATCACAAGCGTCGGAATCCTCACGGATGTCCTCTACCCTCCGATAGGCAGCAAGTATGGCCGACTGCTGAAAAGCCTGGTGCAAGAGATCAATGAGGTTGTCTCACCTCCTCTTAGAGATTAGGCTCATCAGATACACCAAATGCACCTTATCCTCGGCGGCATCCAATGCCCTGAGCGGTACGCCGGTGCAAAAGAGAGGGAGTGCCCCCAGATCGCCAGCACAATGAGTCTCAAAAGAGAAGAGCGACGAGGGAGTAACTGACCGTTGTACTCGTCGAAGCGGCTCATGACCTCAGCACATTGAGCGTTGGTGAACTCCTGGTTCTGGCTGCGGCCCAGTGCGCGAATATTTCCGTAAGAAATGATTTCGTCAAGATCATACAAATGGGCATCCATAATACCTGAAATAAAGATCATGAAGATTCATTACAAACTTCTTCTTCTCGGATTGTGAGAGAGACAACTCAGGGTAAGAAGACCCAAGAAGTCCCCTGGGAAGAACTAAGTTCTTCTTGGGAATTAAATTCCTTGTTAAAAAAGGGGGAATTAAATTCCAAGAGATACTTTTCAGAGCCAAAGTTTTTTTTGAGATGGAATTAAATTCCATGGAAAAGAAAACCGACACCACCACCGATCCCTAAAGATCAGAGAAATCCTAAGAGATCTATTGTTTGAAGATTAAATGATTTTCTGTTCTTGCTAAAGGACTTGAACAAAAATGGGTTCTTGTTAAAATAAGGGGGGAAACCCTTGGTATGGATTTAAAATCCAGAGAGTTGTATGTGTATGAAAGTTCTTCGATCATCCAAAGATCATTACCTGAGGAAAAGGAATCTTTCAACAGAGTTAAACTCTGGAAAATGCTTGAAGCAGAGAACTAAACTCTGGAAAAGGAGAATTAAATTCTCAAAGGAAGGAAATTAGCAAAGGAGGAAGATGAAAAGTGGAGGCGCTTCTGAAAAGACCCCTGCATTTATAGGATATGATGGAAAACGTTTCATCTACCCTACTCCCTAGACAGATCCAATGGTCACAAAAGTGACAGCGTTGCACTCACGTGCAGACACGTGAGAGCAACGCTGTGGGGGCATTTGTTCCCTGATTAAAAAATCAAGAAAAACTTCAAAAGAGGTATCACGTGCTCACACGTGACCAATGGTCATGTGTTGACACGTGACAGTTAAAGCAGCAGCGCAAAATAGCACAGAGAAGAGAAGTTCATTTGGGGGTCACGTTCTTACACGTGACCAGGGGTCACGTGCTCACACATGACCAAAGGCCACGTGTCAGCACGTGACTGGCTTTAAAAGCCTCACAGTTTAACAGAGTTAAAGTTCTGAATTTTCTTTAAAAACTTTCCAAATGGGAAAGGAATAAGGAGAACCGTTGGATTAAAAATCTAAGGGTGATTAAAAATCACCAATTTATGGAAAAATCTTGGATAAGGAAAGATTTCCCCTAAATCTCACCGAAATAACAAATAGAATATCTTTGGATTAAACATCTGTTTACCCTAATCAGAGCAAAGCTCTGTTCAAATTCCGAGGCGGGAGATGAAGCAACGCTTCATTTTCCCCAAATCAGAGCAAAGCTCTGTTGAAATTCAAAATTCAAATTTTGAAGTAACGCTTCAAATCACGGGCGCAACGCGCCACGTGTCATGCGCAGACGCATCAGCGCAGCGCCCAAAAAGGCGCGCCCAATCGGAGCAAAGCTCTATTTTAAGCAAAATTAAAGGAAGCAACGCTTCAGTTGCGCAAGCACTGCGCTGCGCGACACGTGTCAGCGCAGATGCGCTAGCGCAGTTGCGCTGCGCGACACGTGTCAGCGCAGATGCGTTTGCGCCAAACAGAATAAAGATTTTAAGAAATCTTTCTGTTCTTGTTAAAACAAGAAGATTTTCTTCTGAAAAACAGAAGCCCTTGGATCAAACATCCAACGGTGGGGAAAATTCCCCAAATCACTCAGAGAAAGATCTCTTTAAAAAATTTAACTAATTTATGGGCACTATAAAAAGGACCCTAGGCCTCAATTCAAAGGCATCAATATTTTCTAAAAAAGAAAAAAGAGGAAGGGAAAGAGAACTCTGAAGAATTCCTCAAGAACAAGAAGGTAAAAACCTTTAGAAAAAGGAGAAAGTTCTCTCATGAACAGATCATAGATCTAAAAACAAGATCAATGATCTTTAATAAAAAATAATAATAATAAAATAGTGCTTTGCACTTCTGTTCTTGAATCTAAAAGATTCTTAGTGCTTGCACTTCCAAACTGCGCTGTTGCGCTCTTGAGAGAGCGCCACGTGTCAGCAACAGAACAACTTGCACTACACGCTCTTGAAATAGAGCTTTGCTCTCTGGAATTGGCGCAACTCACTAGAGCGCGCCACGTGTCAGCAGCGCAACAGCGTAGCGCACTAGCGTAGCGCACTGCGCTGTTGCGCTTGCGCTCACCAGAGCATGACACGTGTCCTCACCACAAACGCTTGCGCTCAGTGATTGGCGCAAAGCGCCTGACAAATGCAATGCATTTCTTTTACTGAAGGGCCAGGCCCAAATCAGAGGGGCCTAGTAGGCCAAATTAAATTGCAATACAATGAAAAGGGACAGAGCCCAAACAATATTGATGCTCTGCATCATTTATAAAAAAGGCAGAGCCCAAACAAAAATTGAAAATGCAATAAACAGGGCAGAGCCCAAACAAGACTGATGCTCTGCATCATATATAAATGGGCACAGCCCTGACAAAATAAATAATGGTATGCATTATTAAACAGGAGCAGAGCCCCAGTAAAGGCCTAACAGGCCAAAGGCAAATAAAATGTTGAACATTTTCAACTAGACTTAGCCCAATTCTGGCCTTAAGTCCTTAAATTAAATTGAACTGAGCACAAATACTCTCTCTCAAATCAATTTACCTCCGGTCCAAAGGTACATCTCTGAACTCCTCTGACACCCATCGTTGTAATCCTTCAACGACGTTAGAGAGATGACGGGCCCCGACGACCACACATCGATACGGACTGCGGGGTCCTTAAACTCATGGACCGAAACGTCCTTAAACTAATGATGGACCGAAACGTCCTTAAACTAATGATGGACCGAGACGTCCCTAAACTAATATTGGACCGAAATGTCCTTAAACTAATGACGGACCGAAATGTCCTTAAACTAATGACGGACCACCACGTCCCTAAACTGGAATACAGACCACCACGTCCCTAAACTGGCGATGGACCGAGATGTCCCTAAACTAATATCGGACCGAAACGTCCTTAAACTAATGATGGACCACCACGTCCCTAAACTGGAGCATGGACCGCAACGTCCCTAAACTACCTATGGACCACTACGTCCCTAAACTGGAACAATAGAGCCTCCAAATGCTCTTTTGCCGGATCTAAACGATCCCGTTTAAGTTGATCTTAGCCCCCAAACACGGCTAACGTATCCTTAAACATTCAAACGGACTATAAAACTCTAAATCAACCTTGGTTCAAGGGTACATCTCTGAACTCCTCTGACATCTGCCGTTGTAATCCTTCAATGACGTTAGAGAGGTGACGAGTCCCGATGGCCAGATATTAAATGGATTATCACGTTAAGTTGATCTTAGTCTCAAACAGGACTATCGTATCCTTAACGAACGTTTAAGTTGATCTTAGCTGCAACGCGACTAATGCATCCTTAAACTAAAAATACCAAACCCAAATCTAAGTAAATACGGATTTGGATTAATCCACGTCCTACGGGCGTCGGCATTATTCAGTCTCCGTATACAATCCACGGGCAACCACAAACAAAACAAACACACACGACACGAAGTGAAATTTTGGAGAAGGAGAAAGTTGCTACCGCGATGCGGTAGCGTAATTAATTACAGGGGCTTGCGCCTGCAGGGAAGAGCGTCCCCACAATCAAAAACCCCTCAAGCGAGGGGGAATCTGACGAAGTCTGCTATATCGGCCGCATCCGTCTAAACCTCCGATACACGGTGCCATAAATCAACTTGGAATCTTCGGAGAGGTGGACGAATAAAACCAAATAGCATCTGCCCCGAATCTCAGCGTCAGGACATCGCAGTCTTGTGCGCCGCCATTCAGAGGGGAACAGATTCTGGCACGCCCGGTGGGACCTTTTCCTCTTTCCACTCACACTTCGTGTGTCGTCTTCGCGAACCAATCGCGGTTTGTTAACGGTTGCCTTTGGATTTCAAGTTACTAAGATTTGGTCTTTTGCCTGGCGCAGAACTCAAGATTCAATGGCATTTAACTGCACCAACTTCTCGAAATGCCACTGCAACGGACGCTCCACCTCACCAGGAGGTGTAGTATATAGGCCCCAAGCGGCTTCCTTCCTCGCTCTGCCGGTAGACCAGGTGACCCAAGCCACCACTGGCCTGTTCTTCGGGACCATGATCCTACCTACAAGCTTCTCTGAGCCAATACCTGCACCGGAAGTGAACAAGAAGTCGGTCTTCGACCGGCTCACTGCTACGACGACCCTTGTCAATGGGTCGCCCACTACCAAACCGACAGCCTCTATTTTCACCAGGCTAAATCAGAACTCTAAATTGGCTGTCCCAAGGAAAGCAATAACTGCTGCTCCAGAAGTCGTCAAGACGGCTTCCCCTGTCAAAGAGTCAGTCTTTCCAAGACTGACGATTCCTGCTCCTGCCCCTGCCCGAGGATCTGTCTTCGACAGGTTAAATATCATCCCTCAAAGGACAACCTCAGTCTTTGAGAGGTTAACTCCATCGACGCCTCATTCAGACAGGGGGCAAAAAGAAGCTGTCTCTATCTCCGAGCCAGTCCCAATGGCTCGTCATGCTCGACGTCGCCATTGGCGACGAGTGAGGAAGGCGGGGGGAAACTCCCCCTCAGGGCTAACTCCACCAGCCCCAGAGGTGGAAGTCAACGCTGCTGTTCCAACTGGGAACAGCTTTGAACTGCTAAGGAGGGTACGTAAGAACTCTCCAACCGCTACACTGAAAAGATCTCCTCCACCTGCGGAGAGAGTTCCGGAAACGAAGCAAGAACAGCCCCTCAACGGCTGTCCTAAAAAATATATAAGGTTTGGTGTAGGGTTCAAGACTCCGTGATTGACTCAGGTTATTCTCGTCAACAGAAGAAAGCGAAGGTGCAAAAAGAAAAGGACCGTCCTATTAAACAACAGAGGACAACAATCACCAAGATGCCCACTGCAACGACCCCCTCAACTTCTACGGCCCATAAAAGAAGAAGGCCGGAGAAAATGCCAACGCCGACGACGAATATCAAAGGTGGCGAACCCAAACGCCCTAAGTCAGGGGGCATGATAGTTCATACAGTTTATGTGGCATCGGGAAAGGAGGATAGCCGCATTTCAACAGGTCATAGACCGCACACGAGGTCAGTGACCAAGGCTCAGGAGCAGCAGCAGAAGCTCCAAGAAATGATGAACGCTATGGCCGCACTTACAGGGCCAAAAGAAAACCTTGAAACGTCCTCGGATGAACGCCAAGAGGAAGAAACCGACACCGAATTCCTTCGTCGGATATTGGAGAAGAAGGACAAAGAGGCTGCTGAACAAGCAGCCAACATACAGCGTATGGGCCTCCTCTTCCAAGACATGATAGAGATGATGATCCAACAAGATCCTCCGGCCAAAGATCCCCCGATCGTCCTTGGAGATGATAGGGGAGAGACATCAAATCCTCCACCAGCTCTGTCGACGGCTAAAGAGGATGCAATCTCCAAAGCTGATTTGGACGAGTACATTGCCCAACAAATACGGGTTCATCATGCGACCGAAGCAGCTGGCCAGGTCGTAAAAACAGGACGGCCATATCCAAGTTGGTACGATCAAATCAAGTACCCACCCGGTTACACAATTCCCAAGTTCCATGTCTACAAGGGGACGGGCAATCCTCACCAGCATGTTGCCCAGTCCAGGGCACTCTGCGGCAACACCGGTGGAGATGACAAGCTTTTACTTCGCCAGTTTGTTGGAAGTTTATCGGATACGGCGTTCGAGTGGTACTCTGAGCTCCCGAACGACTCTATCAAAACCTTCGCGGAAATGGAGCTGTTGTTTACTCAGCGTTTTGCAAGCGCCAGTGAACGTACCCCAATGACGGCACTGATTAACGCCAGGGTAAAACCAGGCGAGACATGGGTTCAGTACGCTATACGATGGCGGAACTTATGGTCGAAGTGCGAGCAGCGCATTGAAGAAGCTCCCGCGATGGGTATGTTTGTAGGAACCCTTGATCCACAAGCAACCATCTCGCAATTTATGATGTTTTTCAAGCCGACTACCTTCCAGGCCTTGATTGACAAGCTAGCACAGATGGATCAGATGGGCCATAAACCCCCTCTTCCAAAGCCGGACCCCCGAAATGACAAAGGAAAGGGAAAAGCGATCGTCGTCGCTAATGCTCAACAACAACCGAGCAACTCGAAGCCGGTCGTGCGTCAAAATAATATGCGTCCGTACGTAGACCTTGAGGAGAGACTAGGGCGTCCTTACTCGTTTCCCCACGATAAAACGAGAGGATTATTCGATCTGGCATTACGCAACAGACTCATAAATCTGCCGGATCCAAAACGTCCGTTGCAACCAAGTGACGTCAACGAGCCCAACTACTGTCCTTATCATCGAGTACTAGGCCATCCGATCGAAGATTGCTACGTTTTCAAAAATTGGCTTGAAAACCAGTACCGACAGGGCAAATTCGCGTTATCTGACAAATGGAAGGTGAATCCCCCGCAGCCCCACACATCTAAAGGGACGAATACGCCGGGGGCAACATGCTCCGTCGTTGAAGAAGCTCCTTGGGAAGTTGTATTATCAACCAAGACAAAGAGGATGCTGAACGACCATCAGACATGCCCAGCGATCAAATGGAAGAACCCGTTGGAGCCACAGATCATTGAAGGGATGTTGAAGCCTAAGGATTGGTGGAGATGGCCCAAGCATTCATAGCCAGCCGTCGAAATCCTCGAAGAAGAAGAAGAAGTCAAAGAAGCCCGTGAAGCCTGGCGACAAGCGCACGGACCTGCAAAAACAAATTGACGCGCTGGAGGAATACAACCAGAAGGCACGGACTCCCATTACTTTCCAAGAGTTTCTCAACCACGTCTTTCAAGAGGAAGGTGAGGGAGAAAGTTCGTCAGATGAATCTGAAGAATGCATGGCAAGCTGTCATGTGATTTCCCATTCGTTCATGGACGATGAGGAGACTCCTTGCACTAAAAAGCTGGGGACAGACCCTGAATCAAAAATTCTAGGGCCATCAGATGATGTAATTGACGCATTCCTCAACGAAGCTCGATTGAAAAGTAAAGCTGATCAAGAACGCGAAATGGCTATATTTGAAAGGGCCAAGCGCCAGCGACTTGATGAAAGAGCTGAGACGATCCCGCTGGAGCAAAACACCTCCACTACCGACAAAAGCAAATTCAAGATGAGGAAAAGGTTTGCTAAGGCCATATCAATGGGCATGAAGCTACCATCCTCCGAAGGAAAAATTACTGGTGAAGCGGAAATGCACCCCTCCTATTGCTTGTATCATCGGAAGATTTCGTACCCCACTGAAGAGTGCAAAGCTTTCGATAGATGGTGGCAAGGATATGTTGCTCATCGACAACACTTTAAGCGAGAGAAACGCAAAACTCGGCGGGAGCAAAGAAATACGACCGAAGGGCTTAAAAGAACTGCTGGCGATTGTTGCATGGTTAACGCCGGTAGATCACAAGTGCCTACATTCGGGAGTGATTCTGATGAAGAGCTAGAACTTGCCCCTCTCTTTAAAGAGTCCGCTTCGGGAAAAGAAGAAGAACCGAATGTCTGCGAAAATATCCGGCTGCGGAATCGGACGCTGCCTGAAAAGAACCTCGGACCCTTAAACAGAAAAGATAAAGGGAAAGAAAAGGTCTCTGAAGATATCATCTTAGATGACCAAGTGGTGGAAGAGCTAGCCGCCAAGAACCCGCCAAAGAAGAATAAGGTAGATTACAACGTCTTAGCACATCTGAGGAAGCTGCCCTCACAGCTCAGCATTCTTGACACCCTTTTGCTATCAAATGAGGCGAGAGATTCGTTAATTAAGGCACTCCAAGATTCGGAACAATTCCAAGCATGCCTGGCCGAGGAAAAGATGAAGGATGAATTGGAGGAAGTGCACACAGCCAATGTCACTTTCGGCGACGAGGACCTTCTCCTTGGGACGTGCGAGCACAATCGCCCCCTCTATGTCTCGGGATACTGCCATGATATAAAGATGGGAAAAATCCTGATCGATAACGGATCTTCCGTTAATCTCCTTAATGTACGGGTCTTAAAAGAAATCTGCATGAGCGTCCAGCACCTTGCTCGTGACAAGATCACCATCTCCGGGTTCGACTCCCAGTCATCAAGAACTCTTGGGTCTGTGATACTGACACTACGCTTCGGGCTACTCGTCACGGACATTAAGTTCCACGTCATAGACGCCAAGACATGCTACAACGCTTTGCTCGGCCGACCATGGTTACACGAGTACAACATCATCCCTTCTACACAACATCAGTGTATGAAGTATTTTAAGGATGGTTCCGAGTATACCGTGACGGGAGAATTGAATCCGTTTTTCATAAACGAAGTTCGCAAATATGAAGATGCCAAATACTTCTTACCGAGTTTCGAAGACACGGAAAGGTGTCACAAGCCAGAGAACAAAGCTAACGCCACCGTCCCTGTCTTTGGCAGTGATACCGAGGAGGAAGAGGAGATAGTTTGCTCGGGTCCGTCCCAACACAACAAGCCAGGACCGTCCACTCCTACGTTGGTCTTTGGTAGCGACTCGGAAGATGAGATCCATGCTGTATTCTCTGCTCGACCTTTAATACGAAAGTTCGCTGACGAAGAACAAAGTCTACAAGTCGCCATGGTACCGCTTAAACACCATAAAGAACTGGATGCGCTTAATATTTACAATGTAGAAGAGCTGCAAACGTTCTATATCCCTCCCAGGCGAGAAAACGAGAAAGCAATTCTGTTCTACCGCTCTGAAGAAACCAAGGTGGAAAAAGAAATCTGGCATGGCGCGGATCCTACGCTCGACAGGATTCAGCCTATCCGTCTTCCCAGATATTATACAGAGGGTTTGAAGAAGCTGCTGAAACGCCAGGGGATATCCTTCAAACAGACCGTGCGAAAAGCCAAGTTCTATGACAAAGTCTGGAACGTTCCCGGGGCTCAACGTAAACCGCCTAATGGGAGAATGGAGACAAAAGGACTTGGATACATCCTTTCAAAGAAACGAGAGCTACTAAACAGCTGCTATGTCATGTATGACTTTGATGAAGAAGCGGATGCTCAATGGGAGGACGTTAATCCTGAGACAGTGAAAGTTCCAAATGCAAAAGAGCCCAGTCCGTCGTTCGAAGAACAAATGGACAAGCTCATAAGGGAAGCAGGTCAAAAAGTCCAGGACGACCATAATCGTGAAATGGCCATCTACGAAAGAGCCAGAACGCAACGCCTCCTCCAACAGGCCGTCAAAAATGAAAGTATCACTCCGTGTCCACCTGTTATGAAGAAGGCTCGACGCGGAAGCAGAAACAAGTCGAAAGGCCAAAAAGGCGCTCAACAGCAACAAGGCGGGGCTAAAAAGCCACGCGAGCGGGAGTCGAGCGTTATTGATCTGTCCCTTATGAAGAAAATGGATCGAGCATACTTGTTTCCTCGGGACAAGACGAAGAAGATACTTGAGCTTGCTCTAAAACATCAGATGCTCACACTGCCGGAATCCAAGCACCCCGAACAAGCAAGCGAAGTCTCTGACCCAAACTATTGCTCTTACCATCGAGTAATAGGGCACCCGCTCGAAGACTGCTTCACCTTTAAGAATTGGGTCGAAGATCAGTACCAGCTCGGTAAGTTCGCTCTGTCTGACAACTGGAGGGTAACGCCGCCACAGAAGCACGAACCCAAAGCCACGAGAACAGAACCAACTCCACATTGGGATTGGAAGCGGATTCGCACTTGTCACATGATAATAATATTAAAAGATGGGTCCGAGAACACGGATAATCTTCCCTGGTGCTTCGAAAACAGCAATAATGAGGTGATCTCAGAATTTTCGCCAGCTCCGAAAGAACTGGAGGATGGAATACATACCACTGCAGATAACCTCAAGAAAATTGAGTTGGGGATGCTAAACGACCCGCGACCGACATTTGTCAGCGAGCTGCTATCTGAAGAAAGGGTGGCTGCGTTAAAAGACGTTCTTGTACAGCATAGAGATTGCTTCGCATGGAACTATTCTGAAATGCCGGGACTAGATCCAGAAGTTGCCGTGCACAAATTGGCGATATCCCCGGACGTCAAGCCAGTCAAACATGCGCCGAGGAGAATGCGGCTCGAGCTTGAGATGAGCATCAATGCCGAGGTCAAAAAGCTGATCGACTCTGGCTTTATTCAGGAGGTTCAATATCCGGAATGGATCGCCCACATTGTCCCAGTGATGAAGAAAAATGGGACAGTGCGTATATGCGTGGACTTCCGGGATCTCAATAAAGCCTGCCCGAAAGACGACTTCCCAGTGCCAGTCACCGAACTGATGATAGACAACACGTTCACTCATGAGGTTTTCTCCTTTATGGACGGCTCGTCAGGGTATAATCATATAAAGATGCATCCCGAAGACCAAAAGCATACCGCTTTCAGGACCCCTCTAGGGATATTTTGTTACAAGGTGATGCCTTTCGGTTTGAAGAACGCCGGTGCCACCTTTCAGAGGGCCATGACAAAGATCTTCGATGACCTTATACATGAAATCGTCGAGTTCTATATCGACGACCTCGTGGTTAAGAGCAAATCATACGAGGAACATCTCAAGCATCTAAAGACTGTATTTCAATGCCTTCGACAATACAGCTTGAAGATGAACCCTCTTAAGTGTGCATTCGGAGTTTCCTCGGGCAAATTCTTAGGATTCATCGTCCGACACCGAGGTATCGAAATAGATCCATCCAAGATCAAGGCGATCATGGAAATGCCTCCGCCAAGGACTCTCAAACAGTTGCGATCTCTCCAAGAAAAGCTCGCATATATTCGGCGATTTATAGCCAACCTCTTTGGCAAGTGCCGCCCTTACAGTCACCTGATGAAGAAGGGAACTCCATTCGTCTGGGATAAAAAATGCCAAAGCGCACTAGACGAGATCAAGCAATACCTGCAGAACCCGCCGGTGTTGGCTGCTCCGGTCAAGGGAAAACCCCTCATTCTTTATACAACCGCCCTCGAAGGTTCTTTAGGCGCATTATGGGCACAAGAGAACGATCAAGGAAAAGAAAGAGCACTCTACTACTTAAGTCGAGTTCTGCTGGGGGCAGAAAGCAACTACTCTCCCATTGAAAAACACTGTCTGGCGTTGATCTTCGCGATAACAAAGCTCAGGCACTATGCGTTGGCGCACGAAGTCCGTCTCATTTCAAAGGTGGACCCTCTTAAATACTTAATGTCAAAGGCCATACTGACAGGACGACTCGCTAAATGGGCTCTGCTCTTGATGGAGTTCTCGATAACGTATCAACCTCTCATGGCAGTGAAAGGCCAGGCCATCACCGACTTCCTTGCTAAGCATCCGATACCCGCCGATTCTCCTCTGAGCTGCGATCTACCAGACGAACATGCATTCGACGCAATCGACGGTGGTGATACCCGATGGGAGCTCTTTTTCGATGGAGCGTCTTCCATGAAGAAGCGCAAACAAAGTACCTCTATAATCAAATCGGGGTAGGCCTCATCTTCGTGACTCCATAAGGAGGGATAATGCGTTTCGCTTTCTCCTTAATAGAGCCGAGGACGAATAACGAAGCCGAATATGAAGCCTTGATAGCAGGTCTTGAGATCGCCATCGACATGGGAATTGAAAACCTTCTCATATATGGAGATTCTCAACTGGTCGTTAGTCAAGTAAACGGCGACTACCAAACGTGCAAACCGGAGTTGGTGAAGTACGGGAAAAGGTGCAACAACTCTTGACCCAAATTCCCTCCTATACTTTGGAGAACATACCGCGCGTGGAAAACAGCAAAGCAGACGCGTTGGCCAAACTTTCTAAAGAGCTGGCTGACGAGAACCTCGATGACGTCAGAATCATGGTACAAAGCCGTCGAGTGCTTGCCCCAACAGAAATATCTCCGGAATCATCCGAAGAAAAAGGAGCGAGCGAGCAGACGACCCTGCAAGTAAAAGATTGGGAAAATACCGAGGATTGGAGAGAAGTCTTCATAAACTACTTTAAATCCCACCGAATGCCTGAAGAAGCGTCCACAAGACATCAGCTCATGAAACGAGTTCTGTCTTTCGCCTTCGTCAATGATACTCTGTACAAGAGGTCGTTTGATTATTTGTGGCTGAGATGCTTAGGACCTGACGAAGCGAAAAGAGTCGTCCAAGAAGTTCACGACGGACTCTGCGGTTCTCACCAAGCGGGCCCAAAGATGAAGTTGAAGATCAAACGGATGGGCTACTACTGGCCCATGATGATTCAGGACTGCCTCGAATATGCGAAGTAGTGTCACTCATGTCAAATTCATGGGGATTTCATCCATCAGCATCCAAATCCATTACATCCGACAGTGGCTAGCTGGCCGTTCGAGATGTGGGGAACTGACATAGTCGGCCTTATCGAACCAGCATCGTCTAGAGGACATCGTTTCATCCTGGCGACGACTGACTACTTCTCTAAATGGGCAGAAGCAGTACCGTTAAGAGAGGTTAAGATGGAGAATATCCTCCATTTCTTCAAGATGCATGTCATATATCGGTTTGGAACTCCACGACGGATCATCTCCGATAACGGGCCAGCTTACAGAAGCCACAGGATCAGTCGCTTTGCGCAGCAGCACAATATAGACTGGAGATATTCCTCGGTTTATAATCTGCGAGCCAACGGTCTAGCTGAGGCCTTCAACAAGACCTTGACGAAGATCATAAAGAAGACGGTGTCCCGAAATAAGAAAGACTGGCACGAGAGACTGCAATAGGCTCTTTGGGCGTATCGAACTACGTTCAAGACGGCCACGAACACAACGCCGTACGCGTTGGTATTCGGTACGGAAGCAGTACTCCCCCTCAAGATAGAGTTACCCTCTCTACGAGTGGCAGTCCACTATGAGCTGACGGATGAAGAAAATGCTCACCTTCGGCTTGAGGAGCTTGACGCCCTTGATGAAACCCGGCTCATAGCGCAACAAAATCTGGAAGCTTATAAAGCAAAGATGACGCACTCATATGAAAGATTAACCCGACCGAGAACATTTCGCCAAGGCGAACTCGTGCTGGTGGTCAAAAGGCCTATGATCCCTAATCGCGCCAAGCGGGGAAAATTCGAGCCAAACTACGAAGGCCCGTACATCGTAGATAAGGTCTACCAGGGTGGGGCCTATCTACTCATGGACATGCACGGTGAAAGGCCTTTCAGGCCAATAAATGGTCGCTTCCTAAAGAGATACTACGCTTAATGAGCCACAGCCTAGGTCAATGATAAATGACGACGACTATGTCCGCTCGTTATCTTCCTAAGCTCAAACTCTATCAGCAGTAACCAGCCTTCTCAAAGTTGGACCGAAATGTCCTTAAACTAATAGCAGACCGAAACGTCTTTAAACTACTACCGCAGTATCTTTTAGGCTGACGAGATAAAAAAAAACATATAAAAATAAAATAAAATAAAAAACGGTATGTCCATAAGCAAAAAGGGCACGGATGAAAACCCGAAAGGGCTCCGTGAGTAAAAACAGCAGGGCTACCGGCGAGTGTTCGTGAAAACCCGAAAGGGCGCGACCTCGTAAAAAAGAAGAAAATAAAAAAAAGAATAATAAAAAAAAACGGTATGTCCATAAGCAAAAAGGGCACGGATGAAAACCCGAAAGGGCTCCGTGAGTAAAAACAGCAGGGCTACCGGCGAGTGTTCATGAAAACCTGAAAGGGCGCGACCTCGTAAAAAAGAAGAAAATAAAAAAAACAATAAAAAAAAACGGTATGTCCATAAGCAAAAAGGGCACGGAAGAAAACCCGAAAGGGCTCCGTGAGTAAAAACAGCAGGGCTACCGGCAAGTGTTCGTGAAAACCCGAAAGGGCGCGACCTCGTAAAAAAGAAGAAAATAAAAAAAAGAATAATAAAAAAAACGGTATGTCCATAAGCAAAAAGGGTACGGATGAAAACCCGAAAGGGCTCCGTGAGTAAAAACAGCATGGCTACCGGCGAGTGTTCGTGAAAACCAGAAAGGGCGCGACCTCGTAAAAAAGAAGAAAAAAAAAGAATAATAAAAAAAAAACGTTATGTCCATAAGCAAAATGGGCACGGATGAAAACCCGAAAGGGCTCCGTGAGTAAAAACAGCAGGGCTACCGGCGAGTGTTCGTGAAAACCCGAAAGGGCGCGACCTCATGGAAAAATGTATATAAAAAGAAAAAGAATAAAAAAAACGGTATGTCCACAAGCAAAATGGGCATGGATAAAAACACGAAAGGGCTCCATGAGTAAAAACAGCAGGACTACCGGCGAGTGTTTGTGAAAACCCGAAAGGGCGCAACCTCGTTAAAAGAACACTTACAAGATCCTCTCGACCTTGTAAGGAGAAACCACCTGCGTGAGATCCTTACGACTTACAAGGGAGCAACACACTTAGGGATCCCCACGATTCCTAAGGAGAAAATACACTTGCGAGATCCTCACGACTCGTAAGGAGAACTCTCTTATGGGACCCTTACGGCCCATAAGATTTGAAAGTCTTAAGTTACAGAGACCAAAACCTGTGCTTAAGCAACTCCCACAACTCCCGATATTGCCCTACAAGTGGCTCAATACTGACCCTTGTATACAATCCACGGGCGCGAATAAACATTTTCCTAATCAAGTCCCATCCGAGACTGGGGATATGTTCGCATGGTGAACAACCCTTATAAGTCCTCTCGACTTACAAGGAGAAAATCCTCCTGTAGGATCCTTATGACTTACAGAGGAACAAACACTTAGGAATCCTCACGACTCCTAAGGAGAAAATACACCTACAAGATCCTCACGACTTGTAGGGAGAAATACCTTTGTGAGACCCTTACGGCTCATGAAGTCAAAACCCTTAGTCGACAGGACCTTAACCCTGTTTGCTAAGCCACCCTTGTTCGACATCGACAGAGGCAGATGATGATTCGCTCCTGGCAATATCCCAGTTGTAGCGGTGTTGATGCCGAAATCGGTGTTTAATTTCAGGTTTACGGCGAAAAGCCAGTAGGCCGCACATGCATATGAAATAGCCGAAATGATGGGGCAACTTGCAATAAAAAGCAGCAAGTGAAAATGTATGCATGAAAAATAGCCGAAATGATTGGGCAACTCGCAATAAAAAGCAGCGAGTAAAAATAAAAAATATCCGAAATGATTGGGCAACTCGCAATAAAAAGCAGCGAGTAAAAAATAAAATAACAGCCGAAATGATTGGGCACCGCGAAAAATAGCCGAAATGATTGGGCAATCGCGACCCTCGCGATATAAAAGATGAAATGATAGAGCATCGCGGAAATGAAACAAAAAAAAGAAATGATAAAACTTTGGCCCTACAGTTAAGATCACATCGATCCCTGTATACAATCCAAGGGTGTAAACAAAGAGGGAACCATACTTTCCCAACAGGCTCCGCCAGAAAACGAAGCCAGATTTCGATGATTCATCCCAACTCCGAAGAAACCAGTGTCTTCTGCAAATACCTCAACTCAGGGAAACAAACACTCCTTGATGAGAACCTCTTGATCCGCGTCGACTCGCAGAGCAACCAGTGCCTCCGTGGGAAATTCTCGACTCGTTTCAAACCCCAAGGAAACAAATAATCCTTGGCGCTTGGGAAGCAAATAATCCCTAGCAAATTCCTCGACTCACGGATACAAACACTCCTTGACGAGAGCCTCCTGATCCGCGTCGACTCGCAGAGCCACCAGTGCCTCCGTGGGAAATCCTCGACTCGTTTCAAACCCCAAGGAAACAAATAATCCTTGACGCTGGGGAAACAAATAATCCCTAGCAAACCCCTCGACTCACGGATACAAACACTCCTTGACGAGAGCCTCCTGATCCGCGTCGACTCGCAGAGCCACCAGTGCCTCCGTGGGAAATCCTCGACTCGTTTCAAATCCCAAGGAAACAAATAATCCTTGGCGCTTGGGAAACAAATAATCCCTAGCAAACCCCTCGACTCATGGATACAAACACTCCTTGACGAGAGCCTTCTGATCCGCGTCAACTCGCAGAGCCACCAGTGCCTCCGTGGGAAATCCTCGACTCGTTTCAAACCACAAGGAAACAAATAATCCTTGGCGCTTGGGAAGCAAATAATCCCTAGCAAATTCCTCGACTCACGGATACAAACACTCCTTGACGAGAGCCTCCTGATCCGCGTCGACTCGCAGAGCCACCAGTGCCTCCGTGGGAAATCCTCGACTCGTTTCAAACCCCAAGGAAACAAATAATCCTTGGCGCTTGGGAAGCAAATAATCCCTAGCAAATTCCTCGACTCACGGATAAAAACACTCCTTGACGAGAGCCTCCTGATCCGCGTCGACTCGCAGAGCCACCAGTGCCTCCGTGGGAAATCCTCGACTCGTTTCAAACCCCAAGGAAACAAATAATCCTTGGCGCTAGAGAAACAAATAATCTCTAGCAAACCCCTCGACTCACGGATACAAACACTCCTTGACGAGAGCCTCCTGATCCGCGTCGACTCGCAGAGCCACCAGTGCCTCCGTGGGAAATCCTCGACTCGTTTCAAACCCCAAGGAAACAAATAATCCTTGGCGCTTGGGAAGCAAATAATCCCTTGCAAATTCCTCGACTCACGGATACAAACACTCCTTGACGAGAGCCTCCTGATCCGCGTCGACTCGCAGAGCCACCAGTGCCTCCGTGGGAAATCCTCGACTCGTTTCAAATCCCAAGGAAACAAATAATCCTTGGCGCTTGGGAAACAAATAATCCCTAGAAAACTCCTCGACTCACGGATACAAACACTCCTTGACGAGAGCCTCCTGATCCGCGTCGACTCGCAGAGCCACCAGTGCCTCCGTGGGAAATCCTCGACTCGTTTCAAACCCCAAGGAAACAAATAATCCTTGGCGCTAGGGAAACAAATAATCCCTAGCAAATTCCTCGACTCACGGATACAAACACTCCTTGACGAGAGCCTCCTGATTCGCGTCGGCTCGCAGAGAAGCCAGTGTCTCCGCGGGAAAAATCCCGATTCGTCTCAACTTGCAAGATGAAGCCTCAGGCAGCAGGGATTAAAAAACTTGCTTCCTGAACAATGGGACCCTGCAAATCGATCTAGACGGTCTCTTGCATACTATTCATGGGTCTCACTCTTCAAAGTCGAATTTCGACGAGGAGGGAAACAACCGCTTACGAGTCCTCTCAACTCGTAAGAGGGAAAAATTCTCTTATAGGATCCTTACGACTTATAAGAGAAAATCACACTTAGGAATCCTCACGATTCCTAAGGAGAAAAACCCACCTACGAGATCCTCTCGATCCGTAGGGAGAAAAATCTCTACGAGACCGTCACGGCTCATAGAGTTGAAAAGTCTTAGGCAGCAGATCTGAACCTGCGGCCTAAGCCATTGTTGTTTCTTAAGAGGGTCGGGATACTCGCTCTAATCATCCGTCAACCATGGTTATTAAGACACCCTGCTAACAATAAAAGAAAGAAGAAAATGACAGAAACAACATCCGATTTACATTTGATCAAGCGTTCGAGACGCACTCATTTATGCATGGGCAGAAGACTCAGGACGAGAAATAAGACAAGCTGAAATAAAAAAAAGGGGGTTTTCCATTCATGTTGCTAAAATTCTTACAAGCAATGAATAAGAAACATTATTCAAATTATTACAACGGTATAACCTCAGATCCGGGGTACGGATTGAGGAATTCAAAAGTAAGGCCATCCAGAGTTCTTCTGGCCTTTCTAATTATTCTTATGCGCAGCCTCTCGCGCTCCTGTGTGTCAAGATCCTTAGCAAGCCCTCCCGGCCTTCGATAAGCAGCAACTATCGTCGTCTGCTGGAAGATTTGATGTAGGATGTCAATGAGGCCGTCCCGCCGTTTCTTCGAGATCAGCCCCGTCAGGTACACTGAATACATCTTGTCTTCGGTATCATCCAGCGCGTTGAGCGGTAGGTCCTCGGGAAGACCCGGAAGTGCTCTCCATATTGCTCCCAGCATGACTTTCAAGAGAGCCGAACGACGAGGATGCAGCCAACCATCGCTTGCGTTCAGACGACCCATGACCTCTGCACATTGAGCGTCTGTAAACTCCTGGTTTTGTTGACGACCCTGTGCGCGGATATCGTCATAAGCGATGAACTCGTGCAAACTGTATAGACGCACCGCCATTATGCCTGGAGGAAATACCATAGGAAGATTAGCGATAGAAGAAAAATAATATGCACTGAGGGCTAAATTCCTCGAGAGCAAAGCTCTGTTCAGGGATTAAAACCCATGAACAAAAGCTCTGCAGATCTATAAGTTTTTGAGACTGAAGCTCTGTTTATGAAACCCCAATGGGGATCTCTTTAGATCAAAAGATCTGTGAGAGCAAAGCTCTTTGGTTGAGATTAATTTAAATTAATTTGATTTACATTAATTTTACCTAAAGTTTCTAACTTTGAAAATGAGCAAAGCTCTGCTGGTGAAACCCCGAAAGGACTTTCTTTAGATCAGAAGATCTATGAGAGCAAAGTTCTGTTGGTTAAGATTAATTAAAATTAATTTAATCTAAGAATCAATTTTACCTAAAGTTTTTCTAAAAACTTTGGAAAGGAGAGCAAGGCTCTGGAGTTCTTGAAGGCAAGAGCAAAACTCTGAAGTTTTTTGAAAATAAAAATCTGAAAAATGATAAGCATCTGTGGGGGGACCAAAGGTCCTATTTATAGGCATCAAGTGCCTCTTCAACTTCCAAAAGTTGCCACGGCGGTTGGAATTCCGCCACCGTTGCGCTCACGTTTAGGACCACGTAAGCGCAACGGTGGGGAGGCATTTGTTTACCCCAATCAGAGCAAAGCCCTGTTCAAATTCCGAGGCGGGAGACGAAGCAACGCTTCATTTTCCCCCAATCAGAGCAAAGCTCTGTTGAAATTCAAAATTCAAATTTTGAAGTAACGCTTCAAATCCCGGGCGCAACGCGCCACGTGTCATGCGCAGACGCATCAGCGCAGCGCCCAAGAAGGCGCGCCCAATCAGAGCAAAGCTCTATTTTAAGCAAAATTAAAGGAAGCAATGCTTCAGTTGCGCAAGCACTGCGCTGCGCGACACATGTCAGCGCAGATGCGCTAGCGCAGTTGCGCTGCGCTGTGCGACACGTGTCAGCGTAGATGCGTTTGTGCCAAAAAGAATAAAGATTTTAAGAAATCTTTCTGTTCTTGTTAAAACAAGAAGATTTTCTTCTGAAAAACAGAAGCCCTTGGATCAAAGATCCAACGGTGGGGAAAATTCCCCAAATCACTCAGAGAAAGATCTCTTTAACAAATTTAACTAATTTATGGGCACTATAAAAAGGACCCTAGGCCTCAATTCAAAGGCATCAACATTTTCTAAAAAAAAAAGAGGAAGGGAAAGAGAACTCTGAAGAATTCCTCAAGAACAAAAAGGTAAAAACCTTTAGAAAAAAGAGAAAGTTCTCTCATGAACAGATCATAGATCTAAAAACAAGATCAATGATCTTTAATAAAAAAATAATAATAAAATAGTGCTTTGCACTTCTGTTCTTGTATTTAAAAGATTCTTAGTGCTTTGCACTTCCAAACTGCGCTGTTGCGCTCTTGAGAGAGCGCCACGTGTCAGCTACAGAACAACTTGCGCTACGCGCTCTTGAAATAGAGCTTTGCTCTCTGGAATTAGCGTAACTCACCAGAGCGCGCCACGTGTCAGCAGCGCAACAGCGCAGCGCACTGCGCTGTTGCGCTTGCGCTCACCAGAGCATGACACGTGTCCTCACCACAAACGCTTGCGCTCAGTGATTGGCGCAAAGTGCCTGACAAATGCAATGCATTTCTTTTACTGAAGGGCCAGGCCTAAATCAGAGGGGCCTAGTAGGCCAAATTAAATTGCAATACAATGAAAAGGGGCAGAGCCCAAACAATATTGATGCTCTGCATCATTTATAAAAAAGGCAGAGCCCAAACAAAAATTGAAAATGCAATAAACAGGGCAGAGCCCAAACAAGACTGATGCTCTGCATCATATATAAATGGGCACAGCCCTGACAAAATAAATAATGGTATGCATTATTAAACAGGAGCAGAGCCCCAGTAAAGGCCTAACAGGCCAAATGCAAATAAAATGTTGAACATTTTCAACTGGACTTAGCCCAATTCTGGCCGTAAGTCCTTAAATTAAATTGAACTGAGCACAAATGCTCTCTCTCAAATCAATTTACCTCCGGTCCAAGGGTACATCTCTGAACTCCTCTGACACCCATCGTTGTAATCCTTCAACAACGTCATAGAGGTGACGGGTCCCGACGACCACACATCGATACGGACTGCGGGGTCCTTAAACTCGTGGACCGAAACGTCCTTAAACTAATGATGGACCGAAACGTCCTTAAACTAATGATGGACCGAGACGTCCCTAAACTAATATTGGACCGAGACGTCCTTAAACTAATATTGGACCGAAATGTCCTTAAACTAATGACGGACCGAAATGTCCTTAAACTAATGACGGACCACCACGTCCCTAAACTGGAATACAGACCACCACGTCCCTAAACTGGCGATGGACCGAGATGTCCCTAAACTAATATCGGACCGAAACGTCCTTAAACTAATGATGGACCACCACGTCCTTAAACTGGAGCATGGACCGCAACGTCCCTAAACTACCTATGGACCACTACGTCCCTAAACTAGAACAATAGAGCCTCCAAATGCTCTTTTGCCGGATCTAAACGATCCTGTTTAAGTTGATCTTAGCCCCCAAACACGGCTAACGTATCCTTAAACATTCAAACGGACTATAAAACTCCAAATCAACCTTGGTTCAAGGGTACATCTCTGAACTCCTCTGATATCTGCCGTTGTAATCCTTCAACGACGTTAGAGAGGTGACGAGTCCCGATGGCCAGATATTAAATGGATTATCACGTTAAGTTGATCTTAGTCTCAAACAGGACTATCGTATCCTTAACGAACGTTTAAGTTGATTTTAGCCGCAACGTGACTAATGCATCCTTAAACTAAAAATACCAAACCCAAATCTAAGTAAATACGGATTTGGATTAATCCACGTCCTAGGGCGAAGGCATTATTCAGTCTCCGTATACAATCCACGGGCAACCACAAACAAAACAAACACACACGACACGAAGTAAAATTTTGGAGAAGGAGAAAGTTGCTACCGCGATGCGGTAGCGTAATTAACTGCAGGGGCTTGCGCCAGCAGGGAAGAGCGTCCCCACAATCAAAAACCCCTCAAGCGAGGGGGAATCTGACGAAGTCTGCTATATCGGCCGCATCCGTCTAAACCTCCGATACACGGTGCCATAAATCAACTTGGTATCTTCGGAGAGGTGGACGGATAAAACCAAATACCATCTGCCCCGAATCTCAGCGTCAGGATATCGCAGTCTTGTGCGCCGCCATTCGGAGGGGAACAACATCCAATGGTGAATAAAATTTACCTAATAATCTAAACGCTCAGATTAATGACGAAAGCAAACAAAATCTTTCAATGAGAGATTTGCAAAACAAATTGATTCTTTTCCTCCTCCTATAAATAGGAGCCAAAGAGAGAATTTTAGAAGAGAGAATTTTGGAGAAAAAACTTTGGAGAGAATTTTGGCATCTTGAAAATTCAGAAAGAAAACCCTAGGTGAGAAAAAGAAAGGGGATCAAAACTTCAGAAAAAAGAGAATTTAATTCTCAAAAATCTAAGAGTTCAACTCTTTTGCAAGGAATTTAGTTCTTCCTCTGGTTGAGGATCTATAAAGAGCACATCTCTCCATAAGTTGAGAATTTAATTCTCATCGGGTTGAGATCCTGCCATGCAGATCCAAAACTTAGAGAAGGAATTGAGTTTAGAGAATTTAATTCTCCCAAAACTATAGGAATTTAATTCCTTCCAAAATAAAATTAGGGTTTAACCGTATATGAGAATTCAATTCTCCAAAATTATAGCAATTTAATTCCTTCAAGATGGACAGAACTAGGGTTTTACCCTAATTGGGGATTTAATTCTCTCAAGCTCACAGGAATTTAATTCCTCTTAAAATGAAATTAGGGTTTCACCCTATACCAGAACTTAATTCTTTACATATATGAGAATTTAATTCCTCTAGAAAGAAAATTAAGGTTTAACCCTACATAAGAATTTAATTCTTTCATAAGAGGAGCATTAATCCTCCCAGAATCACAATTAGGGTTTAACCCTATGAAGAATTTAATTCTTAAAAAGATAAAGAGATCTTCAAACATGCAAAGAATCAGGGTCACGTGTCCCTACGTGACCCCTATAAAGATCCACAGAAATAAGGAGGAAAGCGCTCGGAGGCAACGCCTCACGTGCTCCACGTGACTCCTGCAAAATAGAGAGAAAAAGTAAAAGAAATAAAGGCCTTGGGCGCTCTCATGTGTTCCCACGTGACCCCTTGGCAGACGCTCAAACAATCAGTGCATGAATCCTCCTCACGTGTCAGCACGTGATGCTCCAAAGTAAAATATAAAAAGTGTTTAACATTTAATTGCAGAACGAAGAAAAGGAGATCTGGCCCCACTTTTGGGCGCCCTCACGTATCCCCACGTGACCCCTTTTTTTAGTGTTTAAACACTAATTCAAGAGCTTTATTCCCAGTGTTTAACATTGATCATCTTTTAGTGTTTAACACTAATTTGGGAATCTTACTTCCAATGTTTAACACTGATTATCTTCTAGTGTTTAACACTAATTCGAGAATCCTATTTCCAGTGTTTAACACTGTTATCCTTTAGTGTTTAACACTAATCTGAGAGCTTTATTTCCGGTGTTTAACACTGCTGTTTCTTATTGTCTAACATTACTCTTAGCCAATTTGGCTAATTTTCCAGAGGCAAAGCCTCCCCTTCGATTGAATCTCAAAATTGTGGAAATCGAAGATGAAAATGTTTATCATTGCTAAATAATGGGGGTTTGAACCCAGACAAATAGACTAATGGTCCAACAAAGGGTCAATATGTGAAACTCAATTGGACTTAGCCCAAATTGGCCATAAGTCCTCAATCCAGACTTAACCGAGCCAATGTGCTCATAATATAATTAATTAGTCTTGGTTCCAAATTGGGCTACAGATCATTTAATCCACCTCGGTTCAAGGGTACATCTCTTCACTCCTTTGATATTCGTCGTTGTAATTCCTCAACGTCTTCAAAGAGGTGACGGGTCCCAACAACCATACATTTCACGGACTGTGGGGTCCTTAAACTCATGGACTATGATGTCCTTAACATTGACCGTGATGTCTTAAAACTAACAATGGACTGTGGGGTCCTTAAATCCACGGACTATGATGTCCTTAACCTTGACTGTGATGTCTTAAAACTAACATTGGACTGTGGAGTCCTTAAATCCACGGACTATGATGTCCTTAACCTTGACCGCGATGTCTTAAAACTAGCAATGGACCGCAATGTCCTTAAACTAATTATCGACCGCAATATCACTAAACTAAACAATAGAGCCCACCCCCCGAATTGCTCTTTTTCTCGGATCTAAACGATCCCGTTAAGTCGATCTTAGTCTAAAATTAGACTAACGTATCCTTAACTAACGTTTAAGTTGATCTTAGTCTCAAATGAGGCTAACGTATCCTTAAACCCAAACCCCCAAACCCAAATCTAAGAAAGATACGGATTTGGACTAGTCCACGCCCTACGGGCGACAAAATAACTTAGTCTCCGTATACAATCCACGGGCAACCAAACACAAAACAAACACCCACAACACGAAGTGACCACATGGAGAAGGAGTAAGTGGTTACTGCGATGCGGTAGCGTAATTAACTGCAGGGGCTTGCGCCTGTAGGGAAGAGCGTCCCCACAATCCAAAACCCCTCAAAAGAGGGGGAATCTGACGAAGTCTGCTACATCGGCCGCATCCATTTAAACCTTTGATACATGGTGCCATAAATCAACTTGGCATCTTCGGAGAGGTGGACGGATAGCACCAATTAACATCTGCCCCCAGATTCAGGCAAGACGCCCAGTCTTCCCGGCTTCTGGCGGTAAACAGTTATTAAATTGCAAGTGTTAAATAATAATAAATATATTGGATAAGTCAAATGAAAATATATATTAATACCCGAGCATGATCCCAGAAGAGAGTAAATAAGCGCCGGTGCTGCTCGTGCCTACTCAACATGAAGTGGATATTTCTTCACGAGGCGGCTCTCATCCTCCATATACCGGCCAAACCTCTCGGCATAATCGTCGGTATAGCGATAATCAGGGGTAAAGAAGAGGGGGGGTGCTGTCTCCCCCCTAACTCTGTCGGGCCTCAGCCTGTGGGACTGATTTGGGCCTTGAGTCCCCCTCTCGGGATGGGGATGCCCTACATCTATAAGAAATATCAAGACAATCAACATTAAGACAAAGTGGTATTAAGAAATCAAGGTTTAACGAAAATTAAAGTGTGATATATACCTCCGGCGACAGAAGCATGAGCCTGGGCCCGGGCAACAGCACGAGCGGGACGATAGTTCCTCCGGTGAGGAACAGCCGATGATCCGGACGTGGACGCATCCCCTCCAACTAGAAAATAAATATCGATAAAATTACATGAAGTTCATGTTTATTCTTAAAATATATGTAAAATGAATAAATATTTTATATTTATTTATACTAACCTACAGACTGAGCGGAGGGTATGGAAGTGACGGGAGTGGCCCCCTGCACCAGACATGGATGCACCAGCTATAATTAGACAATCAAACATTGACTATATAAGTAATTGCAAAAAGAATGTGTATATCAATAATATAACATTCTAAATCAACATGTATACACTATAGGATATATAAACATACCCGCAGGTGCGGTGGTAGTCTCTGCCCGAGATGTGGAGGCACCACCTACAGCTAGACAATTAAAAAATTATTATCTAAGTACGTAAAAGCAAAAAGAATGTATGTATATTTATGATATAGCATTCTAAATCAATATGCATACATTATAGGATATATAAACATACCTGGAGGTGCCGGAGTGGCCTCTGTCCCTGATGTGGATACACCACCAACAGCTAGACAATCAAACATCGACTATATAAGTAATTTTGACATAAATATGCATGTATATCTATAATATTACATTCAAAATGAATATGCATGCAATATACTTGGAGGTGTGGCAAAGTCCACACGGAAGGAGGCATCCAAAAGAGTCTCCGATCGGGGTGTAAGACCGGCCCTCTGAAGCTCCCTATGCAGCTCTCCGGGCGGCAGAACCGCTCTGCCTCTGCCGCGACTGGAGCTCCTGCCGCCCCTCGCTGCTTCCGTCATCGTCATCAAATCTTGATAAAATAGTTCGTGGACGCATTAGACAATCATTACATATGCATGCTATATATGTATAGATCGTAAAATGTGAAGTAATAATATAACATTACTGATAACTTTTTGCGTTTCGTGGACGCATTAGACATATCTACTTGGATTTCATTATCGATATCATTTTTAACCCACGTAACTTCATTAATTGTCCACATTAAAACCGCACGCAGTATGAAGGTTGTATTTGTGTTTGCATCGTAAGTTTCTACACCATCTATGAATAAAGATTTTAACTCATCAAACAGAGGTCAGAGATAGACGTCAATATTGTTTCCCGGTGAGTTTGGTCCGTCGATAAGAAAAGGCATTATAAAGTATGATTGATCCATAACCAACCAAGGCGACAGATTATAAACTATCATTATAACGGGCTATGTGTTGTGGCTTCCAGCCATATAGTTGAATGGACAGAAGCCATCACTAGCGAGTCCGAGCTTGACATTGCGATGATCGCTACTGAATATTTCGTGCCTCCTATTGAAATTCTTCCATGCCGGTGAATCTTTTGGATGACTCATTTTTCCATCTTCACTTGGAGGAGCACGGTGATGCCAAATCATTGCCTCGGCTGTTTTCTTGCACCTGAATAGCCTCTGCAGCCTCTGTGTTATGGGAAAGTATCGTGCTATCTTGACAGGTATATCATGCTTCTTATCAGAATCTTTCGGCTTATATCTGGCCTCTCTACATGTTGGACACTCTTTCAAATCTAAATTCTCTTTCCGGCACAGCACGCATATTCCCTCATGGGAACTGAATAAAGCAGTAAGGAAATACCCAAAAGGAGCATCACATGTCCACACATGATCGGGCATCACGTGTCTACACGTGATCGGACATCACGTGGGGACACGTGACCTTCTATGAGCAAAGTTATGGGCGGTGAAATACACAATTGGAGATGGGGTCACGTGCCAGCACGTGATGGGCCCCTGAGCTCTTTGAAATAATAGAATTAAATTCTAATGAAATGCCTAACTGGTGGGGTCACGTGCCAACACGTGATGGACTCTTAAGTCCTCTGAGCGAATAGAATTAAATGGGTCACGTGCCAACACGTGATGGGCCCCTGAGCTCTTTAAAATAATAGAATTAAAGTCTAATGAAATGCCTAACTGGTGGGGTCACGTGCCAACACGTGATGGACTCTTAAGTCCTCTAAGTGAATAGAATTAAATTCTAATTAGATGGGTCACGTGCCAACATGTGATGGGTTCTTAGACCCTCTGGAACAATAGAATTAAATTCTAATTAAAGAAAATCAAAAACCCTAACTGGAAAAATATTTTCCTAGATCTTTCCAAACAGAAAAGATTGCACTCTGTAAAGTGGAGCACCGTTGGATTAAAAATCCAATGGTATAAGGAAATATTTCCTAAAATTTGCCAGGAACAACAAATAAAATATCTTTTGGATTAAAAATCCAATGGTGAATAAAATTCACTGAGTGATCTAAAAGATCATGTTGGTTATAAAATCAATCAAAATCTTTCAATGAAAAATTGACTAAACAAACTGATTCTTTTCTTTCTCCTATAAATAGAAGCCAAGAAGAGAATACAAAAGAAAAGATAAACAACGACAGAGAGAAAAAAGAAGAGAATTGAATTCTCCAAAAGGAAGAAGATCTCTTCAGAAAAGAAAGAAACGCTAGGTAAGAGAGGGAAAGAGATCATTCTATAAGCTCCCACAAAAAGAGAATTTAATTCTTGAACTAAGAGTTTAACTCTTCTGAATAAGAACTTAGTTCTTCTTTTGGTTGAAGATCTGCAGAAGCAGATTTTCTCATAAGTTAAGAATTTAATTCTCATCGGGGGGATTCTGCCATGCAGATTTAAAACCTAAGGGAGGACCTACGTTCAGAGAATTTTATTCTCCCACAAAGTACATAGGAATTTAATTCCTCCAACAAAGATAGGGTTTAATTCTTAATATAAAGAACTTAGTTCTTCTTCATGGTAATATATCTGCAGAAGCAGATCTCTCCATAACTTGAGAATTTAATTCTCACCGGGGAGATTCTGCCATGCAAATCCAAAACTTAGAGAGAGAATTGAGTTTAAACAATTTAATTCTTTCGAACATATAGGAATTTAATTCCTCTAAATAAAATAGGGTTTAACCCTATAAGAGAATTTAATTCTTAAACAAGAGATCTATCTCTCCATGCACGTAAAAAGATCAAGTACCGAACATGATCACGTGGCGACACGTGACTCTCCCCTTTAATGATCAAAAGAGAATGAATATGAATAAGTCATGTGCTCCCACGTGACCCTTGAACAGACTCCTCAAAATAAGAAGGGCAGAACAGATTTTGGGTGTCTCACGTGTTCCCACGTGACCCCTTAGCAATTATCAAACAAAAGAGAATTCTACCCAAGGGCAATGCCTCAAGTGTCCCCACGTGACCCCTAACAAATACTTTTAATATCTAATGCATGGGTACCCATCACGTGCCCACACGTAATGGCTATAAAGATCAAGTGTTTAACACTTATATATTCTGGGAGTAAAATAAAAGAAACATGGCCCAATCTTCAGGCGCCTTACGTGACCCCACGTGAGTGCTTCAGTTTTAGTGTTTAACACTACTTTAAGTGCCTCACGTGGGAGCACGTGAGCGCTGAATGTATTCTAGTGTTTAACACTATATTCAAGTCAATCTTAGCCCAAATTATCTAAGTCTTCCAGAAGCAAGATCCCTTGAAACCAAACCTCAAATACACTCTTGTCTTCCAAAATTGATCATCTCATATGGCATTCAAAGCCAAAACCCAGAGCCTTTCAATCAACATTGGTTCATGGGTACATCTCTTCACACCTCTGACACATGTCGTTGTAATTCTTCAACTCTTCAGAGAGGTGACGGGTTCCGACAACTAGACATTCCATGGACTATGAGGTCCTTAAACTCATGGACAACGATGTCCTTAAACTTTACGGACTGTGAGGTCCTTAAACTCATGGACTATGATGTTCTTAAACTTTAAAGATTGTGATGTCTCTAAACTAGACTATGATGTCTTTAAACTTCACGGACTATGATGTCCTTAAATTTTTGGACCGCAAAGTCCCTAAACTAAAACAATAGAGCCTAAATGCTCTTTTGTTGGATCTAAACGATCCTGTTAAGTAGATCTTAGTCTAAAATAAGACTAACGTATCCTTAACAAATGGTTAAGTTGATCTTAGTCTAAAATTAGACTAACGTATCCTTAACAAGCGTTTAAGTTGATCTTAGTCTCAAATGAGACTAATGTATTCTTAAACCCAAACAAAAACCCAAATCTAAGAAAATACGGATTTGGACTAATCCGCGCCCTACGGCGACAACATAAATTAGTCTCCGTATACAATCCACGGGTAACCAAAAACAAAACAAACACACACGACACGAAGTGACCATCTGGAGTAGGAGAAAGTTGTTACCGCGATGCGGTAGCGTAATTAACTGCAGGGGCTTGCGCCTGCAGGGAAGTGCGTCCCCACAATAAAAAAACCCTCAAATGAGAGGGAATCTGACGAAGTCTGCAACAACGGCCGCATCCGTCTAAACCTCCGATATATGGTGCCATAAATTAACTTGGCATCTTCGGAGAGGTGGACGGATAAAACCAAATAGTATCTGCCCCCAAATTCAGGCAAGACGTCGGTCTTTCCCGGTCTTTCGGCGGAGAACAACGCAATTTTTAAGATATGCTTGAATCTTCTCACACTTCAGACCCAAATCAGACATTATCTTTTGGGCTTCGTACCAGCTGTCGAGCCCGTTAGTTTCCGGGGGCATAGAATCTTTCAAGAACGAAAGAAGCATTGTGAATAACTTATTGCTCCATCCATTTAGGCACTTAATCTGGAAAAGTTGGACGAACCATGAGAGGGTGGAATACTTTGCATTCTCATAAATTGGTTTTCTAGCATCATTCATGAACTTTTCATATTTATCCGCACGCGGTCCTTGACCGGAAGGAATATCATCTTCGGTACGAATAGATTCACGTAGGGCAGACTCTACCATATCCTCCATTTCTTCTCCTGGAAAGAAATTACCATCTTCTTCTACTGCCGCATTACTGCCGCATTACTGTCTTCTTCTGCCGCATTACTGTCTTCTTCTTTTTTCCCGTGATATAACCAAGTTGTATAAACTCTAGTAAAACCATGTTTAACGATATGAAACTCTGCGAATTCTACGTTCTGCCAGTACTTATTCCCACATCTATCGTACGGGCAGAGAATCTTCTCTAACACGATCTTATTATGTGCGCGGGCAAATTCAATGAAAGCAGCAACTCCTGCGACATGCTTAGCTTGCATACGTTGTTTCCAATCCACATACATCCAGTCCTTAACTCTGATATACTCATAGGCCGTGTTAGACTGTATAACATATAAATTGTAGGTTATGATTACTATATTGAGAAATCTAAGAACAAGATGGTTATTGACAAAGGAGAAAATCCGTGTATGTGATTTTTGTGTGGGTTTGTTGTTGAAAAGAATAAATTATCGAAAAACAAAGTTAGATTTGAGGATGCCCAAGTATGAGTTGTATTCTATATATGTGTGTTTCAATTTATGATTTCGCTTAAGTGTAGGGTTGTTAGTGTGTATGTGCTATGTGTGCGTTTGTTGTGTATTCGTGCTGTATGTGTATGTTTCGGCTGTCGGGGGTAAGGCTTTTATCCCATTAAGAATGTATAGAGCAGACACCCATTCTCTTGTGCTTTCAACCGTTTCGAGTAAATTTCGGCAGCACTTCCCATATGTTCCTATTATTTCTTTTTAACATAGTTCTTTTCCCCTGAGTTTTGAATCTGCAGAACAAAATCTCTCCGATGAAAATTAAATTCTCAACTTGTGGGAAAATTTACTTCTGTAAATCTCAACCAGAAGAAGAACCAAGTTCTTATATGAAGGGTTAAATTTACGGTAAATTTGTATGTTTACGTTAATATCGAGTATCCTACTGAAGGAACTAGTGCACCCTAAACCCTAACCCTAATTTTTGGAGGAATTAAATTCCCATATGTTCCTGTTATTTCTTTTTAACTTGCTTCTTTTACCCTAAATTTTGAATCTGCAGAACAAAATCTCCCTGATGAGAATTAAATTCTCAACTTGTGGTGAGATTTGCTTCTGCAAATCTCAACCAGAAGAAAAACTAAATTCTTATATGAAGGGTTAAGTTTATAGTAAAGTTGTACGTTTACGTTATTATCGAGTATCCTACTGAAAGAACTAGTGCACCTAAACCTTAATTTTTGGAGAAATTAAATTCTCATATTTCCTGTTATTTCTTTTTAACTTAGTTTTTTTCCGCTGAGTTTTGAATCCGAAGAATAAAATCTCACCGATGAGAATTAAATTCTCAACTTTTGGGGAGATTTGTTTCTGCAAGTCTCAACCAGAGGAAGAATTAAGTTCTTATATGAAGAGTTAAGTTTACGGTAAAATTTTACGATTACGTTATCATCGAGTATCCTACTGAAGAAACTAGTGCACCCTAAACCCTAACCCTAATTTTTGGAGGAATTAAATTCCCATGTGTTCCTGTTATTTCTTTTTAACTTAGTTCTTTTCCCTAAGTTTTGAATCTACAGAACAAAATCTTTCCAATCAGAATTAAATTCTCAACTTATGGGGAGATTTGCTTCTGCAAATCTCAACCAGAGAAAGAACTAAGTTCTTATATGAAAGGTTAAGTTTACGGTAAAATTGTACGTTTATATTATCATCGAGTATCCTACTGAAGGAACTAGTGCACCCTAAACCCTAACCCTAACTTTTGGAGGAATTAAATTTCCATATGTTCCTATTATTTCTTTTTAATTTAGTTATTTTTCTCTAAGTTTTGAATCTGCAGAACAAAATCTCTCCGATAAGAATTAAATTCTCAACTTGTGGGGAGATTTGCTTCTGCAAATCTCAACCAGAGGAAAAACTAAGTTTTTATATGAAGAGTTAAGTTTACGGTAAAATTGTACGTTTACGTTATTATCGAGTATCCTAACGAAGGAACTAGTGCACCCTAAACCCTAAACCAAATTTTTGGAGGAATTAAATTCCCATATGTTCCTGTTATTTCTTTTTAATTTAGTTCTTTTCCCCTAAGTTTTGAATCTGCAGAACAAAATCTTCCCGATGAGAATTAAATTCTCAACTTGTGGGGAGATTTGATTCTGCAAATCTCAACCAGAGGAAGAACTAAGTTCTTATATGAAGGGTTAAGTTTACGGTAAAATTGTACGTTACGTTATCATCGAGTATCCTACTGAAAGAATTAGTGCACCCTAAACCCTAATCCTAACTTTTGGAGAAATTAAATTCCCACATATTCTTGTTATTTCTTTTTAACTTAGTTGTTTTCCCCTAAATTTTGAATCCGCAGAACAAAATCTTCCCGATGAGAATTAAATTCTCAACTTGTGAAGAGATTTGCTTCTGCAAATCTCATTCAGAGGAAAAACTAAGTTCTTATATGAAGAGTTAAGTTTACGGTAAAGTTGTACGTTTACGTTATCATCGAGTATCCTAATAAAGGAATTAGTGCACTCTAAATCCTAACCCTAATTTTTGGTGGAATTAAATTCCCATATGTTCATGTTATTTCTTTTTAACTTAGTTCTTTTCCCCTAAGTTTTGAATCTGCAGAACAAAATCTCCCCGATGAGAATTAAATTCTCAACTTATGCGAAGATTTGCATCTGCAAATCTCAACCAGAGGAAGAACTAAGTTCTTATATGAAAGGTTAAGTTTACGGTAAAGTTGTACGTTTGCGTTATCATCGAGTATCCTAATGAAGGAACTAGTGACCCTAAATCCTAACCCTAATTTTTGGAGGAATTAAATTCCCATATGTAAGTTTTATTTCTTTTTAAATTAGTTCTTTTCCCCTAATTTTTGGAGGACACAATTTTTGAGCAGCATTTACATAGTATTTGATGTCACAATGTACTGTTTATAATAAAGTCTTTTTTTAGTGGAATATGTAAAGCTAGCATGTTTATGACTGCAAAAAGAAGAAGAAGAATTTTGCCATTTTGGTATCCGTACCAAACCAATTGAGAGCTGAGTGTTGTTGACTTTGTGATAGGTTTGTAAGTTTGTTCATCTCCAACCAATAGTATCAAGAGTCAGATATTGAATGATGTAGTTGGACACATAATTTTAGCTCGAATTGACTAACCCCACGTAGTCGATGATAGGATTCGGGATCTCTACTATAATGAAAGAATGGTAGGAATGCTATTAGCAGTCAACAGCTGCAATTGGTGTATAACAAGTAGGCTCAAGGGGAATCTTTGATGAGGGGCCAAGATCATCAGAGCATAGGAAATAATACCGGACTCCGTTAGTCCCATTTTTCGAGTGGTAGTTTGTGCTGTTTTGTCGTGTTAAAATGACTTGCTAGTTTGAACTTTCAGAGTCTTTATGAAAATGTGGACAATAAATTCGCAATCAATCTGGTAAACCCCTGTACAAGTATGCATTTGACGAATTGTATTAAGTTGTTTCCAGTTCGGTATTATTATAACTTGACCATCATAGGGATTTTGACAAAAAAAGTCCAGTCATCCTAATGTACTATTTTTGATAGGGATAAAAGTATTACATACAGGTAGGGTTGTAGATGGCAGTGGAATATGATACTTGTAGAAAAAGAATTGGTTAATGACTTGAGATTAGATGACACGAGAATCTTAGTCAGGAATTTTTCTGTGTTAACCTTATCTTATCCTTGGACATAAAAGATAATTGCTGAAAGTCCAAATGGATACTTAGTGCCATACAATAATCACTTAAAAATCTAAGTTTGATATGGAGAGCAGTGAGCTTTGCAACCATATATGTTAAAGATTTGTTAATATGAATCTTGTATTGAAAATGTGATTTTGTTTACTTTTGCTGAAATTTGTTATTAACTTTCTACTGTAACACGAAAGTCTTAGTTCTCATAAGAACAACTAACCTCCTATATGATTTATTACTGAAATTTGTTATTAATCCTAACCCTAAACCTAAACCGAACCCTAACCCTAACCCTAACCTCCAATTAACACATAACTAACCCTAACCCTAACACAAAAATCAACAATAACATAAAAATTAAGAATAATTAATAGTTCAAAATGGAATTAACTCACCTCACTTGTAGTTTTGCCGGCGGTTGGAGCTCGACGAGATGGAGGAGGCAGGTCCTTGAACTCGACGAGATTGGAAATTTTCGCGACGAGCAATTCCGGCGATGAGACAGAGGTCGAGGTGGCGGCTAACGGGAAATTTTGGTGATGAGAGGCTCCGAAGGCGGCTGATGAGAGGTGGAGGAGACGCGGATGAGGACGATCAGCGATCGCGCGCGCGGGATGTGTTGGTGAGAGGAAATATTTTGGCAACGAAGAGGAAATTTCTAGGCTTTATTTTTTTATAAATAACCTTTCTTTACCCCTACGGATTAATCTGCAGGTCCTTCTCTTGCGGCTCCGTAGGGGCAAATAAAATATTACATTTTAATATTTTTTAATTAATTCACAGGGCACCATAGGGACAAACTGGTGACCCTACGAATTAATCCGTAGGGGCAATATAAAGTTGCCCCTACGGATTCCCATCTCTGTAGGGGCAACCCCTTATTGTAGTAGTGTGTTCGGATTAGATGTATCTCGCCCTAAATGTTATTTCTATTTTATTGCTTGTAAACATGATTAAAAGAAGTTTAGTTCTCTGCATTTGGAGGACCATAAATATGTATTAGGAGGATGAGAAGGGAAACTCTAAATTTCTTCCAAACCCTAACACTCAAATCCCTTTCAAACCCTCCAAAAAATGTAAAAATATCACTCTTCTCATCTTGATCTCCGGCAGAAACGTGGAAGCTCTCCCCCTTGATCTCTCGGGCGGTATATTTCTTTTTCAATATGTATGAATTAGGGTAAAGGTTAGTTGAATTATGTTTAGAATCTTACATCAGACATAGTATGGAAATAAACAAAGTAAGTTCGATAATCGTTCTATTAGTTATATTAATTTATTTAAATATATAACACATGTAATATATTTTTTATAATAAATTTTCACTATAGTGGCTTCTTTAAGCCTCAAGACGAAGACGGCGAGAAAGATGGCGAGGATGATGGTGAGAGAGATGACGAGGAAGCCGATGAGGATGAGGAGGATGATAGGGATGACGGGTGAACGTCGAGAGATGCTCGATCGTATGTATTTATTTTCTTTAATTTTAATGCTTTATTTTATGTGATATTTTGTATCAGATTTCTTATATGTATTAAACTTATAGTAAACTTGTGTTATCTGGATATCTTATATGTTACGATATGAGGTTATTATGGATCCTTTTATTTGTTATGCTAATTTATGTAATTATATATATAATATGTGTACTAAATCTTTTTTTATTTAAATTTTCACTTTAATGCCTTCTTGAAAGACGAAGGCAGTGAAGAAGACGGACGGCGAGCATGGCGATGAAGGCGATGAGAGAGATGAGGACGATGATGAGGATGACGAGTGAACGTCGACAGATGCTTGATCATATGTATTTATTTTCTTTAATTTTAAAACTTTATATTATGTGATATTTTGTATCGGATATCTTATATGTATTAAATTTATAGTAAACTTGTTATCTGGATATCTTATATGTTATGATATGGGGTTATTATGGATCCTTTTATTTGTTATGTTAATTTAATTAATTATATAACATGTACGAATCGTGTGTATATACGCGTGCATGTGTATGTGTATGTGTATGTATAGATGTATGTATGCATGTGTATATATCGATATGTATGTATGCATGTATGTGCATGAATCGGTTGTTGGATTGATTGTTACAATAGATTTGGAATTGGATGGATTAGGATTGAGAAGAATTTAGAATTGGAATGTATATTGGATTAGGGTTGGAATTGTTAGGATTGGAATTGGATTTGTGGCAATAATTGTGAATTGGATTGATTCTGGGATTAATTTTTTTCTTGGTTGGAGCTAATTCAACCGTAATTTCGTGTCGAAAAAGGTTTATTAAAATTTTTAATATTATTTCGGTACGATTTTCAGGAGCTAATTCGATGTGTCTGCCTTGTGATATTAAACTTTATTGCGACGGATTGTACGTGTCGAATTATATTATATTATTGTTTTTTGGCCTGATTCGGAGGATTAAAGTGACGGTTATAGATCGTCGAAATATCATCTATTTCGACGGATTTCTACGTGTCGAAATAAAGAAAACAGATTCGACGCGTAGTATCTGTCGAACTATATCTACAACATTGCGTTTAAATGCGACGGCGGTCTTCCGTCGATTATAAAACGCTCCTGTCGAAATATATTTACGGTGACGGGTATGAGGCGTCTAATTAGACCATATTTTACTGCAGTGTGAAAACAAGTAACTACAGGCTTGGGATGCCGATTTTGTTCTAATCCAATTATTTAACCTATTTGATTACACATGCATTCATGTGCATGTCTTGCTCATAAATGGTATGAGTCATAAATAAACTATCCAGTTTTAAGTAGCAATTACTATATATGCATGTCAAGTAACAGAAAGGCTACCCTTTAAGACTCTTACGCAGTAATTAATTTGATTTACCATGGTTACAAATTAAGTCTTACAAGTAAAATGTTTAGAAAATCAATATTAAACTGATGATCTCATTTAATTAATTAAGACGAACCGTTTTAAGTTACTCGCCCGCTTATCACCTGTGTTAGCGCTTGAACAGTAGTCGTAAGGCTAGTGTTAAATTTGCATATAAATGCTAAACTCGTTATAATTATATTCACTAGCTAGTGAGGCTGGATCCAACTATATATCAATTATCAGTGCCAAAAAAAAAAATGCTAAACTCGTTATAATTAAATTCCTAATACACAGTATTCCAAAATAATTAATCTCCCAAGTAAAAACTACTTTTATATACTATTTAATAGAGACCATGAACCCTCCATTTGCTAACAGTGACTTATAATTAGAAATAGGAATATATAGTATCCTATGAATGAGATATATATACAAGCAAAAGCTTAATTATAATAAGGCATTAATAAGTGACAATCCTAAGCTGTGACACCGATCTTGTCACCGATACTTCCCATATAACCGAACACATAACTTAATCGAAAACCGCCCCAAATCTTTTAAATTCTTAAAATTAACCTCAATATTAAACTTTATTAATCTATTACAAAATTACTTTATTTCTATATTTATCATTTAGGGGTCGTATTATTTCCAACGTACATGCATGAGGGCCAGATATTAAAGTCCTTTTTATTTTCGTAAAAAAAAAGACATATACTAAATTATATAAAGATGCTTTAAAATGCTTGTTTCACTATTGAGTACTATAGCTGTAATATTTTATTTATTTTTGGCACTGGCCCGAAATCTCTAACCTAAGCACCCATCGCACACAATATATCCACGCACATCACATACAAACACACAATACACACACGTACCTAGGGGATCCATGAATTTGCCCCGAAAGCTGTAGTACATGCATGATTACTACAGCTTTCCTATTGGATTAACTTAGTAAGAGTTGGAATATTTGTCATTGCACTATATATTTTGGACATGGGGCTGGATCAAAATATGTTTGGATTCAGGCGCACTAACTGTAGAATATAAATAATTAAATAAAAAATACAAATTTCTCAATTAATTCTTTTCTTTTAAGTTTTAACTTTAAGGTACTAGAGCAGCTATGATTAAGGTTTTTTTTCCCCTTTTAAAAAGGAAGCTAATAAACTTCAAGAGACGCTATAAGTTCAAATTCCAGCATTTGACATTTCAAATTTACTCATCTGTCGCTACTTGCTTTCCTTTCTCAAAGGCAAGTTTAAGTGTTAAATTTGCATGGTACACTATTATTGATTTAAAAATTATAGATATTTGCGGGGACAACCTCCTTATAAATAAATTACCAGAGCTATATGTGATTGCAACAAACAAGGAGGACGACCTCCGTTGCCAACTCATCGTCGTGACCCCCGACCAACTCATCGGCATCGGTTCCGCGACTCTGGGGTGAGAAAGAGGGAGAGTATATGGTTTTTTTTTGAGAAATGAAAGGTGGGGGTGGGTGGGTGGGTGCATGGATGGGTGTGGGCCGGGGGGAGGGGGGCTCAGGTTATTTAGGAAAGGGAAAAGGGTATCGCGAGTATCCGGGTGGGGCTGGGTGGGGATCACCAAGGTGTTTAATTTATATATTTCTTTTGCAGATATTTGCGGACGGCTAAAACCGTCCCCAAGTTCTCTGGTCCACTAAGTGAGAAAAGTTTTAACCCGGTCAAAACCATCCCAACTAGTTTCCTTTGGTATTGTAGTTGTGTCAAAGGAGAGCTGAGAGTTAGAGGCTGAGATTTAGGGATATATTTACTCGGGAATTGAGAGGGAAGAAAGAAGACCTGATAAACTATATATCTAAACGGATGGAAACTTTTAGTAATTATGGAGAATACTTCAGATCATAAGTCTGCAAAAGAAGAAGACATGCATCTGGATGTGCACACAAAAGCGTGTCAGAAACACAGAGCAACGACAGATGTTTGAAAGTCAGTAAAGAAGACGTCTGCAGAAGAAGTTGAAGCCCAATCCAGAGTATTGGCCGACGTCTGGTGGTAAGAGTCCAGACGTCTGCCAAAGGAGTTGAAGAGATACAGAGTCAAGGCAGATGTCTGCCCAAGTGTGGGTCAGACGTCTGTCGTCGTGATAACTGCTGCGAACAGAATTTCCATAATTCGGATTTATCTCTTATTTAATGTAGAATTAAGGTTTGCCTATATATATAAGGATCTCTCATATGTGATAACTTATGTATTTTGATGATCTTTTTATTTGGTTTTGATGATAGTTTAAATATGAATAGTTTATTTAGTGTCACTTACTTATCTTTCTTATCCTTTCGACACTAAACTTATATACACTTGATATTTAGCTGGCTTATCCTATATATAACACCCGAGTCCATTTATACCAATTCCAGTTCTCGTAGCTCTTTATTCGTGATATTTCTTGATTTAGCGTATCTTGGGTGCGAATGGTATTTTACACTTTATATTGCATTCGACCCGACCCGCTTGCTTGAACCTATTTGATTCTTATTTATACATTACCTTGACTTGTTGTATGGACTAGTGCATTTCATGATTTAGTATATATTGGTATTTTATCTAGTATCACATCTTTTGCATATAACAATTTAAATCACGTAAAATAAATTAAAATTGCATTTCATGGCCTGCATGATACCCCTAACCCTGTGGTAGCGTCCTTGCATCGTGTTCTCGTCCCGTTCAGTGAAACAGACGTGTTTGGATGGCTACGCGCACGTACGTGCATCTGTTTTTGGGGGTATACTTTTTCTTTAACTGAGCATTCATTTTGAAATTTGAAAGTCGCATATATTTTTCATATTTTAAATCTGAATTTTTGGACCCGACCCGGGCATGTTTTGGAGTAAGTTTGTATTTTGCCAAATCTCAGAACGGACTAATGTTATATTACTATATTCTAATATCTTTTCAAACTATTATAATCTTTACTAAAACTAAAAAAAATATTCCTAACAAACTGATTCTCTCTCTACCTCTCTTTCTGTTTCTCTCTCTCTCTTCTCGGTTCCTTTCTCTCTCTCTTTCTCTCTCTATATATTTTATTCTACTTTAAATCTCACAATTTCTCTCTCACCCTCTCTCCTCTGTATATATATATTTTTTTATTTTTTATTTACCCATTCTTTTATTCCCACGTTTTTCCTTCTTCTCCTCGAAATTTTCCTGTTCCCGCCTTCGCTCACAGAACCCTAACCTTAACCCTTGTCGCTTTGCGTCTCACCGTCAACCTTCTCCACTTCTCGCCTAACCCATGACCTCGCCTGCCTTCTTGATCTCCGACCCACACAACCACCTCCTCCTCCATCTCCCGACGCCTGCAAACCCGACGAACCCAACTCGCCTCCACGAACCCACGTCCGAGCCGTCATCCTCGCCGTCGTCGCCTTCCTCCCTCTCTTCGCTCATCTCCTCGTCCTCTCTCTCTCCTTCCTCCTTCACCCCATCGCCCTCAACCCTTGCACGACCCCAAGAACCCATTGCAACCATCGCTTCTGCCCACGCCTGCACACCTCGCCGCCGGCGCTCGTCCCTCGCCGTCACCACCTCTGGTTACCCTCACCTCTCTTTCCTTTCCCCTGCAAACTCAACCCCTGCGCGACCCAGGAAAACCCACTCCAAACCTCGCCTGCCCGCACCTTTGCCGCAAACCCATCATCGGCACCCTCATCGGCCTCACCTCGTCATCATCTCTCTCTTCCCCGACCGCCCAACACCACCATCACCTTCACCCCTCAACAACCCAGTTTCACCTCCCTGCTCAGCACCCGACCACAAAAAACATGACACCCGAGAACCCTAGATCAGCACTTCCTCGCTGTGGATCTCGCCGTCGCTGACCCATCGTCGACGTCTCCTTTACCTCGTCTCTGACTCCAGAGCTTCCATACTTTGAACACAGCCCTCACCTTCTTCTTGTTAGTTATATGTATGCCCTAGATGCCATTACTATACATAGGATGTATATTGTAGTGGATGCTGGGACATATATAGGGAGGACTTTCTTGCTCGACATGATAGTATGCTATCTGGTTGCTCTTTAGCTTAACATGTACACTGATTGTCTCTCTATTACATGTTGGTAAAGCCCTTAGGATGTGTACTTGACTACCTGGACTATGATGCGGATCATACTAGTGGGGACATGATAGTCCATAAGTACATCCTTCAAGGTCCCTAGTCGTGGGTGTATCGAGACGGGGCATCGATATACCAGAGTAGACTAGCGTATACCTTCTCGACCCATACAGATGGGCGATGGATGATCTCATATCCATTAGTTTTTGACATCAGAGATGATATATGGGTGCTCAGTAGAGACTGGGTACACTGGACGGACTCGCCGAGAACTCCCAGATGGTATTATACCTTACGTCAGATGGCAGTTCTCTGGTGACATTGGTACAGGTTAGTCTGTAGACCCGAGATCGTCATAGAGTCTTGTGTGATTCCCACTGTGCTTTGATTTCCATCTTACCACGTCTAAGAGGGCGTGCAAAACGGTGGTTTTTGGGTACAGTCTCGAATCACATGGAGGCAATGAGCGATAGGAGGGGATTCGTCTCTCCCGGTATAGGGAGTTGATGTTGCGCTTTGTTCGATTGGCTATAACCAGAAATCCCTGGCCAGGGTTGCTGAGATTTACTGGTAAGTGTTACCAGTAGTTTCTCGAACTGTTATAGACCTCATATCGACACGACTTATTAAGCTATTGGGGTCTGACGTTTACCACCCCTAGGCGAGATATGCGATATATCAGACGACGAGACCGGACTGTACGGTAAGTGTTACTGGTTGGATTCACAGGAGTGTGAGCCGGCTTGCTCGTTGATCTTCTGATCGCTCAATACCCGGGTGGCCGTTACGTTTAGCAGACCGCTTGCGGCTTGCGGGTGTTTGATATGATCATCACCTACTGCCGGCGTATTGACGAGTCTTTAGAGTCCTACACAGAGGTTTCCTGGTTCAAGCGAAACAAAATAGGAGCGCATATGAGATATGTGCGGGACCGAGAATAATACCAGTATGTGATACTGTATTCTATTCTCGCGATCTGTATCATTGGACGGTTATATAAGATATAACCGGGTTACCGAATCAAGTGTTGATTCGATACATTGATACACTTGATATTAGTCGGTTATATGCAGTATGACCGGATCATTAAATCAAGTGTTGATTTAATGATTTAATGTATAATTATATATTTGATATATTACTTTACATTAACTAGTATTTGTTCACTTAAGATTGATTTTCTCACTTGATTGTGCACATTGTATATATGATATATGTTTGTGCACTAGTTTGTATCATGTTTGATGATACATGCAAACTTGGGTGTGCATGCTTTAAACCATAGTTTAGGTTAATGGTTAAGGTATTATTTATTTCTTTATTTATTTTATTTATTTAGTTAAAACAAAATGGTGGCTTTCTTTCTTTTCTTTACTAGAAGCTTCATGTTGTTTTCTAGCATTTTTGAAAAAGTCTTACCATTTTGTTTTATTCCTTAACCTTAACCATTTATCTAAACCCTAGTTTATTCTCTACATGAGTTTATCTCACCCATGGTTGCAATATGATAGATATCACTTGAATTTTCTTTTTGTGATAATTCTTTTTCTTTCTTCTTCTTCTTCTTCTTCTTGATGAAGAAAAGAAAAAAGCTTTCTTGAAAATTCCAAGTGATGAAACTAAGTGAGAAATCCAATTCTAAAGTGAACCCACTTCCTATTTCTTCATCCTCTACCACTTGCCATGTAGTAGAGTGTGTTATCTTCACAAGTTTCATGACCAAGTGAAGATGGAGCTTGAGTTAGAGTTGCCTCGACGTAGATCATCTTCGGCACCGAAGTCAACGACCTAGCCCGCTCATTTCTCCGATGAAATCGATGCTAGAGTCCGGGATCCCGATGATCGCAGCGGAGGGACGTCATCTCGGAGCTAAAGAAGTGGAGGACCGGATCTACAAAGGTTGTAGTCTCTTTCACTTATTATTAAAGCAGTTTACTAGCTTGTTGTTTCGCCTAATCTCCAGTTAACGATCTAGGTTAGGGTTTCTCGGCACCTAAATTTTTGAATATGGCATGGTAGATGCCTTGTGGAACCTCATGGGTGTGCCTAGGAACCCTACAGTGGTATCAGAGCCTAGCTAGAGCTTTAGGAGAAGTGTAGACGAAGTTAGAGATCCGATCGAACCTCGAAACCCCGATCAAAACCCTTCTCTGTACATTTTTTCAAACTGTGGATTTTTGTGAATTAAAAATGCTCAGAAAATTAAGCAGGAAAATATAAGAATTACTGTGAAGTACGGACCCCTAACTCAAAAATTTGACCGCGGAACCGCGGTCAAACCAAGGGTTTGGCGGCGGTTCCGCGGTCCAAATTGTGAATTAGTCCCTCAAACTTCACATATTTATTCTTAGGTCCTTTCTTATCATTTTTTTCTGGGAATTTTTTAATTCCACTCAAGTGTTGAGTTTTCTAGGGTTTTATTGGGGACTCGTTAATTCGATCGGATAATTTAACTTCGTTTATGTTTTTCCGGATATTTTAGAAATGTTAAAAAGTTCGACCGGATATAAATACCCATTTTTTCCACTGCCGGGAAATTTCCAAGTGTTGGATTTTTCCGTAGTTTAAGAACGTTCTAAGTAGTGCAAGTAACGCGATGGACCCTCTAGAAGACAACAAACCTTAACTCGATTATGTGACCGTCTTGAACTGCCCTTTGAACCTTAGGGTTTGGGGCAGTACGGCGTGCCTCATGTGAGGCGTTGGCTTGACCCTTCTACGGCTGGACCGTTGGTACTGTGGCATGAAGTGAATGTTTTTTTAAACTTATTTCATGTATTGAGTTGTTTCGGGAAAACTTGGGTGTTTGATTGTTCGATCGAAAAATTTAACATTTTCTATTTATCTGGAATGTGATACAATATTTGGAATCCATAAGTAGTTATGAGATAACTGATTTGGATGTTGTAAACATAGCAGTTTAGTCTCAATTGATCGGTTGCCACGGAATTTTGATGTGATCAAAAGTCCGTCGCAATCACGTAGCATACGCGGATACCCGTCGGGTAAACTTAATAGACAGCCACACCCCATAGCCCCGACTAAGTGACTGTAGGAGAACCCCGTCGCCAAAAAGCATCCGTTCGGGTGCTCGCGGCAGCGGTGTTCCGCCTTAGTGCACTTCGTCGACGGCATCGGGGGTGCGGCCGCCTACTAAAGTTTACGACGAGCATTCGATAAAAAGTCGGGAATCTTGTTGAATTGCCCGACTTGATATTGAAAAGAGTTTTCGATAATGAGACTAAAATACGTGGTTTATAATTGTTAGGCATGTGATGTCTAAGGAATTCAGATGGTTAGGCATGCGATATTTAAGTAGGTTGCGGATTCCAACTGTTGTAGTTTTACATTTTCTTAACTGCGACCGTAAGTGTAATATGTGATATCACCGGTTTCGTTGCTATATGTCAACGACAATTGGGATGGGCATATTTACTTACGTTGATGACATGTGATGTTATGTGTTGCTGGATATGTTATATTGGATTGTCGTGTTTGAATAGCCGGGGTTTTTTATGTGAGATGAGTGTTTTTTCATTTTCATTCATGTAAAAACTTGTATGTAATATTCTTTTATTGGGGCACTTCCAGGTTGCGGAAGATGTCACCGTTGATGTATATTATTTTCTTTTCCGCACTAGGATAGACCCAAGGAGGAGGGCACAAGTAACCGGGTTCTGGAGTCCAGTGGGAGACCAATTCGAGGAGTCTAGTCCGGGTCTCCTAACTCTAGAATTGGTAGGGTTGCTTGCCGCTCTCGTAGGGGTCTAGGGGTGTGGGTTTGGCTATTCATCACGACCGTGGAATCCGTGTTTTATACTGGCTCGTATTGAAAACACGGACGTCCTAGTATATCCAATATTTCATATGTTTCTTCTGCTGCGATATCTGTGATGTGATCATTTGATATGCTGTGATGGATACTGTATATAGTATATATGATATATTGTATAGACGTTACTTATGTTTTACACCCGCACTAGCCATGCCCCGCTCTGTCGTTAGTTACCTAACCTAACGGTGCACGAGAGGACATCGAGGCGAATGCGGATGGCATAAGTGCACGTCGTATTTATCTGTGATGTTTAGGTGATTTAAATGATGGGACTTCATTAATGTGATTAATGAAAGAAAAGAAACCTAAGATGTTGTGGAATCGAATTTTCAAAAACAGGTAGCTACAGTTCTTGCTTTGCATTGCGGTGTTCCTTGTAGAACATCCTGCACCTTATTCGATAAGGAAAGGGCCGAGATCCCTTCACCGGGAGTGACCCCTTTAGCAATAACTGGCAGATGCTACAACCCTCGGTTTGCCTTTTGATTGCTTCTATAGTTTTTGTTTTGCACAGCGGTATATTTGATATATCCTGCACCTTATTCGATGAGGAAAGGGCCGACGATCCCTTCACCGGGAGTGACCCCTTTAACAAAACTAGAAAAGCCTCAAAAACACTCCATTTCAAAATTCATTCGATCCTACAATGATATCAACTTCATTACGCAATAGGTTTTCAGAAAAACCTGTCGTAGCCCTCCGTCATTTCAGATAAGTCCTGCTTAGTATTCGTGCTGCGTTTGTTGACCTTGTCAAGGCGCAGTGTGCGGTAGCTAACCAGTATTTATCTGCTTATGCATATGATGCAGATTGGGTTAAGGTAGTCGTACGGCCTTGTTGACCTTGTCAAGGGTCGTGCGGGTGGGTTTGATTCAATCAAGAAGTGACGGGTTGAACTTGACTTACTGTCTATGGTTTGTTGACCTTGTCAAGGTCATAGATCGTTTGGGGAAAAATTATCGGGAATTTTAAGTGTTGAAATTTGCAATGAGATTGCAAACCTTCTATGAGATAGTTGGATCCTGATACCCACTGCGAGTAATTGTTACTCCTGGGAGAGTTTTACACATTACAATTAGCCGATCTAGTAGGTGTCTAGAAAGGTGTCAACGGGGTTACGCCTCTGGGAAAATGAGGTTTACTGTAATTAGGTGTAACGTTTTAGAAATCGTTTTGCGAATTTTCCCGTTTTAGGGCAAATTGTCGGTTTTTCCCGTTTTAACCCGATTTCGATCAAACGACCGTATAAGCTTACCGACACCTAATTTGGCCAAAATAAAGCTTGTGCGCGAACTTTGGGAGTATTTGGGAGGTTTTGGTTCAGATAGATTTTTTCCCGAATAAAATAATATTTTAAGCGGTATTTTGTGCATGTAAATCGGGAAAATTTTTATTTTGTGAATAAATTAATTTTGTCACTAGAATTATTTTAGAAGGTTTTTTTTAAATATCTAGATTTTTTTTGGTGACAAATGGTTTGGATTTAAAAAGAAAAGAAACGGGTGTAATGGTGGCAAAATGCATTAATTAGCATTTATTACACTTTTTCCTAGCTATTTCCTCACAAATTATTCACAAAAATACCCCCCATCACCCCTTGGCCGAGGTCACCCCCCACATTTCTGTCCTAAACATTTCCAAACTCATTTCTCTCTCATTTTCTTTCAAAAACACAAAATGAAATCCAAAAATAAATCCAAAAATTCCTATATAAATATTAAACCACTTTTCCTTCACTAATCCTTCATGGATCTTCATCAAAGCTTGATTTTTGGAGGCTAAAGTGATGGATCTAACTTCTTTTTGGTGTTCTTGAGGAGGTATAATTTCTTACCTTAATCCATAATTAATTGCTTTAATCTTTAACTAGCTAATTTAGTTAACTAGTTAAGTGCTTAGTTTAGCATTTAATTCATGATTAATTCATTATAATTGGTTTAAGAAATTCATGTTAGGGTTAAATTTTGATTAAGTGATTAGTGTTTAATTCAAGTGTTAAATTGTGTTTTGGAAAAGATTAATCTAGTAGAAAATGTTAAAATTTGCTAATAAGCATTTTGGTTTAATTAAGCAAAATTGCTTACTAGATTTTTGCTAAAACATAATTAGCGAGTGTTAAAAATATAGGATTGGTTTAGATAGCTTAGTTAAGCTATTTTAAGGTATTTGTAATTGTTAGATTTGTGTTATCTTGAATCTAGTGCGATATATTGCGATAGGTTGCTTACTAGATTTCGGGGTTTTTCGACGTAGGGTTCGTTTGGTAGTTGCGAGGTTATATCCAGTGTATTCCTCGTAATTTTTGTGTTGTGTTGCGCGATCGGGACGATCGGGGTCCAGAATTGGTGTTTTGTAGCTTAGCGACCCCAATTAGGGTTTTGGCCGGTATTGTGCACGATAGATGCGCTAAGCGCGCAGTGTAATTTTCCGGGCGTTTTCGTCGCGTTTCGTTGTCTTTTCGTCATTTTAGGATATTTAGCTTATGTGTTGTATTTATGAAATTTTAGGTTCGCAAGCAGAGACTTCGGGTGCTGCGGACAAGGGGAAGCAGGTGGTCGGATTTTCTTAGCTCGAGACCATCGGTGAGTAGATTTAACATCTACGGGGGAATCGCCCGTATGGCGTTATGCGTCGGGGCGAATATGATATGATAGCTGCATGTATTTGCATATTAGTTACTTTCATATGAATGCCATTGCATAGCATTATCTGTTGTACTTGACTCGTAACTTTAGATATAACACATTACTGACGGTTCATGTTGCACGAGCACTAAATTGTATGCTACACCCACACCGTCTGTAATTGCCATGATACGCACAAACACCTACATATGTGATATGATTATGGATAGGAATGATTGGAGTAGTAACTCTTATTCTATTGTGCTTATGAAATACTGTGAACACATACTTACGTGATATTGCATTGGGCAGGAATAGTTAAGGTAGTGAACCTTATTCCACTTCACTTATATCTTGCTATAATTACTTATACATCATGCATACATATTGACATGTACACCCTCGTACTTTATTACATGTAGATACTTAAACCTTGCTACACTTACATGTACACTTCATATGATACTGCATTTATTTTCGAAGGAATTGGGAACCGCATGATATGTTTTAAGCTAGATTCAATTTAAAGAGCGGTTTTCCCTTTATATGCTCATATTGATGTTTTATGTTGCATATATCAGTTTTATATGGATTTTACGCATTGAGATATGGATTTCATATGATTTATGGATTTGAGAACCGTGGGGGATATTTTCAAGAAAATTTTGTATTGTTTGAAAACCCGGTTTCTCTTGATATGATATTTGATGCGTCCACCATGTGATTTCTCGGTTCTGAGATTTGGCTTGTGATACCCGATTCGAGGAGCGGGATGCACCGTCTGCGGGTACATGGTGGACCCGGTATGGTACCCCGGGGTGAGTGGTGATTTCGTGGTGTAGACGATAAACCTGACGGTGGGACCACTACCTACCGGTGATTGTATTTGGACTCGGCGGTTATCATGGAGATGCCGACCGGAGTGAGGTATGACATATCGTCAGGGCTAGTCATAGTGACAGCGCCTGAGTTATAAGGATTTACGTGTCGATGCTAGACACGGGTTTCATGATGTTTCGAGTGTCGGTGTTTGACACTCAGGTTTTCGTGAGACATACAGGATGTGAGGGCCGATCTGAGGATGCGGTGCCTGAGGATTTGGGATTTGATGTGTCAGTGAGGGACACTGGTGTTTTTCCATGCTGATGATTTTTGCATGAGATCTTATATTATATCCTCCCACACTCAGGATTATGTTGATATGCATTGTTTCATGTAGTTGTAGTACCCTGATGATGTACCTTTACATGATTGTTGCATATTCACTTATCATACTTATGCTATCGGATTACTTGTGATAGATAGATCGTTGTTCGTGCATATTTGCGATTACTGTATGATGTTATTTACTATTCACGAGTTGGGAACTCACCCCCGTTGTGCCACAGTATTGTGCAGGACTTACCCTTTGAGTAGTCGCGGCAGGGCATCTTATCATCTCTACTTTTGCGGATACCGCTACGGTTGGCTGTGAAGTCTTGCTTTTAGGTGGGTTGCGGTTATCTGTTTGTACTTTGTATATTTTTTGTTGGATCTAGTATTCTCCATCTACCACTATGTTGTATATGACTTAGAGACGACTTATGAGGATTCAGTGTTATTTTGTGGCGACTTTGGCTGCCATGCTCGTGGGAGCCGGTTTTGTTGAAAAGTTTTACTTCTTTATGCAGTTTCCTTTTATATTTCTTCGCTTCGGCATCGTATATATGTTGTGGTGGTTGTCTCCGCCGTTGGGCGTGATTTGCTCCCATTTGGGATGCTTTTATTATTATCTTTGTTGTACCCGTTTTTGGGGTTAGTTTTTACAAAGGAGGTGCTGCCAAAATTTTTAAGAACGAAAACTAAACTTAAAGATTTTTACTTAAAAAAATTCTGAATGTTTAAAACAATGTTTTCTCCGTTGATCCAGTTTTGGGTGGTTTAGATTTCTGGGTTTCGGCTTACTTAAGTTGCGTAAGCCTTTAGACGTTACGTAGTTTAAGTGCCGGTTACGGGCCAAATTTGGGTCGTGACAAAGTTGGTATCAGAGCGCTAGGTTTTTACCTTTCGGAGTGTAGGATGACCTTGGTATGATGGAGTAGGTAGCTTAAGCAGAGTGACGTAGCGTGTGTATGTTCCGCGGCATACTTACGACACGGTACTCCGCCTAAGTGACCTTAGGACTTATTAATTGATATACATCTTTGTGATTCGATTTCCATTTCCTTATCGAATCTTGTTTCAATTTCCAGCCTATATGCCGCCGAAGACTACGAGGGCACAGAGAGCGGCCGCGAGGGCCGAGGCCAGAGTCGACTCGTCTGAGGCGAGGGTTGACCAGGGCGATACGCCTGTGGTACCAGAGCACATTGCTATGATTGGGGCTGGTATGCAGGATCTGCGCCAGATTGTGGGGACTTTAGTAGAGGCCATTCGAGCACAGGGGCAGGCTGTTGTTCCACCCGTTGCAGGGACCACGATGGTACCTACTGATCCGGCAGTCGTAGTTGCAGCTCCAGAGGTTATTACCGTTTCACTGACGGAGTTCATGAGGCTGAGGCCTCCGGTGTTTACTGGCACAGATGTTACTGAGGATCCGCAGTCGTTCATCGACCGGATGGCCAGGATTTGTCGCTCACTCCGATGCTCCGACGAGAGATGGGTAGAGTTTGCAAGTTTCCGGCTGGAGGGTATGGCCCAGAAGTGGTGTGAGTCGTTGGAGAGGGGCAGAGCCGCTGGTCTTGCTCCTATGACCTGGGCTGAGTTTGTGACGTCGTTTCTTGCCCATTTTCTTCCACCGAGCGTCAGGGATGCACGAGCGTGCAGATTTGAGTTGTTACGTCAGACGTCGGGGATGACGGTGTCGGAGTATGATGTTTTGTTTACTGAGCTGTCGGTGTATGCTCCGTACCTGGTGGCGACTGAGGAGATGAGGGTGAAGAGGTTTGTTCGAGGCCTGCTTACCCAGTTATTCCTAGCCATCAGCATTCAGCATTGCGACATGTATGCGGCAGCTGTCGATGCAGCCCTATTGGTGGAGGAGCGTCTCGCTGAGTCATCGGTTGTTCCAGAATCGAAGAGGACTCGTACGGATGAGCCAGCACGGGGACCGAGGTTTGTCCGCAGAGGCAGAGTTCCATCAGACTCGGGGAGTAGCAGAGACGTGGGACGTGGCCAGTTATTCAGTTCTTATTCCCAGGAGGGCCAGCGACCGTCTTATGGATGCTTCGGTTGTGGCAGTTTGCAGCATCTTGTTCGGAATTGTACTGTGGTGCGTCAGAGAGGGCCAGCAGTATCGCAGGTTACCTTACCACCTTCTCCGCCTCAGAGAGCGTTGCCTCTTATTCCTGTTGTTGCGCCGCGTCAGACTCCTACTCAGAGAGGTCATGGTCGCGGTGGTTTTGTGCCGAGAGGACGAGGTGGCAGAGGCAGAGGACAGCCAGTAGCCGGTAGAGGGCAGGCACGGGTTTTTGCCTTGACTCACTAGGACGCTCAGGCGTCCAATGCTGTGGTTTCAGGTACCCTTTCCTTATGTTCTTTTGATGCACATGTTCTTTTCGATCCGGGATCTACGCATTCGTATGTTTCTACGCACTTCGCGCCGAGGTTAGGCCGAGAGTCGTGTTTGCTGGATCAGCCGCTAGTAGTGACTACTCCTGTGGGAGAGTCGTTTGTTGCGCGGCACGTGTTCCGATCATGTGCTGTCCGTTTAGGAGACAGAGATCTGTCCTTCGACTTGATCCTTCTTGAGATGTTGGACTTCGACGTTCTGTTGGGCATGGATTGGCTAGCGACTTGCTATGCGTCCGTGGACTGCCGCGAGAAGACAGTTAGATTTTGTTTTCCCGGCGAGCCAGTGTTTGTTGTGCAGGGAGACCGTGGTGTCGCCCCTCACAGTTTGGTTTCTGTTCTGTGCTCTAGTCGGCTTTTGAGGAGGGGATGTCTGGGATTCTTGGCTTTCATTCATGATACTGGAGTTACGGTGGAGTCGTTGGACCAGGTTTCTATCGTGCGAGAATTTCCCGATGTCTTTCCCGATGAGTTACCTGGGTTGCCGCCAGAGCGCGATATTGAGTTTTGCATTGATCTGATTCCTGGCACGGAGCCTATTTATATACGCCTTATCGGATGGCTCCGGCAGAGCTTAGAGAGCTTAAAGATCAGTTGCAAAAGTTGCTTGTTTTGGGACTTGTGCGTCCGAGTGTTTCGCCGTGGGGAGCTCCTGTTCTGTTCGTCAAGAAGAAGGACGGCAGTTTGAGGCTATGTGTGGATTATCGTCAGTTGACCCGAGTTACGGTGCGGAACAGGTATCCTTTACCCCGCATTGACGATTTATTTGATCAGCTCCAGGGTGCGAAACATTTTTCGAAGATTGATTTGCGTTCGGGTTATCATCAGTTGCGGGTTCGGAATGATGACATTCCGAAGACTGCTTTTCGTACACGCTATGGGCATTATGAGTTTTTGGTGATGTCGTTCGGACTCACCAATGAGCCAGCAGCGTTCATGGATCTGATGAACCGGATTTTCAGGCCGTTCCTCGACCAGTTCATTATAGTGTTTATTGATGACATACTGGTCTACTCTAGGAGTCATGAGGAGCATGAGCAGCACTTGAGGATTACTTTGCAGATATTGAGAGAGCACCGGCTGTATGCTAAATTCTCAAAGTGCGCATTTTGGCTTGATAGAGTTGACTTCCTGGGTCATGTGGTGACTGGTGATGGTATTCTTGTGGACCCGAGGAAGATCGAGACTGTACAGCTTTGGCCCAGACCTGTATCGGTGACGGAGGTCCGCAGCTTTTTGGGCTTAGCTGGTTATTATCGCCGTTTTGTGCAGGATTTCTCGAGTATCGCTGCACCGCTGACTGGACTGACCCGGAAGGGGATTCCTTTTCTCTGGACTGATGCGTGCGAGCAGAGTTTTCAGCAGTTGAAGACTCGGTTGACGACAGCACCGGTTCTTTCTTTACCTCCTGGATCGGGCGGCTATGTTGTTTATTGTGATGCTTCTCGAGTGGGGCTCGGCTGTGTTTTGATGCAGCATGATAGGGTGATTGCATATGCTTCTAGGCAGCTGAAGAAGCACGAGCAGAATTACCCCACTCACGATCTTGAGATGGCAGCGGTAGTCTTTGCGTTGAAGATTTAGAGACACTACTTGTACGGAGAGTCGTGTCAGATCTTCACGGATCACAAGAGTTTGAAGTATATCTTCCAGCAGCGAGATCTGAACCTGAGACAGCGCCGATGGATGGAGCTAGTGAAGGATTATGATTGTGAGATCCTTTATCACCCGGGCAAGGCGAATGTCGTAGCTGATGCTTTGAGTCGTAGGCCCATGGGTAGCTTGTCCCAGTTGAGCGCAGTTCAGTATCAGTCTTCTGCAGATTGGCAGCTCTTGTGTGATAGTAGAGTGCAGTTCGAGTTCACTTCCACTGGGGGACAGCTTGCTCATGTCCGCGCCTGTCCACTTCTTTTTGATCGTATCCGTGAGGCGCAGCCCAGTGATGCCCGTTTGATTGAGATTCTTGAGCTTGTTCGGCTGGGAAGAGTTTCGGAGTTCATGATTGATGACCAGGGTGTGCTACGATGCGGGACTTGCTTGTATGTACCAGATGTTGTTGGGTTGAGACGCGAGATCCTCGAGCAGGCACATCAGTCGGCCTTTAGCGTTCATCCAGGTTCCACCAAGATGTACCGTGACTTGAGGGACTTCTACCGGTGGGAAGGGATGAAGCGTGATATATCGGACTTCATTTCGAGGCGCCTGACTTGTCAGCAAGTCAAGGCTGAGCATTAGAGACCGGCTGGAGAGTTGCAGCCTTTACCCGTTCCGGAGTAGAAATGGGAGCAGATTTCCATGGACTTCATTGTGGGTCTACCCAGGACCAGTTGAGGGTATGACTCTATTTGGGTTATTGTAGACCGGTTGACGAAAGCGGCTCACTTTCTTCCGGTGAAGACCACTTTCGGTTATGCTTAGTATGCTCAGTTGTACATAGATGAGATTGTGCGTTTGCACGGTGTTCCCACATGCATAGTATCCGACAGAGGCACCTAGTTTACTAGCCGTCTTTGGCAGAAGCTTCAGGAAGCTTTGGGTACCCGGCTGAGTTTTAGTACCGCTTTTCATCCACAGACCGATGGCCAGTCGGAGCGGACTATACAGACTCTAGAGGATATGCTCCGTGCATGCGTGCTTGATTTTGGTGGCAGTTGGGATCGTCACTTGCCGTTGATTGAGTTCTCCTACAACAACAGCTTTCAGGAGACTATTCAGATGGCACCTATTGAGGCTTTATATGGTAGGAAGTGTCGATCGCCAGTCTGTTGGACCGAACTTAGTGAGAGTTTGGTTTTGGGACCCCAGCTAGTTCAGGAGACCACGGAGAAGATCCAGCTGATTCAGGATAGGATGAGAGCAGCCCAGTGCAGGCAGAAGTCTTATGCCGACCGTCGTAGTCGCAGACTTGAGTTCGCAGTGGGGGATCATGTATTCCTGAGGATTTCTCCGATGAAGGGCGTTATGCGATTTGGGAAGAGAGGGAAGCTCAGTCCCAGATTTGTAGGTCCTTTCGAGATCCTTGATCGAGTGGGTTCTGTTGCTTATCATTTGGCGCTCCCGCCCAGTTTTCCGGATGTTCACCCTGTTTTTCATGTGTCGATGCTTCGTAGATACCTTCATGATCCTTCTCACACGATTCAACACGAGACTGTTCAGCTTGAGCGCGATCTTTCGTTCACCGAGAAGCCGGTAGTTATTTTGGATCGGCAGGTGAAGAAACTTCGGTCAAAGGTCTTATCATCTGTGAAGGTTCTTTGGCGTAGCCCGACTAGTGAGGAGATCACTTGGGAGGCCGAGAGCAAGATGCGGAAGAAATTCCCTCATCTTTTTGAAGGTACGCTTAGTATGAAATTTTAATCCGGGGACCGAATTTCTATAAGGAGGGGAGATTGTAACGTTTTAGAAATCGTTTTGCGAATTTTCCCGTTTTAGGGCAAAATTGTCGGTTTTTCCCGTTTTAACCCGATTTCGATCAAACGACCGTATAAACTTACCGACACCTAATTTGGCCAAAATAAAGCTTGTGCGCGAACTTTGGGAGTATTTGGGAGGTTTTGGTTCAGATAGATTTTTTCCCGAATAAAATATTATTTTAAGCGGTATTTTGTGCACGTAAATCGGGAAAATTTTTATTTTGTGAATAAATTAATTTTGTCACTAGAATTATTTTAGAAGGTTCTTTTTAAATATCTAGATTTTTTTTGGTGACTAATGGTTTGGATTTAAAAAGAAAAGAAAAGGGTGTAATGGTGGCAAAGTGCATTAATTAGCATTTATTACTCTTTTTCCTAGCTATTTCCTCACAAATTATTCACAAAAATACCCCCCATCACCCCTTGGCTGAGCTCACGCCCCCCATTTCTGTCCTAAACATTTCCAAACTCATTTCTCTCTCATTTTCTTTCAAAAACACAAAATGAAATCCAAAAATAAATCCAAAAATTCCTATATAAATATTAAATCATTTTTCCTTCACTAATCCTTCATGGATCTTCATCAAAGCTTGATTTTTGGAGGCTAAAGTGATGGATCTAACTTCTTTTTGGTGTTCTTGAGGAGGTATAATTTCTTACCTTAATCCATAATTAATTGCTTTAATCTTTAACTAGCTAATTTAGTTAACTAGTTAAGTGCTTAGTTTAGCATTTAATTCATGATTAATTCATTATAATTGGTTTAAGAAATTCATGTTAGGGTTAAATTTTGATTAAGTGATTAGTGTTTAATTCAAGTGTTAAATTGTGTTTTGGAAAAGATTAATCTAGTAGAAAATGTTAAAATTTGCTAATAAGCATTTTGGTTTAATTAAGCAAAATTGCTTACTAGATTTTTGCTAAAACATAATTAGCGAGTGTTAAAAATATAGGATTGGTTTAGATAGCTTAGTTAAGCTATTTTAAGATATTTGTAATTGTTAGATTTGTGTTATCTTGAATCTAGTGCGATATATTGCGATAGGTTGCTTACTAGATTTCGGGGTTTTCCGACGTAGGGTTCGTTTGGTAGTTGCGAGATTATATCCAGTGTATTCCTCGTAATTTTTGTGTTGTGTTGCGCGATCGGGACGATCGGGGTCCAGACTTGGTGTTTTGTAGCTTAGCGACCCCAATTAGGGTTTTGGCCGGTATCGTGCGCGATAGATGCGCTAAGCGCGCAGTGTAATTTTCCGGGCGTTTTCGTCGCGTTTCGTTGTCTTTTCGTCATTTTAGGATATTTAGCTTATGTGTTGTATTTATGAAATTTTAGGTTCGCAAGCAGGGACTTCGGGTGCTGCGGACAAGGGGAAGCAGGTGGTCGGATTTTCTTAGCTCGAGACCATCGGTGAGTAGATTTAACATCTACGGGGGAATCGTCCGTATGGCGTTATGCGTCGGGGCGAATATGATATGATAGCTGCATGTATTTGCATATTAGTTACTTTCATATGAATGCCATTGCATAGCATTATCTGTTGTACTTGACACATAACTTTAGATATAACACATTACTAACGGTTCATGTTGCACGAGTACTAAATTATATGCTACACCCACACCGTCTGTAATTGCCATGATACGCACAAACACCTACATATGTGATATGATTGTGGATAGGAATGATTGGAGTAGTAACTCTTATTCTATTGTGCTTATGAAATACTGTGAACACATACTTACGTGATATTGCATTGGGCAGGAATAGTTAAGGTAGTGAACCTTATTCCACTTCACTTATATCTTGCTATAATTACTTATACATCATGCATACATATTGACATGTACACCCTCGTACTTTATTACATGTAGATACTTAAACCTTGCTACACTTACATATACACTTCATATGATACTGCATTTATTTTCGAAGGAATTGGGAACCGCATGATATGTTTTAAGCTAGATTCAATTTAAAGTGCGGTTTTCCCTTTATATGCTCATATTGATGTTTTATGTTGCATATATCAGTTTTATATGGATTTTACGCATTGAGATATGGATTTCATATGATTTATGGATTTGAGAACCGTGGGGGATATTTTCAAGAAAACTTTGTATTGTTTGAAAACTCGGTTTCTCTTGATATGATATTTGATGCGTCCACCATGTGATTTCTCGGTTCTAAGATTTGGCTTGTGATACCCGATTCGAGGAGCGGGACGCACCGTCTGCGGGTACATGGTGGACCCGGTATGGTACCCCGGGGTGAGTGGTGATTTCGTGGTGTAGACGATAAACCTGACGGTGGGACCACTACCTACCGGTGATTGTATTTGGACTCGGCGGTTATCATGGAGATGCCGACCGGAGTGAGGTATGACATATCGTCAGGGCTAGTCATAGTGATAGCGCCTGAGTTATGAGGATTTACGTGTCGATGCTAGACACGGGTTTCATGATATTTCGAGTGTCGGTGTTTGACACTCAGGTTTTCGTGAGACATACAGGATGTGAGGGCCGATCTGAGGATGCGGTGCCTGAGGATTTAGGATTTGATGTGTCAGTGAGGGACACTGGTGTTTTTCCATGCTGATGATTTTTGCATGAGATTTTATATTATATCATCCCACACTCAGGATTATGTTGATATGCATTGTTTCATGTAGTTGTAGTACCCTGATGATGTACCTTTACATGATTGTTGCATATTCACTTATCATACTTATGCTATCGGATTACTTGTGATAGATAGATCGTTGTTCGTGCATACTTGCGATTACTGTATGATGTTATTTACTATTCACGAGTTGGCAACTCACCCCCGTTGTGCCACAGTGTTGTGCAGGACTTACCCTCTGAGTAGTCGCGGCAGGGCATCTTATCATCTCTACTTTTGCGGATACCGCTACGGTTGGCTGTGAAGTCTTTCTTTTAGATGGGTTGCGGTTATCTGTTTGTACTTTGTATATTTTTTGTTGGATCTAGTATTCTCCATCTACCACTATGTTGTATATGACTTAGAGACGACTTGTGAGGATTCAGTGTTATTTTGTGGTGACTTTGGGTGCCGTGCTCGTGGGAGCCGGTTTTGTTGAAAAGTTTTACTTCTTTATGCAGTTTCCTTTTATATTTCTTCGCTTCGGCGTCGTATATATGTTGTGGTGGTTGTCTCCGCCGTTGGACGTGATTTGCTCCCGTTTGGGATGCTTTTATTATTATCTTTGTTGTACCCGTTTTTGGGGTTAGTTTTTACAAAGGAGGTGCTGCCAAAATTTTTAAGAACGAAAACTAAACTTAAAGATTTTTACTTAAAAAAATTCTGAATGTTTAAAACAATGTTTTCTCCGTTGATCCAGTTTTGGGTGGTTTAGATTTCTGGGTTTCGGCTTACTTAAGTTGCGTAAGCCTTTAGACGTTACGTAGTTTAAGTGCCGGTTACGGGCCAAATTTGGGTCGTGACATTAGGTCCGTGCAAAGCACGGGGAACCTCCCTCAAAGTACCGACACTGGCCTGGCTAAAAGATTGGCGAACTTGTAGCGTGTAATTAATCCCGGCTAGTTTTTCCTTTTAGGGTTTGAAGGAAGATTTGATAAAAACAGTGGGAGCCATCCTGATTAGATAAAATAATAACCAATATGATCTTACAAGAGCATACGCTGAGTGATTTCTTCTCCCTCTCTCCAGGTAGCGACCATATCACGCCTTAATCAAGATAATAATATGGATGTATTGACTGAACCCGCTTGTTATACTGAGCTGGGGAACGTTGGTCCCGCTCCAACTTATAAATGTTATAAGACCGAGCAGGAAATAGGGGAATGCCAGGATTCCCATGCCGCCCAAACGAAGGAAGTGCATAAGATGCATCTCCTTCGGGTGTGTTCATTATAAAGAACTGTTTCTCAATATCCTCTTCGTCCTGGGTATTTGATACCGGATCAGGATCCCAGATATGCAATCTGTTACATAGGGCTACAGAAAAGTAGAGAACTGAGAACGGGTGATAAGTTTCATGAGACAGAAAACGGTGCAAGTGTTGCAGCCAAGTCTGTTGGTCATTGTCACCCTGTATTACCAATACATTGATTCTGAACAAATGCTATTAGATATCGAACCTGATATACAGAATCATATCAATCTCTTTATTTAATAAAGAAAGGATATAATTTTGTATTGTTGGATAATGTTTTACACATTCCCTATATCAAGAGTTGATCGGTTCAGGCGTGTTATCTAAAAGCATTGACGTTCTAAATCAAACTACAGTTCCTAGTATACAGAACACATACAAGAGGAAGAGTTCAGAAATGAACGAATCCTTCTTGAGGCATTGTAGACCAGGTCATATCAATGCGACCCGACTGGCTGAAATTACATTTAGATGCATATTTAAATCAGTTTGAATTTACATCTTGTGAAACTTGCCAGTCATGTCACAAAGATTAGATGACCATAGCTCTGTTTATTGGAAACAAAGATAGAGTTAGTAAACTCTTGGGACTGATACATGATGATGTATGTAAGGTCCCCTGTCTACACATGCCAGGACCGGTTATTTGTACTTCATTACATTCTCTGATGATCTCTCAAGATTCAGTCATATGTTCCTGTTGAAACATAAGTCCGAAGCTTTTGAGATATTCACAGAATATAAGTTAGAAGTAGAGAACCAAAACCGGGTATAAGTATTATGTCCCATGATAAGAACAGGGAGGAGAATACTTGTGCATGGAATTCTTGGACTATTCTAAAGGAGAATGAGATTCTCTCTCAGTGTTACTCCTCTGAATACACCACAGCACAACGGTGTATCGGGACGGAGCAATCACACCCTATATGATATGGTGTGCTCTATGATGAGTACTACTGAGTTTCCTATTTCCTTTTGGGAGTTATGCACTTGAGAAGCTGCATACCTATTGAATAGGGTTTAAATCAAATCAGTTGCCTACCACTTCATATGTGATATGGTATGGGAAGAACCTATCTCTTAAGTAAGTTAAGATTTAGGATTGTCCGGCCTATGTCTAAAAGCAAAATCCGGACAAGCTCGAGGCAAGGTCAGTTATGTAGAACTGGAAAGGTTCCAGCTATACAAACTGCAGCTGGTGATTTGACAGAACCAAAGGATTCAATAATCCCCGACGAACCTCAGCCTCTCCGCCGATCTGGTAGGGTTCCTCATCCGCCTGAGAGATACTTCAGTTTCTCGATGACAGTGGGAGCGAGGAATGCATCATGAGATGATGACCCAACTAGTTTCGAGCTGGCCATCAAGAGTGGGACTCTGTAAGAATGGCTGGATGCTTAGCAATCTGAGATGGAATCCTTATACACCAACAAAGTATGGACTTTGGTTGCTCTATCGGAAGGGTTAAATCCCCATCACGAGCAAGTATATCTTGAGAAGATTACTTGGTGTACATGGAAAAGTTAAGACTTTTAAAGCTAGACTTGTTAAAGGTTTTCTTCATCGACCAGGCGTGGATAATGATGAAACCTTTTTCCAGTGGCTATGCTTAAGTCCATCCAGATCCTACTTGCCACGGCTACATACCATGACTACGATATCTGGCGGTTGGGTGCCATGACTACTTTTCTAAATAATAATTTAGAAGAGAACGTCTATAAGAACACAACCAGAGGGCTTGTAGACAGTGGGAGCAGCGGAAACGTGTGCAAGATACTTTACAGATTAAAGCAGGCATCGCGGAGTTGGAACATCTGTTTTGATGTGTTAGTCAAAGAGTTTGACTTCATCAAAATGGTAGATGAACCTTGTATAAACAAAAAGGTAGTAGAGAGTATGGTGGTGATCCTAGTAGAGTACGTTGATGACATACTCTTGATGGGGAAGGAGTTTCCTATGCTACGCTCGGTCAATCTCCGCTTATCACAATAATTCTCCACAAAGGATCAAAATGATACCTCCTAAATCCTGAGTTTTGGATCTATGAGATAAATCTAATTGGATATTAGGATACTCACTAGTTGTAGTGAGATGATATCAATTGATCCTGGGGAGAATCACTGGAAAGGTTCCAGGGTGATAAGGACGACTGAATGTCAGTCATAGGCATTGTCTTTACCCTCAGTAAAGGGACGGTATGTTGGAAGAGTTCCAAGCTAGATACCGTGGCATACTAGACGATAAAGGCTGGATACATCGCTACTTAAGATGCTACCAAAGAGGCAGTCTGGGTGTATATTGGTTCATGAGATGAACTTAGTTCCTCTCATTGTGTGACAATGGAGTTGTGGCTTATGCCAAGGAACGTTCATCCCATCAGTGATCCAGACATATTCTAAGGCAGTATCACCTGATCATGGAGATGGTTGATCTCCAGGGGATCGAGGTTAGGAGAGTAGACTCAGAGGACAACACGGCGGATCCACTCACAAAGGCCTTTTCCCACAGAGAGACTTTTATGGGATGGTTGAGTATGAAATACTACAACCACTGCTACCAGATGGCCCTAGTGCAAGTGGGAGATTGTTAGTTATATGTATGCCCTAGATGCCATTACTATACATAGGATGTATATTGTAGTGGATGCTGGGACATATATAGGGAGGACTTTCTTGCTCGACATGATAGTATGCTATCTGGTTGCTCTTTAGCTTAACGTGTACACTGATTGTCTCTCTGTTACATGTTGGTAAAGCCCTTAGGATGTGTACTTGACTACCTAGACTATGATGCGGATCATACTAGTGGGGACATGATAGTCCATAAGTACATCCTTCAAGGTCCCTAGTCGTAGGTGTATCGAGACGGGGCATCGATATACCAGAGTAGACTAGCGTATACCTTCTCGACCCATACAGATGGGCGATGGATGATCTCATATCCATTGGTTTTTGACATCAGAGATGATATACGGGTGCTCAGTAGAGACTGGGTACACTGGACGGACTCGCCGAGAACTCCCAGATGGTATTATACCTTACGTCAGATGGCAGTTCTCTGGTGACACTGGTACAGGTTAGTCTGTAGACCCGAGATCGTCATAGAGTCTTGTGTGATTCCCACTGTGCTTTGATTTCCACCTTACCACGTCTAAGAGGGCGTGCAAAACGGTGGTTTTTGGGTACAGTCTCGAATCACATGGAGGCAATGAGCGATAGGAGGGGATTCGTCTCTCCCGATATAGGGAGTTGATGTTGCGCTGTGTTCGATTGGCTATAACCAGAAATCCCTGGCCAGGGTTGCTGAGATTTACTGGTAAGTGTTACCAGTAGTTTCTCGAACTGTTATAGACCTCATATCGACACGACTTATTAAGCTATTGGGGTCTGACGTTTACCACCCCTAGGCAAGATATGCGACATATCAGACGACGAGATCGGACTGTACGGTAAGTGTTACTGGTTGGATTCACACGAGTGTGAGCGGGCTTGCTCGTTGATCTTCTGATCGCTCAATACCCGGGTGGCCGTTACGTTTAGCAGACCGCTTGCGGCTTGCGGGTGTTTGATATGATCATCACCTACTGCCGGCGTATTGACGAGTCTTTAGAGTCCTACACAGAGGTTTCCTGGCTCAAGCGAAACGAAATAGGAGCGCATATGAGATATGTGCGGGACCGAGAATAATACCAGTATGTGATACTGTATTCTATTCTCGCGATCTGTATCATTGGACGGTTATATAAGATATAGCCGGGTTACCGAATCAAGTGTTGATTCGATACATTGATACACTTGATATTAGTCGGTTATATGCAGTATGACCGGATCATTAAATCAAGTGTTGATTTAATGATTTAATGTATAATTATATATTTGATATATTACTTTACATTAACTAGTATTTGTTCACTTAAGATTGATTTTCTCGCTTGATTGTGCACATTGTATATATGATATATGTTTGTGCACTAGTTTGTATCATGTTTGATGATACATGCAAACTTGGGTGTGCATGCTTTAAACCATAGTTTAGGTTAATGGTTAAGGTATTATTTATTTCTTTATTTATTTTATTTATTTAGTTAAAACAAAATGGTGGCTTTCTTTCTTTTCTTTACTAGAAGCTTCATGTTGTTTTCTAGCATCTTTGAAAAAGTCTTACTATTTTGTTTTATTCCTTAACCCTAACCATTTACCTAAACCCTAGTTTATTCTCTACATGAGTTTATCTCACCCATGGTTGCAATATGATAGATATCACTTGAATTTTCTTTTTGTGATAATTCTTTTTCTTTCTTCTTCTTCTTCTTCTTGATGAAGAAAAGAAAAAAGCTTTCTTGAAAATTCCAAGTGATGAAACCAAGTGAGAAATCCAATTCTAAAGTGAACCCACTTCCTATTTCTTCATCCTCTACCACTTGCCATGTAGTAGAGTGTGTTATCTTCACAAGTTTCATGACCAAGTGAAGATGGAGCTTGAGTTAGAGTTGCCTCGACGTAGATCATCTTCGGCACCGAAGTCAACGACCTAGCCCGCTCATTTCTCCGATGAAACCGATGCTAGAGTCCGGGATCCCGATGATCGCAGCGGAGGGACGTCATCTCGGAGCTAAAGAAGTGGAGGACCGGATCTACAAAGGTTGTAGTCCCTTTCACTTATTAGTAAAGCAGTTTACTAGCTTGTTGTTTCGCCTAATCTCTAGTTAACGATCTAGGTTAGGGTTTCTCGGCATCTAAATTTTTGAATATGGCATGGTAGATGCCTTGTGGAACCTCATGGGTGTGCGTAGGAACCCTACACTTCTTGCTCTTCTTCTTCTTTTGTCTTCTTCTTTCTCTTTTCTTTTCTTGATTCGCGTTTTCCGGTGATCGACGGAGCCTTGCCTGTCGCCGCTGATCCGGGCGACCCCGTGGACGTTCCCTACCTACACGGTTACATTCTTGCATTGCCTGGTTCTGTCCTGTATTTTGTGTGCCCAAGTGTTCGGCGTAATGCCCCAATGGAGTTTTCCGTCGTTTTCTCGCATTCTTGCCGCGTGCCGTGCATCCGTGGATCCCCGAGGCAAGTGAAACTTGCTACATGCTATTCATAATATTCCTATATTTATTTATCGATGAGTTCCAAGTTAACAGTGCGATATTCCGTTTACATATTTTAGATTCAGTACTTGAAACCTAACTGTTGCATTTTCTTTACTAAACCTAGTAACCACATTTATATTTTAAATCACATAGTAACTATTTACATAGCCTATGGTACCCTTTCTATAGTTTTAATCTATTGGACACCCGTGTGCATCTTTAACCTGTTTTACTTATAATTGCATCCATTGAACATATTATACAAATCATTGCATCTATTAGTACATATTAACTTGATTTTTAACATCCATATTTATTACACTGTATTCATGTAATGTTGAAACTATCCCTTAAGCCCAAACTGATAACTGTGCATTTACATACCTTAACCTGTACCTGATTGCATTTTACATTACAAGTTCCAGTTTGTTGATTCTATTAGTATACATGCTTGTTCTGTATACGCATGATTATGCTAGTTTGATTATGAGCACCCACATGATATCTTGTACACCCTGACATGACTTGCTACACCTACTACTTGACTCGACATGGTACCGTACAACTCTTGACATGACTTGACACCTATATACATTACTTGACTTGACCTGATGTACCATGGCTTTACCTGTTACCTGATCTTGTGTCTAATGCCAACAAACCTGACCTGTTGTGTAGGGTTCCTAGGCACACTAATGAGGCCTCACATGGCATCAACCATGCCAATTTCAAAAAATTCCGCTGCCTACAAACCCTAATACGGATCGCTAACTAGAGATTAGGCGAAACAACAAACTACTAAACTACTTTAGTGCTAAGTGAACGGAAATACAACCTTTGTAGATCTGTTACTCCACCTCCATAGCTCCGTGATGAAGTCCCCTCGCTGCGATCATCGGATCCCGGGCTCTAGCGTCGGCTTCATCGGAGAAATGGGCGGGCTAGGTCGACGACTTCGATGCCGAAAATGATCTACGTCGAGGCAACACAAGATCAAGCTCCAATTTCATCAAGCCATGAAACTTGTGAAGAAAACACCCTATACTACTTGGCAAGTGGTAGAGGATGAAGAAATAGGAAGAGGGTTCACTTTAGAATTGGATTTCTCACTCTTTTTCTCAAGGTACCATTGATGCTAGAATGTTTCCTTCTTCTTGAAGAAGAAGAAGAAGAAGAAGAAAAAGAATATGATAAGCATTCTTGGAAAATAGAAAATAAGGTCATTCTTATCATATTAGCAACCATGGTTAAGTGTAGAGAATAAACTAAGGTTAAGTAAATGGTTAGGGTTAAGGAAAGAAACAAAATGGTCAAAGTCTTTCAAAGCTTCAGGAAGCTTCAAAGAAAATCCAAAGTTTGCCACCATTTTATTTCTTTCTCAAATGAATAAATAAATAAATGAATAAGTAAATGAAGCAAATAAAACCCTAACCATTGACCAACCATGGTTTAAACCAAATATACACCCAAGCTTTCATGTATCATCAAACATGATACAATCAAGTGCACAAAAGTATATCACATATACAATGTGCACATCAAGTGAGAAAATCCCTATTTTAAGTGAACAAATATTAGTTAATGTAAAGTAATATATCAAATATATAATTATATATTAAATCATTAAATCAACACTTGACTTAACGATCCGGTCATATCGCATATGACCGACTAATATCCAATGTATCGGCTTATCGAATCAATCCTTGGTTCGATAACTAGGTTATATCGCATACAACCATTCGACACATTCATCGCGAGAATAGAATACGGTATCACATATACGCATTATTCTCGGTCCCGCACATATCTCATATGCGCTCCTATTTCGTTTCGCTCGAGCCAGGAAACCTCTGTGTAGGACTCTAAAGACTCGTCAATACGCCGGCAGCAGGTGATGATCATATCAAACACCCACAAGCCGCAAGCGGTCCTTGGCATAAGCCACAACTCCATTGTTATACAATGGGAGGAACTAAGTTCATCTCATGAACAATTATACATCCAGACTGACTCTTTGGTAGCATCTTAAGTAGTGATGTATCCAGCCTTTATCGTCTAGTATGCCACGGTATCTAGCTTGGAACTCTTCCAACATACCGTCCTTTTACTGAGGGTAAAGACAATGCCTGTGACTGACTTTCAGTCGTCCTTATCACCCTGGAACCCTTCCAGTGATTCTCCCCAGGATCGATTGATACCATCTTACTACATCTAGTGAGTATCCTAACATCCAATTACATCTATCTCATAGATGAAAACTCAGGATTTAGGAGGTATCATTTTGATCCTATATGGAGAATCATTGTGATAAGCGGAGATTGACCGAGCGTAGCATAGGAAACTCCTTCCTTATCAAGAGTATGTCATCCACGTACTCTACGAGGATCGCTACCATACTCCTTACTACCTTTTTGTATATACAAGGTTCATCTACCATTTTGATGAAGTCAAACTCTTTGACTAACTCATCAAAATAGATGTTCCATCTCCGCGATGCCTGTTTTATCACATAAAACATCTTGCACACGTTTCCGCTGCTCCCACTGTCTACGAGGCCCTCTGGCTGTGTACTTATAGACGCTCTCTTCCAAAACATCATTTAGAAAAGCTGTCATGACACCCAACCACCAGATATCGTAGTCATGGTATGTAGCCATGGCAAGTAGGATCTGGATGGACTTAAACATAGATCCTTGAAAAAGGTTTCATCATTATCCATACCTGGTCAATGACGAAAAACCTTTAACAAGTCTAGCTTTGAAAGTCTCAACTTTTCCATGTACACCAAGTAATCTTCTCAAGATATACTTGCTCCTGATAGGGATTTAACCTTTCAGATAAAGCAACCAAAGTCCATACTTTTGTTGGTGTATAAGGATTCCATCTCAGATCGCTAAGCATCCAGCCATTCTTACAGAGTCACACTCCTGATGGCCAGCTCGAAACTAGTTGGGTCATCATCTCATGACGCAATCCTCGCTCCCACTGTCATAGAGAAACGGAAGTATCTCTCAGGTGGGTGAGAAACCCTACTAGATCGGCGGAGAGGCTGAGGTTCGTTGGTAACTATTGAATCCTTTGGTTCTACCAAATCATCTGCTGTAGTTTGTATAGCTGGAACCTTTCCAGTTCTACATAACAGACCTTGCCTCGAGCTTGTCCGGATTTTGCTTTTAGACATAGTCCGGACAACCCCAAATCTTAACTAGCTTAAGACATGGGCTCTTCCCTTATCATATCAAATATGAATTGGTAGGCAATTGATTTGATTTGAACCTAATTCAATAGGTATGCAGTTTCTCAAGTGCATAACTCCCAAAAGGAAACAGGTAACTCAGTGGTACTCATCATAGAGCGCACCATATCGAATAGGGTGCAATTGCTCCGTCCCGATATACCATCATGCTATGGTGTATACGGAGGAGTAATGCTGAGAGAGAATCTCATTCTCCTTTAGAATAGTCCAGGAATTCCATGCTCAAGTATTCTCCTCCTTGATCTCATCATAGGACATAATACTTATACCCGTTTTGGTTCTTTACTTCTAACTTATATTCTGTGAATATCTCAAAAGGTTCGGACTTGTGTTTCAACAGGAACATATGACTGAATCTTGAGAGATCATCAGAGAATGTAATGAAGTACAAAGAACCGGTCTTGGCATGTGTAGACAGGGGACCTACATACATCAACATGTATCATCCCAAGAGTTCAATAACTCTTTCTCTGTTTCCAATAAACAGAGCTGTGGTCATCTTATCTTTGTGACATGACCGGCAAGTTTTCACAAGATGTAAATTCAAACATATTTAAATATGCATCTATGTGCAACTTAGCTAGTCGGGTCGCATTGATATGATCTAGTCTACAATACCTCAAGAAGGATCCATTCATTTCTGAACTCTTCCTCTTGTGTGTGTTCCGTATACTAAGAACTGTAGTTTGATTTAGAACATCAATGCTTTTAGATAACGTGCCTGAACCGATCAACTTTTGATATAGGAAATGTTCAAAACATTATCCAACAATACAAAATTTTATCGTTTCTTTACTAATAAAGAGACTGATATGATTTTGTATATCAGGTTCGGTATCTAATAGCATTTGTTCAGAATCAATGTACTGATAATACAGGGTGACAGTGACCAACAGACTTGGCTGCAACACTTGCCCCGTTTTCTGTCTCATGAAACTTATCACCCGTTCTCAGTTCTTTACCTATCTGTAGCTCATGTAACATATTACATATGCAGGATCCTGATCCGGTATCATATACCCAGGACGTAAAGGACACTGAGAAACAGTTCTATATAATGAACACACCCGAAGATGATGCATCAGCATGCACTTTCTTCGTTTGGGCGGCACGGGAATTCTGGTAATCCCCAATTTCCTGCTCTGTCTTATAACAATTATAAGTTGGAGCGGGACCAACGTTCCCCAGCTCAGTATAACAAGCGGGTTCGGTCAAATATCCGTATTATTATCTTGATTAAGGCGTGATATGGTCGTTACCTGGAGAGAGAGAGAGAAGAAAACACTCAGCGTGCGCTCTTGCAAGATCAGATTGGTTATTATTTTATCTAATCAGGATGGCTCCCACTGTTTTTATCAAATCTTCCTTCAAACCCTAAAAGGAAAGACTAGCCGGGATTAATTATACACTACAAGTTCGCCAATCTTTCAGCCAGGCCAGTGTCGGTACTTTGAGGGAGGTCCACCGTGCTTTCGCACGAACCTAATTAATGTAAATCTCGTTTTCCCAGAGGCGTAACCCCGTTGACACCTTTCTAGACACCTACTTGATCGGCTAATTGTAATGTGTAAAACTCTCCCAGGAGTAACAATTACTCGCAGTGGGTATCGGGATCCAACTATCTCATAGAAGGTATGCAATCTCATTGCAAATTTCAACACTTGAAATTCCCGATAATTTTGCCCTTAGCGTGCTATGACCTTGACGCATGCCAAACAACCCATAGTCCGCCCGTCAAGTTCAACCCGTACATTTCTTGATTGAATTAAACTCACCCGCACGACCCTTGACGCATGCCAAACAACGCCGTATGAATACCCTAATCCAATCGCATCGTATGCTAGCAGATAAGCACTAGTTAGCTACCGTACACTACGCCTTGACGCATACCAAACTACCGCAGCACGAATACTAACTAGTACTTATTTGAAATGACGGAGGGCTACGACAGGTTTTTCTAAAAACCTATTGCGTAATGAACTTGATATCGTTGTAGAATCAAATGATTTTAAAATGGAGTGTTTTTGAGGTTTTTCTAGTTTTGCTAAAGGAGTCACTCCCGGAGAAGGGATCGTCGGTCCTTTCCTCGTCGAATGAGGTACGGGATATATCATATATATCACTGTGCATAGCAGAAACTATAGAAGCAATCAAAAGACAAACCGAGAGTTGTAGCATCTGCCAGTTATTGCTAAAGGAGTCACTCCCGGTAAAGGGATCTCGGTCCTTTCCTTATCGAATAAGGTGCAGGATATATCTCATATACCGCTATGCAAAGCAAGAACTGTAGCTACCTGTTTTATTTTTGAAATTCGATTCTACAACATCTTAGGTTTCTTTTATTTCATTAATCTCATTAATGAAGTCCCATCATTTAAGTACCTAAACATCACAGATAAATACGACGTACACTTATGCCATCCGCATTCGCCTCGATGTCCCTCGTGCACCGTTAGGTTAGGTAACTAACGGCAGAGCAGGGCAGGGCTAGCGCGGGTGTAAAACATAAGTAACGCCTATATAATATATCATATATACTATATACAGTATTTATCACAGAACATCACATGATCACATCACAGATATCGCAGCAGAAGAAACACATATGAAATATTGGATATACTAGGACGTCCGTGTTTTCAATACAAGCCAGTATAAAACACGGATTCCACGGTCGCGATGAATAGCCAAACACACACCCCTAGACCCCTACGAGAGCGGCAAGCAACCTTACCAATTCTAAGGTTAGGAGACCTGGACTCGACTCCTCGAGTTGGTCTTCCACTGGACCCCAGAACCCGGTTACTTGTGCCTTCCTCCTTGGGTCTATCCTAGTGCGGAAAAGTAAATAATATACAAAAGGTGACATCTTCCGCAACCTGGAAGTGCCCCAATAAAAGAATATTACATACAAGTTTTTACATGAATGAATACAAGTTTTTACATGAATGAAAATGAAAAAACACTCGTCTCACATAAAAAACCCCCGGCTATTCAAACACGACGATCCAATATAACATATCTAGCAACACATAACATCACATGTCATCAACGTAAGTAAATATGCGCATCCCAATTGTCGTTGACATATAGCAACGAAACCGGCGATATCACATATTACACTTACGGTCCCAGAAAAGAAAGTGTAAAACTACAACAGTTGGAATCCGCAAACTCTTTAGACACTGCATGCCTAATCAAATGAATTCCTTAGACATCGCATGCCTAACAATTATAAACCCCGCATTTTAGTCTCTATATCAAAAACACTTTTCAATATCTAGTCGGGTAATTCAATAAGATTCCCGAAAAACTGATCGAATGCTCGTCGCAAACTTTAGTAGGCGGCCGCACCCCCGACACCGTCGACGAAGTGCACCAAGGATGAACACCGCTGCCGCGAGCACCCAAACGGATGCTTTCGGCGATGGGGTTCTCCTACAGTCACTTGGTCGGGGCTATGGAGTGAGGCTGTCTATTAAGTTTACTTGGCGAGTATCCACGTACGCTATATGATTGCGACGGACTTTTGATCACATCAAAATTCCGTGGCAACCGATCAAGTGAGACTAAACTGCTATGTTTATAACATTCATTCAGTTATCTCATAACTACTTGTGAATTCCAAATGTTGTATCACAATCCAGATAAATAGAAAATGTTAAATTTTCCGATCGAACAATCGATCACCCAAGTTTTTCCGAAACAGCTCAACACATGAAATAAGTTTAAAAAACATTCACTTCATGCCTCAGTACCAACGGTCCAGCCGTAGAAGGGTCAAGCCAACGCCTCACATATGGCACGCCGTACTGCCCCAAACCCTAAGGTTCAAAGGGCAGTTCAAGACGGTCACATAATCGAGTTAAGGTTTGTTGTCTTCTAGAGGGACCATCGCGTTACTTGCACTACTTAGAACGTCATTAAACTACGGAAAAATCCAACAATTGGAAATTTCCCGGCAGGGGAAAAAGTGGGTATTTATATCCGGTCGAACTTTTTAATATATTCTAAAATTACCCGGAAAAACACACAGACGAAGTTAAACTTCCCGATCGAAACACCGAGTCCCCAATACAACCCAGAAAACACAACTCTAGAGTAAATATTAAAATATCCCAGAAAATACAGCACTACAATATAGGAATTACTGTGCAAATTTTATTGGAAGAACCAACCGTACGGCCGCGGAACCGCCGCACAAGGAGGCTTCTGCCGCGGTTCCGCGGCGGCTTAATCGAGTTAGGTCCACGAAATTTACAGTAATTCCTATAAAACCCTGCTTAATTTTCTGCATATTTTTAATATGGAAAATTCCTAGTTTTGGAAAAATGTACAGAGAAGGCTATTGTATTAGGGTTTCGGGTTCGAACGGACTTCTAACTTCGTCTACACTTCGCCTAAGACTCTAGCTAGGCTCTGATACCACTGTAGGGTTCCTAGGCACACTGATGAGGTCTCACATGGCATCAACCATGCCAATTTCAAAAAATTCCGGTGCCTACAAACCCTAATATGGATCGTTAACTAGAGATTAGGCGAAACAACAAGCTACTAAACTACTTTAGTGCTAAGTGAACGGAAATACAACCTTTGTAGATCCGTTCCTCTACCTCCATAGCTCCGTGATGAAGTCCCCTCGCTGCGATCATCGAATCCCGGGCTCTAGCGTTGGCTTCATCGGAGAAATGGGCGGGCTAGGTCGACGACTTCGATGCCGAAGATGATCTACGTCGAGGCAACACAAGATCAAGCTCCAACTTCACCAAGACATGAAACTTGTGAAGAAAACACCCTATACTACTTGGCAAGTGGTAGAGGATGAAGAAATAGAAAGTGGGTTCACTTTAGAATTGGATTTCTCACTCTTTTTCTCAAGGTACCATTGATGCTAGAATGTTTCCTTCTTTTTGAAGAAGAAGAAGAAGAAGAAAAAGAATATGATAAGCATTCTTGGAAAATAGAAAATAAGGTCATTCTTATCATATTAGCAACCATGGTTAAGTGTAGAGAATAAACTAAGGTTAAGTAAATGGTTAGGGTTAAGGAAAGAAACAAAATGGTCAAAGTCTTTCAAAGCTTCAAGAAGCTTCAAAGAAAATCCAAAGTTTGCCACCATTTCATTTCTTTCTCAAATGAATAAATAAATAAATGAATAAGTAAATGAAGCAAATGAAACCCTAACCATTGACCAACCATGGTTTAAACCAAACATACACCCAAGCTTTCATGTATCATCAAACATGATACAATCAAGTGCACAAAAGTATATCACATATACAATGTGCACATCAAGTGAGAAAATCCCTTTTTTAAGTGAACAAATATTAGTTAATGTAAAGTAATATATCAAATATATAATTATACATTAAATCATTAAATCAACACTTGACTTAACGATCCGGTCATATCGCATATGACCGACTAATATCCAATGTATCGGCTTATCGAATCAATCTTTGATTCGATAACTAGGTTATATCGCATACAACCATTCGACACATTCATCGCGAGAATAGAATATTGTATCACATATACACATTATTCTCGGTCCCGCACATATCTCATATGCACTCCTATTTCGTTTCGCTTGTGCCAGGAAAGCTCTGTGTAGGACTCTAAAGACTCGTCAATATGCCGGCAGCAGGTGATGATCATATCAAACACCCACAAGCCGCAAGCGGTCTGCTAAACGTAATGGCCACCCGGGTATTGAGCGATCAGAAGATCGACGAGCAAGCCCGCTCACACTCCTGTGAATCCAACCAGCAACACTTACCGTACAGTCCGGTCTCGTCGTCTGATATGTTGCATATCTCGCCTAGGGGTGGTAAACGTCAGACCCCAATAGCTCGATAAGTCATGTCGATATGAGGTCTATAACGGTTCGAGAAACTACTGGTAACACTTACCAGTAAATCTCAGCAACCCTGGCCAGGGATTTCCGGTTATAGCCAATCGAACACAGCGCAACATCAACTCCCTATACCGGGAGAGACGAATCCCCTCCTATCGCTCATTGCCTCCATGTGATTCGGGACTGTACCCAAAAACCACCGTTTTGCATGCCCTCTTGGACGTGGTAAGGTGGAAATCAAAGCACAATGGGAATCACACAAGACTGTATGACGATCTCGGGTCAACGGACTACTCTGTACCAGTGTCACCAGAGAACTGCCATCTGACGTAAGGTATAATACCATCTGGGAGTTCTCGGCGAGTCCGTCCAGTGTACCCAGTCTCTACTGAGCACCCGTATATCATCTTTGATGTCAAACACCAATGGATATGGGATCATCCATCGCCCATCTGTATGGGTCGAGAAGGTATACGCTAGTCTACTCTGGTATATCGATGCCCCGTCTCGATACACCCACGACTAGGGACCTTGAAGGATGTACTTATGGACTACCATGTCCCCACTAGTATGATCCGCATCATAGTCCAGGTAGTCATGTACACATCCTAAGGGCTTTACCAACATGTAACAGAGAGACAATCAGTGTACACATTAAGGTAAAGATCAACCAGATAGCATACTATCATGTCGAGCAAGAAAATCTTCCCTATATATGTCCAAGCATCCACTACAATATACATCCTATGTATAGTAATGGCCTCTAGGTCATACATATAACTAACATGTTGTCCTTACGGACCGTTCCTATTGTCTATCCAGACAAACCTGTACCTGCCTGATCTTGTGTTTGTATTAGCTCTAGATTATTTAATACCTGACTTGAATACTTTTAACTTGGGGGTATGGGGAAATCAATGACGAAACCTGACTTGTAACTCGACAGTTGCTTGCTTATACTGATCAGTTTTAGAGGCTAGACCAGCCTTGGGATGATACTGCTGACATCGTTCGTCCTTATATATCTCCTGTTTTAGTGCCTAGCGGCATGTCTCGGTTTCAGCCCGAGAGTCTTAGACCGTAGTCCCGGGCATGCACGGGATACTATTCAGTTACATCGATGATTCATCAAATTGATTTCAAAGACTTGAGAGTAGTTAACCCAATAGACCAGTTTAGATTACTCACTGCACACTACCTGTCACTGCCCTGATTTATATTGCTGTTACAATTGCTTTACCTTTTATGATTATACTTGCATGTCTTGCTACCCTGTTTATATATGATTGCTTGACGTTATGATGCGCTGACGTCTAGGTTTTGCATGGCTTAGATCCTCTACCTTTGTTGCAGACTGATCAGGAGTATTGCCGCTGTTAGACCGAGCGGTGAAGATCCTGTTGGTATGCAGTTTTACCTTCCAGGTGCTTCATTTATTGTATCTTTTGCTTGATCATATTATCATTTCTTGACTCATTTATTTTGGCTCATGGACATGTACTAGATAGTTTAGTTTACTTTCCTGTTCTTGATATCTCTACAGCCGTAATGTGACTGTGGAAGCATTTTTCCTATCCACAGGTAGCATGGTTGGCTATGTCATGTGTCTATTTTAGCGTACTCTGGGAAGCGGGGCGTGACATGGTTCTTTTGGTATCAGAGACATAGGATATAGGTTAATCGAGTTTGATTCTTTTTGTAGTTGGGTATTGGACCCAATACATGAATCAGAATACTCGTGATTAGGAACATGTCCTGCCACCTTGTTATCGCGATTCTTGAATCATATCTTTCTTTTATCCTTTGTCTTGACGATATGCAAACAACTTTGCATCTCGGCTTGAAACCTTTTTGGTTATCTATTGTTTCTCTCTGTTCTTTGATTCTGATACTAGGATTTGGGCGACTTGAGTGGAGTTATGTAATTGTACCCATGAACTGCAGCATGGTTACAATGCAGTACTCTATTTAAGTAACTTGGAGTTCTGGTCTTGATTCACTTCCTTATTTCATGGTTGTTATATTACCTTGCTTCTCTCGGTTTCATTGCTTACCAGTTCTTATTTTATCGCCAGCCTGAATCATGTTTACCGTGCTTGATCCTCTTCAGTATCTTGACTTCGGTTGAAGTCATCTCGGTATCTTACTTGTTCATGTTTTCCCCGCATTAGAATTATTCAATTTTGGTGCATCCCTCATTTGTTGTTGCCTTGGGAATGGATTTTCGCGGCACTTTCCACGCTCATATTGATTGTAAGGAAATGAAAGTGATTCTCCAGATTCCCGGACATCCGGAGCTGGTTTTGCTGGAAGAAGCGGTTCTGTCGGGCCAGTCGAGTTTAGGGCTAGGCCGACAAACAAGGTTCTTTCGTCGATGGAAGTTGATAAGGAAGAAGCACCGGCTGTAGTTCGAGAATTCATGGACGTAGTTGGAGACATATCGGGTTTTCCGCCGAAGCGAGACGTGGAGTTCACGATTGACCTTGTTCCTGGTGCAGCGCCAATCTCAAAGGCGTATTACCCGAGGGCACCGGTGGAGTTGGAACAAAGTTAAGAAGCAGGTTACCGAATTTCTAGAGAAGGAGTGGGTTCGCAGCAGCAACTCACTTGGGAGAGCTCCAGTTCTTCTAGTAAAGAAGAAAGATGGCACAAGGAGGATCAGCATCGATTATCGAGAACTAAACCGGGTGACTATTAAGAACAAGTACACGATCTCTCGCATTGGTGAATTATTTGAACAGCATAGTGGCGCGAGGGTATTCTCGAAGCTGGATTTGTGATCCGGATATCATTAGGTCCGAGTTCAATCAGAAGATATTTGTAAGACTGCGTTCCGAACTCGGTATGGACATTACGAGTATTTAGTGATGCCCTTCGGAGTAACGAATGCACCGGTGATATTTATGGACTTGATGAACTGAATCTTTCACCGTTCTTAGACCAGTTTATAGTGGTGTTCATCGATGATGTTCTGGTCTACTCAGGGAGCAAGGAAGAGCATGCGGAACACTTGAAGATCGTGTTGCAGACATTGAGGCAAGAAAATTGTATGCAAAGATGAGCAAGTGCGAGATTTGGCTTGAAGAAATGAAGTTTGGACACGTTGTGGCTAGAGATGGAATCACCGTTGATCCTGAAAGATTATAGCAGTTCGAGATTGGCCGATTCCGAAAAATGTTGCGGAGATAAGAAGCTTTCCTGGACTTGCCGGGTATTATAGGAGGTTCGTGGAGAACTTTGCTCGTCTGGCAGAGCCTTTAACCAAGTTTATGCATAAAGAAGTACCATTTATGTGGACGGATAGGTGTGCGTCAGTTTTTGAGGCGTTGAAGCAGAGGTTGATAACCACACCAGTTTTAACCGTACCAGACGGTTCCGGAGAATTGGTGATTCACAGCGACGCATTTGGGAAATGTTTGGGATGGGTTTTGATGCAGCATGGGAAAGTTATAGCGTACGCATCGAGACAGTTGAAGACCCATGAGAAGAATTACCCAACTCATGACTTGGAGCTTGCGGCTGTGATTTTCGCTTTGAAGATTCGGAGACACTACTTATTGGGAAAAAGGGTCGAAGTATTTACTGATCACAAAAGCCTGGAGTATGTGTTCACACAGAAAGAGCTTAATATGAGGCAGCGTAGATAGTTGGAGCTGATGGCTGACTACGATCTTGATCTTGAGTACCATCCGGGAAAAGTTAATGTTGTACCGGATACGCTTAGCTGGTCGCCAGCAATTCAGATGTTGACTGCACAGAAGGGACTTATTGAAAACTTTCGCAGATTCGATTTGGAGGTTGTGCTACCGCATTCTTCGGGGTGGTTGGTGCAGCTGTAAGTACAGTCATTGTTGATCGATAGTATTGAAGCAGAGCAATTGCAGGACCTAAGATTGCATAAGTTTCGAGAACAGGTTTAGGCTGGACTTCGAACAGACTACTGCTTCATGAAGATGGTTTGTTGCGGTATGGTAGCTGTTTGTGTGTGCCAAAAGGAGATATCTACGAAGGAGTTATGAAGGAGGCACACAGTTCCGCATATTCCGTACATCCAGGAGGCATGAAAATGTACCGAGATTTACGACAGCATTTCTGGTGGGAAGGCATGGGACGGGAGATAGGCCGCTTTGTGGCAAAGTGCTTGGTGTGTCAGCAAGTTAAGGCTGAACATCAAAGGGTTGCTGGTTTATTGCAACCACTTCCGCTCCCTCAGTGGAAGTGGGAACATATAACCATGGATTTCGTGACGGCTTTACTGCGGAGTCCAAAGGGCAACAATGCAGTTTGGGTGATTGTTGACGGATTGATCAAGGTAGCTCATTTCATCTCTTTTCGAGTTGGTCAGTCAACGGAAGCGTTAGCAGAACGGTACATGCAGAAGATTGTGAGATTGCATGGAGTACCTGTGAGCATCGTGTCCGATGGTGACACCCGATTTTTATCGCACTTCTGGAGGAGCTTACAGGAAAGTTTGGGGGTTTGATTGAAGTTTAGCACAGCGTATCATCATCAGACCGATGGCCAGTCGGAGAGAACGATCCAAACTCTTGAAGACATGCTGAGAGCTTGCAAGTCGGACTTCCAGGATTTATAGGAGGATCATCAACATTTGTTGGAGTTTTCTTACAGCAACAGTTTCCAGGCGACTATTCAGATGGCTCCATTCGAAGTTTTATATGGTCGCAAGTGTCGTTCACCTGTTTGTTGGGACGATATTGGTGAACGAAGATTGTTGGGACCAGCTTTGGTTGTGCAGACAGTTGAGAAGGTTAGCACTATCCGGAAACATATGAAAGCAATACAAGACCGACAGAAGAGTTAGGCAGATACGTTGAGAAGACCTCTAGAGTTCACCGTTGGTGATTTAGTATTTTTGAAGGTATCACCGACTAGAGGGGTGATTCGTTTCGGAAGTCGAGGAAAGCTTATTCCTCGATCCGTTGGACCTTTTGAGATTTTGAGCGTGTTGGAGAAGTGGCATATCGTTTGGTGTTACTACAATCTTTGGAGGATGTTCAGGACGTGGTTCACGTATCTCAACCCCGTAAGTATGTTCGAGATGAAACACATGTGCTGGATCATTCGGAGTAGCTTGTAAGAGAAGATTTGACTTTTGAGGAGCGACCGATGTCGATTATGGATCGAGGGGAACATGTTCTTAGAAACAAAGTTATCCCCTTGTGCTTGCTTCTTGAGGTAATCGCTCACATGGAGAGTCAACTTGGGAACGAGAAGATGTAGTTCGTCAGAAGTTTTCCCATCTATTCTTGCAGTTTCTTGATTGTTTATCCTTTCCAGTTCTGGGAATTTCGAGGACGAAATTCTTTTATAGTTGGGTATAATGTAACACCCGAGTCCATTTATACCAATTCCAGTTCTCGTAGCTCTTTATTCGTGATATTTCTTGATTTAGCGTATCTTGGGTGCGAATTGTATTTTACACTTTATATTGCATTCGACCTGACCCGCTTGCTTGAACCTGTTTGACTCTTATTTATAGATTACCTTGACTTGTTGCATGGACTAGTGCATCTCATGATTTAGTATATATTGGTATTTTATCTAGTATCACATCTTTTGCATATAATAATTTAAATCACGTAAAATAAATTAAAATTGCATTTCATGGCCTGCATGATACCGCTAACCTGTGGTAGCGTCCTTGCATCGTGTTCTCGTCCCATTCAGTGAAACGGACGTGTTTAGATGGCTACGCGCACGTACATGTATCTGTTCTTGGGGGTATACTTTTTCTTTAACTGAGCATTCATTTTGAAATTTGGAAGTCGCATATATTTTTCATATTTTAAATCTGAATTTTTGGACCTGACCCGGGCATGTTTTGGAGTAAGTTTGTATTTTGCCAAATCTCAGAACGGACTAATATTATATTATTATATTCTAATATCTTTTCAAACTATTATAATCTTTACTAAAACTAAAAAAAATATTCCTAACAAACTGATTCTCTCTCTCTCTACATCTCTTTCTGTTTCTCTCTCTCTTCTCGGTTCCTTTCTCTTCCTTTTTCTCTCTCTATATATTTTATTCTACTTTAAATCTCACAATTTCTCTCTCACCCTCTCTCCTCTCTCTCTCTATATATTTTTATTTTTTATTTACCCATTCTTTTATTCCCACTTTCTTCCTTCTTCTCCTCGAAATTTTCCTGTTCCCGCCTTCGCTCAAAGAACCCTAACCCTAACCCTCGTCGCTTTGCGTCTCACCATCGACCTTCTCCACTTCTCGCCTAACCCATGACCTCGCCTGCCTTCTTGATCTCCGACCCACACAACCACCTCCTCCTCCATCTCCCGACGCCTGCAAACCCGATGAACCCAACTCGCCTCCATGAACCCACGCCCGAGCCGTCATCCTCGCCGTCGTCGCCTTCCTCCCTCTCTTCGCTCATCTCCTCATCCTCTCTCTCTCCTTCCTCTTTCACCCTATCGCCCTCAACCCTTGCATGACCCCAAGAACCCACTGCAACCATCGCATCTGCCCATGCCTGCACACCTCGCCGCCGGCGCTCGTCCCTCGCCGTCACCACCTCTGGTTACCCTCACCTCTCTTTCCTCTCCCCTGCAAACTCAACCCCTGCGCGACCCAGGAAAACCCACCCCAAGCCTCGCCTGCCCGCACCTTTGCCGCAAACCCATCACCGGCGCCCTCATCGGCCTCACCTCGTCATCATCTCTCTCTTCCCCGACCTCCCAACACCACCAACACCTTCATCCCTCAACAACCCAGTTTCACCTCCCTGCTCAGCACCCGACCACAAGAAACATGACACCCGAGAACCCTAGATCACCACTGCCTCGCTGTGGATCTCGCCATCGCTGACCCATCGTCGACGTCTCCCTTACCTCGTCTCTGACTCCAGAGCTTCCATACTTTGAACACAGCCTTCACCTTCTTCTTGCTCTTCTTCTTCTTCTGTCTTCTTCTTTCTCTTTTCTTTTCTTGATTCACGTTTTTCGGTGATCGACGGAGTCTTGACTGTCGCCGCTGATCCGGGAGACCCAGTGGACGTTCCCTACCTACGCGGTTACATTCTTGCATTGCCTGGTTCTGTCCTGTATTTTGTGTGCGCAAGTGTTCGACGTAATGCCCCAATTGTGTTTTCCGTCGTTTTCTCGCATTCTTGCCGCGTGCCGTGCATCTGTGGATCCCCGAGGTAAGTGAAACTTGCTACATTGTATTTATAATATTCCTATATTTATTTATTGAATTTCATATTAAATCTATAGATAGAATCTAAAGTCATGAGTTCCAAGTTAACAGTGCGATGTTCCGTTTACATATTTTAGATTCAGAACTTGAAACCTAACTGTTGCATTTAGTTTACTAAACCTAGTAATCACATTTATATTTTAAATCACATAGTAACTATTCACATAACCTATGGTACCCTTTCTATAGTTTTAATCTATTGGACACCCGTGTGCATCTTTAACCTGTTTTAGTTATAATTGCATCCATTGAACATATTATACAAATCATTGCATCTCTTAGTACATATTAACTTGATTTTTAACATCCATATTTATTACACTGTATTCATGTAATGTTGAAACTATCCCTTAAACCCAAACTGATAACTGTGCATTTACATACCTTAATCTGTACCTGATTGCATTTTACATTACAAGTTCCAGTTTGTTGATTCTATTAGTACACATGCTTGTTCTGTATACCCATGATTATGCTAGTTTGATTATGAGCACCCACATGATATCTTATACACCCTGACATGACTTGCTACACCTACCGTTCCCCTCCAAATGACGGCGCATCGTGAAGACGTCTTGCCTGAGATTCGGGGCAGATGCTATTTGGTTTTATCCGTCCACCTCTCCAAAGATACCAAGTTGATTTATGGCACCGTGTATCGGAGGTTTAGACGGATGCGGCCGATGTAGTAGACTTCGTCAGATTCTCCCTCGCTTGAGGGGTTTTTGATTGTGGGGATGCTCTTCCCTGCAGGCACAAGCCCCTGCAGTTAATTACGCTACCGCATGGCGGTGACAACTTTCTCCTTCTCCAGAATTTCACTTCGTGTCGTTTGTGTTTATTTTGTTTGTGGTTTCCCGTGGATTGTATATGGAGACTAATTTATGTCGTCGCCCGTAGGACGTGGATTAGTCCAAATCCGTATTTTCTTAGATTTGGTTTTTTGGGGTTTTGGTTTAAGGATACGTTAGCCATTTTTGAGGCTAAGATCAACTCAAACGTTCGTTAAGGATACGTTAGTCTGACATGAGACTAAGATCAACTTAACAGGATCGTTTAGATCCGACAAAAGAGCATTTAGGGGCTCTATTGTTCCAGTTTATGGACATAGTGGTCCATTGCATGTATGGCCGTCGGGACCCATCACCTCTCTGACGACGTTGAAGGATTACAAAGACAGATGTCAGAGAAGTTCAGAGATGTACCCTTGAACCAGAGTTGATTGGGGGATCTATAGTCCAATTTGGGACTAAAGCCTGTTTGAAGGTTTAAGGATATGTTAGCCATATTTGAGGCTAAGATCAACTTAAAGGGGATCGTTTAGATCCGACAAAAGAGCATTTGGGGGGGGGGAGGTTCTATTGTTCCAGTTTAGGGACGTAGTGGTCCATTGCCAGTTTAGGGAAATGGTGGTCCATTGTTCCTATTTTGAGGACGCATATTGGTTTAAGGACGCATTGGTCCGTGAGTTTAAGGACGCATAAGTCCGTATTGTTGGTTTAAGGACACATTAGTCCATGAGTTTAAGGACCCCACAGTCCGTATTGTTGATTTAAGGACGCATTTGTCCATGAGTTTAAGGACGCATTAGTCCGTATTGTTAGTTTAAGGACGCATTAGTCCATGAGTTTAAGGACCCCACAGTTCGTATTGTTGGTTTAAGGACGCATTAGTCCATGAGTTTAAGGACGCATTAGTCCGTATTGTTGGTTTAAGGACGCGTTAGTCCATGAGTTTAAGGACCCCACAGTCCGTATTGTTGGTTTAAGGACGCATTAGTCCATGAGTTTAAGAACGCATTAGTCCGTATTGTTGGTTTAAGGACGCATTAGTCCATGAGTTTAAAGACCCCACAGTCCGTATTGTTGGTTTAAGGACGCATTAGTCTATGAGTTTAAGGACCCCACAGTCCGTATTGATGTGTGGTTGTCGGGACCCGTCACATCTCTGACAACGTTGAAGGATTACAACGACAGATGTCAGAGGAGTTCGGAGATGTACCCTTGAACCGGGTGTAATTTGATTTGAGGGAGCAGTCGTGCTCAGTCAATTTAATTTGGGGACTTACGGCCAAAATTGGGCTAAGTCTAGTTGAAAATGTTCAACATTTTATTTGCATTTGGCCTGTTAGGCCTTTACTAGGGTTTTGCCCCTGTTAATAATGCATTGCATTTTATTCTGGCCTGTTAGGCCTTTTTAATTGGGCTCTGTCCCTTTTTTTATAATGCAGAGCATTTGTTTTGGTCTATTGGGCCTTTTAAATGGGCTCTGCCCCTTTTGACTAATGCAGAGCATTTGCTCCTCTGACAGTGTGCCACGTGGCCTGTCAGGCAATTTGCGCCAATTGATGAGCGCAAGGCACAAGCGCATATGGAGGTGACACGTGTCACGCTCTGGTGAGCGCAACCGATGTGTGCTGCGCCAGTGCGCTGCGCTGCTGACACATGGCGCGCTCTGGTGCAGTGCGCCAATTTAAGAGAGCAGTGCTCTGTTTTAGAATCGCATAGCGCAGTTCGTTCTGGGGCTGACACGTGGCGCTCCCTGGTGGCTTGCGCCAATCCAAGGAGCGCAACAGTGCAGACTCAAAAGTGCAAGGCACTGTTTAATATTTTGATCAAACTTAGATCAAAGAAAACAATTTTTTCTTGTTTTCAGAGAGCCAGTGGTTCATAAAATGGCAATGCCTTTATACAGAAGTAAATTACTTCTTCTTTTTTATTATTTTTTATCCAAGATCTTGATCTTGTTCTTAGATCATTGATCTCTTTTAGAAGAAATTCTTCTTTTATTCAAAGGTTTTTACCTTTTTATTTCTCTGAGTTTTTTCTCAAAGTTTTCTTTTTAAGAGCTCTTTATTTTTCCTTTTTTTTTTCTCCGTCCCTTTTAGATTTGGAGTCTAGGGGCCTTTATATAGTGCCAATTGATTTGTTAAATCAATTAAAGAGATCTTTCTCTGAGTGATTTAGGGATTATTCCCCACCGTTGGATTTTTGATCCAAGGGCTTCTTTTTTATAGAAGAGAATCTTATTGTTTTAATAAGATCAGAAAGATCTTCCTGGAATTTTAATTCTGTTTTAGTGCTGGCATAGCTGACGCAAGCGCACTTGCGCTTGACACGTGTCGCGCAGCGCAGAGCGCTAGCGCAACTGTGCTGACACGTGTCGCGCTGCTCAGAGCGCAAGTTGCCTGAAGCGTTGCTTCCTTTATTTTTTAATTTAAATAGAGCCTTGCTCTGATTGGGTGCGCTGTCTTGGGCGCAGCGCTGGCGTGTCAGCTTTTGACACATGGCGCGTTGCGCGCAGCGCAAAGAATCTGAAGCGTTGCTTCAATTTTTGAATTCTTGAAATTCAAACAGAGCTTTGCTCTGATTGGGGAAACAAATGCCCCCCACCGTTGCGCTCACGTGGCGCACAGTGAGTGCAGCGGTGGCAATATCCTGGCCATTGGATCAACTCATGAGTTGAAGGGGCGCAAGCGCCTATAAATAGGACCCTTGGCCCTTAACAGATGACTATCATCTTCAAGAATTTGATTTCTCAGAGACTTGCTCTTGCTTTTAAGAACTTCAGAGCCTTGCTATCGTTTTTCAAGAACTTCAGAGTTCAAACTCTAGAAAAATCATAGGTAAAATTTAACTTAACTTAATTTTAATTAACAGAGCCTTGCTCTCATAGATCTTTGATCTAAAGAAAACCCCTTTGGGGTTTCACCAACAGAGCCTTGCTCTCAAGAATCAATAGATCTAAAAAGATCTTGTTTCAGGGTTTTTAACCCATGAACAGTGCTTTGCTCATGGACTAAATGGAGATCTTTTTGATCTAAAAATGAAGAACTCTTAAGAGTTTTCATGGGTTTTTAAGATCCCAAAATTTTTTAATTTATAGGAGTTAAAATTTTTTTAAGGGATTTTCTCATCATTATTACAGAGCCAGGCTCTTTTAAGGAATTTTATTCCCTTGAGACCAGAGTTTGACAAGTGTCACTCTGTGACAGAGTTTTGCTCTGAAAGGGGAGATTTTCTCCTTGTCTTTAGGGATTTCTCATTTAATGAGAATATTCTTTTGGGGATCTCCTCATTAATTGACAGTCTCATCCAATGATGGGGCTGTCTTAATAACTGATGCATTGTCATCTAGATTTTGTGGGTCCCCCTTTGGTCCCCCCTATACTGCATTGCAGTGTAGTATCAAGCGTCAGGCTTTTAAAATTAAATTATGACACTGACGGTTGAATTTCGTTTTTCTTTGCAGGCAATCATGTCTGCTGATATGTCTTTCCCGTTCGTTCGCTCAGAGGAAGGATTTCCCGAGGCGCCGGTGGACTGAGAGGTGCTCGCTCTCATTAAGGATCATGACCCCGAGCATAAGAACCTTCACCTGTGGGGTGGGTGGTATAATGAAATCATCAAGGATTGCCGAAGCTTCGGTTCTGCGACGCCGTCTGAGCCCATCTCGTCGATCCCCTGTGTGGATGAACCCCCGGTGAAGTATGCCATGGAGGTCTTAAACTGGAATTTGGAGGATCTTCTCCAGCCTTCGATCGCTGCCATTCCCGTGCAGCCGCCGCCGGCCGTGGACATCTTGGGGCGGCGCATATGTCAGGGTGAGGCACGCCCTTGGGGACAGGCTTACAATATTGGATTGACCCCGTGACAACCGGCCGGGTATTTGCAGTGGGCCCGGTATATCCTATCAGCAAAGAGGACGCATCTGATGAAGATTGGTCTGTATTCCGCAGTCTACGTCTCGCTGTTTGAGTACCCCGCTCCTCCAACGTGGTGGGTTAAGGCCTTCATCGAACAATAGAACATCCCCACCCACACCTTCCTTCTGACGGACAAGGAAGTCTCCATCTCCCTGGAAGAGTTCGTTGAGATCTCGGGTTTGCCGGTGAGGGGGGCGCATTATGAGGAGCTGCTTCCTCTTGACGAGTACGTCTTCGCCACCAAGCCGCTGGTATTTGATCTGACGCCGGAGAATGCTATTCAGCACCAGTTTCCGAGTCTGGTGAAGGTGCTGAATATATATGAAGGTCTCTATCTGGAATCAGGAGTCCGGGGAGTCAGTTTCGCAGATTTTATCGCCCGCTTCCTTCGACCGGAAATTTTAGCGCAACGGAGTGAAAAGTTCGCCAAGCTCGACGACCCTTTCGGCTTCGGCTTAGATCGTCGACCAGTATCGGAAGACGATCAAAAGGATTTCTATCTCCCCGATGCCGCTATCATGCCCTTATCAGAAATCGCCGCCCCGGGCATTGATGAGGAGACCTTCTTTTTGGGGTTTCTGGGATTGTGGCTGTGCTGGTTCGTGCTCCCCATGCACCCGCGATACATGAGGCCATCCATTTTCTACCCAGCACATCGGATGGTGGCTGGCCTACAATTGTCAATCGGAATCGCCGGGCTGGCTCACCTATAAAATGGACTCAGCGTGGCAGCAGACGCTAATGAACCTGGGGTGCAGCCTGCCAATTTCCCGATGCACTACTTCACTTCGTGGATGGAAATGCATGTGCTCGGGGTATTCGGCATCCATAAGAGCCCTTCGTTTTTCGAGAGGTGCAGACTCCCAAGAGTCATGCGGCTGATCGGCGCCTCGATTGTGATCCGCCTCCGCGGGAGGCTAGGGGGTTGCTCCTCCATCCACACCTGGTCGGAGCGAGGATTTATTTTATGGATAAAGTCGTGACTATTGGCTCAGAAACCTCTAAGGCGATGGTGGCGCTGCGTGACGGCTTCAAGGACGGGGCCTCCGTACTGAAAGCTCGGGAAATTCTTCACCTCTACTCCATTCGGCCGGGCTTCCTGGTGTTCAGGCAGAATGAGATGGCGCTCTTCATGAGGTACAACCCCCACCAGTTCGCCCAACAATCAAGCTATAACCATGGGGTCCCACTGGAGGCGTTTTTAACAGAGCCCGCGGCCAGCATGGAGAGGATACAGAGCGCGATGCACCATTTTATGCGGCTGAATACGGGCTCCCACTTTTTTATCAGCGAGCCGAGCTGTGTCCCCCGGGTCCTCCACGCGTACGTGGCTTGGTATGCGCACGCAATGGGTGCAGTTATCCGTGAGGAGAAGCGCATGTTGGTTGACCGCAAGGGTGCGCTTCCCGGCAGCGACCGCAAGGCTCCCCTGAAGCCAAGGACCCCGGTCGTTCCTCCACTGAAAGATGCTGGAGCTGGACCACCGCGCGTATTGAGCCCTCCACCCGGATTACCTCATGCTACTGCGGACATGCCACCAGCGCCTCGTGCTCCAGTGGAGACGGCAAATATGGTTTCGCCGGAGTCCGGTGTGGGCGCGGATATCGGTACCCGCCGCCCTAAGGTGCCTGCAAAGCGCAAGTTGATCTTGGGTGCACCCGGGGCTTGCGCGCAGAAGAGGAAGAAGAAGTCGCTCCTCTCTCTCGATGCTATCCTCGGCTTAGAGCCTCAGGCCCCTCTCACCGAAGGCATAAGCGAGTACGGCAGCAATGGGGGCTTCTCGGTACATCCAGCAGACACCGATCTGGCGGCCGCCATTGCGGCTTCTGAGTGAACAGCCAGACTCGAAGCGTTGTTGGATAAACTCGCTAAATCAGGTAATCATTAGTTGCATTCTTCGTCATTTCATCACGCTTTTATCATTTATTTCTGACTAATGCTTTTCCCCCTTTTTTAACAGGCGTCACCACTGAAGAAGCTATCGCCGCTTCCCTTAAAACTTTCCAGGAGGAGGAGAGGAAATGCACTTTGTCGTGCGTTGGTATGTCTCGGCTCACTGAGTCTTTATTTTCTTTCTTTTTTTTATAGCCTATCTAATCTTCTCTTTGTCTCTTTGCAGGGGCTGTGCAAGCTGATGCGGGGACTCTCCCCGGGCCAACTACCGATGTCCCGGTCTCTTCGGGGGTGCCGCGAGAGTCTCAACTCAAAAAGCCGATGAGGGATGCCTTGAAGGCTCTGGAGGCAACTCTAAACGAGGACGATGACGTCTTGATGGAGGCTTCCAAGAGGTCCATCGCGACGGCCCGGGAGGAGAGGAAGCGCTTGAGGCGCGAGGCGAAGGAGCGCAGAGCTGCTTTGGCTGTAGGGGCGGGCCAAAGCACCATTATTCCCGCTGCTCCTCCTTCCGAGGAGCCCCCGGTCGCCTTGTCTACGGCTCATAGACAGGCGACGCGTGTGGTTCGGGAGGCCAACGATCGATCCACCTCAGGTATTGTGTCTTTCGAAACTTTGTTGCAAAAGTTATACAACTATCGGTTCTCATACGTCTTTTCCTGCAGGGCCAAGTCCAACCGAAGGGGCGGCGGAAACCGTCGAGCCTAAGGGGACAGTGGAGGAGGTATTAGCTGAACCCAAGCCGACGGTGGGCGACGTCGCCGGGGTTGTTGGACCCGAGCTAGGGGCTGAGGAAACTGTGCCAGAGAAGGCTGTCGATGCCGAGCCCGAGGTAGCGGAAAATGAGATGGCTGCTATAACCGAGCCTGGGGTAGCAACGGACGGAGCGCCTGAGACCGGCGACCCCATGGCGACGGCGGACGAGACAGCAGCGACCACCGAGCCCGAAGGAGTATCGGGTGAGACGGGCATGACTCCCGAGGACAAGCCAGCCGCTCTTTCTCAAGAGTCTGGCAATGCTCCGATCATTGCTCTCTCCGCTTACGGTCCTCCACCGTCTCCTGGCCTCGCGAGCACGACGACGTCCCCCGTAGAGTCTGGTGATGAGGCCATGGAAGGTGGACTCATGTCGATGGAAGAAGGAGACGCCTCCGTTTCGGCTGGCGTCTCATCAGGTAAATTTCGGGTTACCGTCCCTTTTTTTTTATCTTGCAATCCTTCCTGACAAGTTTATCTCTGTTTTTAACACAGGTGCGGCCAGTGCTGATGCCCCACTCCTCGAGAGAGCGCCGTCAGCTACTGCCTTGGCGGTGGCCACCTCTCAACCTTCTCTCGCACCATCACAGATGCTGGAAGGTATGGATTCGTGACCCCCTTAGTTTTATCTTTCGGCCGCATAATTTATGTACTAATGTCGTACTATTGCATCTTTGCAGGAGTACTTTTTGGTCACCTTTATCAGGTGCTGCGCCCACACTTCTCCTTCCCGTTGGAGCTTGCTTCCTCCAGTGGCGCTGGTGAGTATAGTTTTCAATTAATACTCTTTCCTTTTCCAAGAATGAACTTGTTTCTGATTTTTCTTCGCCCTGATTGCAGTGCTACAAATAGAAGGAGGAGATGAAAGATCGGTCGTGCCGCCGGCCCTCCCGGCTTTGCCGTCTGCTGCAGCTGGTATAGTAAATTCCCTCATTGATGACTTTCTTATATTTCTTAAACCGTCATCTGATTGTGTTTTGTTTTTTCAGCTGTCGTTCTGGTTCCGGCGCCCTTCGAGTCTCGCATCATAATACCGGTGGGCCCCTTCTTGAGACGTCCGTCTTCAAAGAATGCTGCGATGAGTTTGGGAATGTTGAGCGGATACGTTGAAGAGCTTGACGCGGACGTTCCCCCATCTGCCGAAGATTTCGTTGCGGAGGTTAATCCGATGCTGGCGACGCTTGTAAATTTTCATAATGAAGGCGTTGTCGAGTCTTGGGTTAATCACTGCAGGGAGATCGAGGTCCGCCTGCATCAGCTGGAGTCGATGCGTCCTGCCCCTGAGATCTTGGCCGCGAGCACTCAACGGGCGGCATGGATCGAGCAGATCGCTCCTTATTTCTTCCATCTCGAACAAGAAGTTGCTTCAAGGTGTAAGGAGCGCGGCGAGGCTTCGAGCAAATCTGCCCAACTGCATGCTCAGGTGGAGGCAAACGCTGCACAGCTGAAGGTTATCTTCGAAGGCCTCCTGCGATGCCTCTCCGAGGGGTTAACACTGAGGCAGCAGCTTGACGTCGTCGAGCGGGATGCAACTAATCAAGAGGCAGCCCAGCAGGCAGCTGAGGAGCAACTTTCATCCTACCTGCAGCAGCGGGCCCAGGTGGAAGTGGAAGTGTCCGTGGCAGCCGCTCAGGAGGAGGCGTTGAAGGAAGTGCGAGAGCAGCTCGCGGATTTGTTGAAGACACTTCCTTCTCAGTAGCTGCTTTTTGTATCAATTATACGTTTGTAATCTTTGAATAAAATGTATCCATTCTTTATTCTTTTATACGATTCGCCTTGTACTTAATTGAATTCATGAATAAAGATATACATATTTTTTGCCATGTCTTGTGTCATCTCTGCGCTTTCTTCCTTCTTTTATTATCAGTATGCTGCCTTAGTAAACATGGTTGACAGATGATAGAGCGAGCGTCTTGTCTTGGCTTCTTCAGGAGATAGTGATGGCTTAGGAGGCAGGTTCAGATCTGCTGCCTAAGACTTCTCAATTTTATGAGCCGTGAGGGTCTCACAAAGGCTTTTCTCCCTACGGATCGAGAGGATCTCGTAGGTGTATTTTCTCCTTAGGAATCGTGAGGATTCCTACGTGCGTTTTCTCTTATCAGTCGTAAGGATCTTATAAGAGAATTTTTCCCCCTTACGAGTCGAGAGGACCCGTAAGCGGTTGTTTCCCTCCTTGTCGAGTTTCGACTTTGGAGAGTGTGACCCGTGAATAGTATGCAAGAGTCCATTTTGGACCGACTTGCAGGGTCCCAGTGCTTAGGAAACAGGTTTTTTTTAATCCCCACTGCCTAAGGCTTTTCCTCACGAGTCAAGCCAAATCGAGCACTCCTCGCAAGAATATCCTAACGTCACAGTTAACCTATGCTCTTTACGACAAAGGTCCGTTAGGGTCTGTGGTACTTAGGGTTTTGTCCGTCGTACCGTTGCGTTGGCTGATATATTCCTCGATATGCAATCTTGCTGTTCGAGTAGCCTTGCGATTGCGTGTCTCTGATCCCTTCAGGGGCTGGACAAAACGTCTTCAAGTAATCTTCCAGGTAATATTACCGTCGAAAGAGCAAGCATAGGGATATTCCATGCCATTTTTTACTTGAGGTTAGGCTCATTTTGGAGAGCCCCGATGAGTCATAACCACTCCGCGCTGGTGTGTGATGATCTCTGATAGTCTTTCAGGCTTTATATGACTTGCCGTTAAGACCCTGAAGCTAGGAATTTGGCCTTTGCTTCGTTTGCTGGCATTGCGTCCTCTATATCGAGACGAATGTCGCGGTTGTCTCTAGGTTGTTGGTGAACCGTCGAGGTTTGGAACTAGGGACTTTACCGTGGCTTCGCTGTTTGATTGTCACGTCTGAATCCTGTTGGAGGAAGAACGCTGAGGTGACATCTCGTCTGCTGTATCGAGACGGACGTCGAGGTGGTGACCACTCCGCACTGGTGCAAGATGATCTCCGATCGTCTTTCAGGTTCTATATGAGTTACCGTCAAGACTTGGCTCCGTTTTCTGATGGAGCATGTTGGGAAGGTATGGTTCCTTCTTTATTTGTGCCCCTGGATTGTATACAGGGATCGACGTGACCTCTCCTGTAGGGCAAAAGTTTCATTCATTCATTTTTTATTTTATTTCCGCGATGCTCTATCATTTCAGTTTTTATATCGCAAAGGTCGCGATTGCCCAATCATTTCGGCTATTTTTCGCGGTACCCAATCATTTCGGCTATTTTTCGCGGTACCAAATCATTTCGGCTATTTATTTTATTTTTACTCGCTGCTTTTTATTGCGAGTTGCCCAATCATTTCGGCTATTTATTTTATTTTTACTCGCTGCTTTTTATTGCGAGTTGCCCAATCATTTCGGCTATTTATTTTATTCTTACTCGCTGCTTTTTATTGCGAGTTGCCCAATCCTTTCGGCTATTTTGCATGCATACATTTTTACTTGCTGATTTTTATTGCAAGTTGCCCCATCATTTCGGCTATTTCGTATGCATGTATGGCTCGCTGATTTTTTTTATCGCGAGTGTGGAACTTGGAATCTGACGTCAATCTCAGCATCAACATCGCTCCAACTGGAATATTTCCAGGAGCGAATCATCATTTACCATGAAAGGGCTTGGAATTTGATACCGGTTTAGGCATCAGCATCGCTACAACTGGGATATTGCTAGGAGCGAATCATCATTTTCCATGAAAGGGCTTGGAATTTAATACCGGTTTAGGCATCAGCATCGCTACAACTGGGGTATTGCCAGGAGCGAATCATCATTTGCCTCTGTTGATATCGAACAAAGGTGGCTTAGCGAACAGGGTTAGGATCCTGTCGACTAAGGCTTTTGACTTCATGAGCCGTAAGGGTCTCACAAAGGTATTTCTCCCTACAAGTCATGAGGATCTCGTAGGTGTGTTTTCTCCTTAGGGATCGTGAGGATTCCTAAGTGTATGTTCCCCTGTAAGTCGTAAGGATCTTACAAAAGGGTTTTCTCCTTATAAGTCGAGAGGACTTATAAGGGTTGTTCACCATATGGGCATATCCCCAACCCCGGGTGGGACTTGGTTAGGGAAATATTTATTCGCGTCCGTGGATTGTATACAAGGGTCAGTATGAGCCGCTTGTAGGGCAATATCGAAGATTGTGGGGGTTGCTTAAGAACAGGTTCAGGTCTCTGTAACTTAAGACTTTCAAATCTTATGAGCCGTGAGGGTCCCATAAGAGAGTTCTCCTTACAAGTCGTGAGGATCTCGCAAGTGTAATTTCTCCTTAGGAATCGTGAGGATCCCTAAGTGTGTTGCTTCCTGTGAGTCGTAAGGATCTCACGCGGGTGGTTTCTCCTTACAAAGTCGAGAGGACCCTGCAAGTGTCTTTTAACAAGATTGCGCCCTTTCGGGTTTTCACAAACACTCGCCGGTAGTCCTGCTATTTTTACTCACGGAGCCCTTTCGGGTTTTCATCCGTGCCCATTTCGCTTATGGACATACCGTCTTTTTTTCCTTTTCTTTTTATCCCCCTTTTTTTATTTTTCTAACGAGGTTGCGCCCTTCCGGGTTTTCACAAACACTCGCTGGTAGCCCTGCTGTTTTTACTCATGGAGCCCTTTTGGGTTTTCTTCCGTGCCCATTTTGCTTATGGACATACCGTTTTCTTTTTTTTTTTAATTATTTTTTAATTATTTTTTTTGTATCGGCTTTGGGATGTTGCAATCCACCATAGTTTATCGACATCTCGGTCAACAGCTAGTTTTAGGACGTAGTGGTCCGTCATTAGTTTAAGGACGTTTCGGTCATTTGCAAGTTTTAGGACATTACGGTTCACCGTCGCCGTATTTGGGGCGAATCTCTAGTTTACTGACTTTTCGGTATATGGGGCTTTCCCTATGAATGAGCATGATGTCCCCGGCATATCAATCTTCCTCGGAGCATGTAGTTGTGGCGGGCTCACCTTCCAGTTTTCGGACAGCGCGAACCTGCCCTGTTGGTATTGGTCTTCAACCCAGTTTTTGAAAACGTAGCAGTTTTCGATCGGATGGCCCAATACTTGGTGGTAAGGGCAGTAATTAGAATCATTGATGTCATTTGGTTGTAGCTAGTGTTTCGGCTCCGGTATAGTGATAAGCTTGTTACGCACTGCTAGTTCGAACAGCCTCCTCATTTCATCCATAGGAAATGAGTAAGGACGTTTCAATTTCTCATAGAGGGGTTGCCGCTTGTTGCTTTGGCGAACAACCATTCTAGGGTCACTCGATTGTTGTTGAGCACTGGCGACGAAGGTCATTTTTCCCTTTCCTTTATCCTTTTTGCTCGATCCCTTGTTTGTGGGTCCGAGGTTCTCTCCGGGTATCGTGCAATTGTACGGCTGAATGTTCTCGTAATTCTTCAACTCTTCAGAGATGGATTCCTTGAAGAGATGGCTGAAGGCTACTTTTTCGTCGGAGTCGCCCCCGAAGGTGAGAACTCGTGATCCCCCGGGATCATCCCTATGACAATTGCCAGCAACTCTTTTATGCTCATCTGTCGTATTTTTTCGCTGTCTACGAGCTTCACGCTTTGTCCTGTTGAAGTGTTGCCTGTGAGCGACATACCCTTGCCACCAACACTTAAAGGAGTCGTAGTCTTCAGTGGGATGTGCGATCTTCTTATGATATAAGCAATAATTAGGATGTATCTCTACTCCACCGAGAGTGTTTTCTTCAGAAGGTGGTTGCTTCATTCCCATTGAATGACCCAATACTCGGTGGTAGGGGCAGTAATTGGGATCATTGACGTCGTTTGGCTGCAACGGACGTCTTGAATCCGGCAGATTGATGAGTCTGTTGCGCAACGCCAGCTCGAACAATCTTCTCGTTTTATCTTGAGGAAAGGAGTAAGGACGTCCTAGCCTCTCCTCGAGGGGTATGCGTGGACGCATGTTGTTTTGACGGACAACCGGTTTCAAGTTGCTCGGCTGTTGTTGAGCATTGGCGACGACGATCGCTTTTCCTTTCCCCTTCTCATTTCGAGAATCCGGCTTTGGAGGAGACAGTCTATGGCCCATCTGGTCCATTTGGGCTAATTTGTCGATCAAGGCCTGGAAAGTAGTTGGCTTGAAGAACATCATGAATTGCAAGATGGTCGCTTGCGGATCAAGAGTGCCCATGAACATGCCCACCGCAAGAGCCTCTTCTTTGCGTTGTTCGCATTTCGACCATAGGTTCCTCCACCGTATCGCGTATTGGACCCACGTCTCGCCCGGCTTCACCCTGGCATTAATCAATGCTGTTATCGGGGTGCGTTCGCTGGCGCTTGCGAATCGTTGTGTAAACAGAAGCTTCATCTCCGCAAATATTTTGACCGAGTCGTTCGGAAGCTCGGAGTACCATTCGAACGCCGTCTCCGACAGGCTTCCGACGAACTGGCGAAGTAGCAGTTTGTCGTCGCCTCCAGTGTTGCCGCATAAGGCCCTGAACTGGGCAACATGTTGATGGGGATTGCCTGTCCCCTTATAGACATGAAATTTTGGGATCGTGTAGCCTGGTGGGTACTTTATCTGATCGTACCAGCTCGGATACGGTCGCCTTGTTTTAACGACCTGAGTGGCTGCCTCAGTTGCCTGATGGACTCGTATCTGCTGTGCTATATATTCATCCAGGGCAGCCATGGAAATTGTCTCCTCCTTGGCTGTTGAAAGAGCCGGCGGTGGATTCGACGTTTCTCCTCTGTCATCTTCAAGGACGATCGGAGGATCTTCAGCAGGAGGATCTTGCTGGATCATCATACCTACTATGTCTTGGAACAGAAGGGCCATTCGTTTCATATTGGCTACTTGTTCCGCAGCCTCTCTATCTTTCTTTTCAAGCATCCTTCGAAGGAATTCAACATCGGTTTCTTGCTCCTGTCGCTGATCCGAGGATGCTTCGTGGCTTTCTTTTGGCCCAGTGAGTGCGGCCATTGCAGTCATCATTTCCTGAAGCATCTGCTGTTGCTCTTGGGCTTTTATCACGGATCGGGTGAGCGGTGTTCATACCATAATATTGCATTATTATACTCCCCATTCTTATTCGTTTTATAAATAAACATGTGCTTTTGACGCATGTCTGCTACATATTACAGGTTACAGGTTCTTGGATCTAAAACAGTGAAAAAGATAAAAGACGATGCAAAAGTGGAACTACAACCAACAAACAGAAGGATCTTGATAAAGCCTACATAAAAGATAAAGTTTACAAAGCACAAGGCAATGCAAGGTCCAAGATCATGAAGCCATGGTTAAAGTCCACCACAATTATTCACTAGAAAATCTGGAAAAGAATCAGAAGCCAAGTTCAGAAAAGAACCAAAGAATTAAGAAGACCAAAGATCCAGAAACCAGTACCTAAAAGCCCAGACTTCAATTCCATAGTTGGGCCGCGGAACCGCGGCCCAACCCCTGTTGTGGCCGCGGATCCGCGGCCGTCTAGAGCCCACAGAAGAATAACTTTTTACCAAAATCTTGTTGCGGCGTTGAATGGTCTACCTAGGGGTATTTTGGTAAATGCATACATGCGGGTCAATTGTAACCTAGGGTTTCTATGTCTTATAAATAGAAGCCCAAATCATTGTATTAGACTATGCCTCCATGCCTCTTTTTATGAATAAAATTCAGAATTCGTTTGGAGAGCATCGATGCCTCTTTTCATATCATCTATTCAGATCTGACAACCCTGTGTAAATGTTTGGAGAGAGCCATTTGTAAAGTAAGTAGATTTATTTAATTGCCCTAGTTTAGATTTAATTTCTTGCCCTAGATAAATGTTCTTCAATTCCCTAATGAGCGAGTAGTCTCCTCGCTTGTTAGGGTTAGCTTTGGGAAAGGCTTTTGAGAGATGAGATCTCTCATCCCTTTCTTGCCCATCACATATAATTAATAGGACTCCATGCATACATGCACATACTGCTCCCTACGGCACCCTATCCATCGAGGTAGCGGTGATACCGTAGTATAAAGGCCCGGTTGTGATGGTTTTCCATGGAGGTTAGGGTAAGGATTGATAAAGGAAGGACAAGAAGCTAGAGGAAGAAACATCTTCCCGATGATTCTAATCCCCTTTATTAATAATTACCATAACTCCTCATAGATCTTCATTTCGGTATAGAAAGCGTTGAGATTTATTTATATTTCCAAACCTACCCTAGACCTAACCCTAGCAAGACTTAGATATAGATTAATCCTAGTATAACTCAACCTTAGTTTTTTTAGATTAAATCAATCCGGCTCCCATCGGAATTAACTCGTAAGAGCGATTAGGAAATTCACAACAACCCTGTGGACCGACCCGTACTCACTGGCTAGCTACCAAGCGACGCCGTTCTTGATTGTGGTTATAGATAGTTTTGAGATCAATCAAATGGCGCCGTTGCCGGGAATGGCGTGTTATTTCCTTTTTGCAATTTCGGGTTAATCTAAAATTAAAAAAACCATAAAAACTGAAAAATCACAAAAATATAAAAATTTTATCATCTTTGTATTTTGTGAAGGGTATTTTTTGTTTGAATTTTGCAGGATCTACAATCAAGACGGATCTGGAAAAATCCAGAGTGCGAAACAGAAAAAGGTAGATCAGAACAGAAAGGGATTGGAACAACAGAGCAACACAATTTTTTCAGAGACCTGAAGCTTCAACTCCGCCGCCTTTCCACCGCGCAAGCCGCCTCCCACCGCTAATCCGCGGTCCTTCTGGCTCTTCATCGCGCGAAATTTTCACTGTTTGTTTCCTTTTTCCCCCCCTCTGCAACTTAAAATATATCTTCTGTAAATTTGCCTGCAAGATTTTTTGCGCTTTAAAAATCTTCCCCCTTCCAAATAACAAGTCTTATGCAGGATTCTTTGCGCCGCGCTTAAAATAGAAATTGATTGCTAGAGATCTTTTCTGATTTGCATATCTTTTCTCGAAAATCTTTTTGCACAATTTCCAAATAAAGAGCAAACGGAAAAAGGAATTTTTTTTTAACAACTTGAAAATTTTTGCTGCTAAGAAATCCTTGCACTACCTACCTTCTTTCTTCTATCATGGGCACCCCACATCATAAATCACTTTTCGAACTTTGGTATCCTGAACCTAACTTTGCCTCGTACGTCAATTGTTTCGGTCGATTTAAAGAAGATCTCTCCATGCCTAAAATTTCTTTGAAAGATCAAATAGAAGCGTCTAGGAGAAACAGTTCGACGTTGCAATCCACTTTGTGTCAACCAAGTCAACCTTCACCACCTTCACACGTTGACACCACTTTTTCGAGTCCTATTGTAACTCCTAAGCCGATGTCTATTGCTGAGCACATTGCACAATCTCGTAGCCGATCTTTCACCCCTTTCCACACATCCAGTTATAGTGATCAACAAGTCCATTCACCTTTTTATACAAATGTTGATCCTACCCCTGTCCAACCATCCAATTCCTACCAGTCCTACCCGACTTTCCCACCGTCACTAGACACTGTTTCTACACAGCCATTTGGGAGTTTCACGTATCCAAACAATTTCGAATCTTTTACCGAAACCTCTTCACAACCCATGTCTAGTTTGGAACAGTCGTTGGAGGCTTATATCTTAGAAACAAATAAAATGATTAGGAATGTGGATGCGTCCATTGCCGCACTTATGCAACCTAGTGAACCGGTAGCTAGTTTCCAACTAGCTTCAAATTTTTCAATGTATGAGGAGACGGTTGGACAGAGAGAGAATTTGAAAGGAGAGAGTGAGTTCTACACCTTTCCAAATCAAACCTACCCACACCCAATTGAAGCCTACAACTTCTGTTTTCCATCGATTGTCCCAAATGATTCACAAGTTACAAACAAAACATCTAACGAGTTGTGTGACTTTGTAGTGCTTGATTTGCCAGATTGTGAAGAACCCCTTTCGAGTGAAACCACACCTAATCGTTTTGAACTTTACACCTCCACTCTAGAACCTAAATTGATAAATATCCATACTTTTGATGAGGTGTCAGAAAAAATTGATTTTCACTTGATTGAGAATTTAGACGCCGGGAATATTTTGATGATGAACCCGTAGATTTGATTGAAATTGTATGTCCAATTTATCATCCCGAGTCATTAATTGTTTCTCCCGAACTTCACATGCGTCTTGATTTTGATGATAATGGCATGGATGAGTTAAATATTGAGGAAAATTATGAGGATGGTATTGAGGAGAATTATGAAGATAGTATTGAGGAGAGTATTGAGGATAATATGGAGGTTGAACCATTTTTGTTTGATGTGTCAGATTTTCCAATTCATCCTCCTGAGCCTTTAACTGTTATCTCACCCTCCCTCCTTTCCAGCGTTCCGACCACGCACAAGATCATGCTTGATGACTGTGAGCTTGAAAATTTTTTCTTTGAATCTGACATAGTTCTCACAGCCGATAATACTTACGAGTGTTTCACTTTTTCGGACGATGTTGTAGACTCACCACCCGAGTTTGAATCCTTTGAATTTTCAGATGAGTTAGTTGAACCATCAGAATCGGTTGCTTACACCCGTTTCGAACCATTGATGGAATCTTTCAAGTTCGAGACAGTTTACTACGGTGTGAATGAGACTATCCCTAATTCACTCCCTTTCGTCATTCCTATCGTTCCGACCGTGCAAGACACCGTTACGCTTTCATCTCCTATACCAAGTTCGACGTACCCATATTTTCTTGCGAATCTTGAGGAATTTGATCCCATTTCTCGACGGGTTGATAGATTAGCACAATCGCTTTTAACACATCGGTCATCACAAATTGTGCTAATTTATTCATTCGATTTACACCCTCAAGATTGTACTCCACTTCTTTCTCTTTTCCGCCATTCTCCTCCTCCACCGAGACCGTATACCGTTTCTATCTCCACACGGTCTCATGTGTTTCTCATTTCTTTCCTTTACACCCCATTCTTTCACCAAACCTACCATTACCACGATAAGATTTTTGAATGGTTGGTGCTAATCTTTGGCTTGTGTAAGGCCAAGTTTAAGTTTGGGGGGAACCTTGTTGTATATATATTTTGTTTTTCTTTTAACAATAAAAAAAATTTTTTGTAAATAAATAAACAGGGGAGTGCCGACATTTTGACCCTCTTGGTGTGGCATGACAGTGAGGACACTGTCAAGTTTAAGTTTGGGGGTATGCTCGGTACGTTTTCTTCCTTCGCATTCACATGTATATTTTTGCATTTGCATATTTACTTTAAAACCCATAAAAATTGAAAAATTTCAAAAATTATAAAAATTATTGTATTCAATTTTAGCCATATTTGACTTGAGTTTGACAAATAGGTTAACTGGCTAGGAACAACTAGATCTTAGACTTAGTAAATTAAAAACCCTAAAAATAACCTTCCTTAAAGTTTAACGGTAGAAAGTATATGTCTTTATAGTTTATTTAGAAATAGGCAAATTTTGGGTTCACTTCTTGGGCTAAGTCGAAATAAAGGAAAAGTATTGATATTTTTATTAGAGTATAAGTTTGAAAAATAATTCCTAGCTTAAGTCTAGATTCTGAAAACGTATACTCTACAATTTGCACAATCACGCACCTTGAAACTTGGAATAGTAGAGAAGACCTTGAAATGCTCTTGTCTAAAGTCCTTAGTACAAAGAAAATGAAAAAAATACAAGTGTGAATAAAGAAAAAAAAATGAACACTGGTTTTTGTGATTACTTAAGGCTAAAAAATAGAAAAATATTTAGCGAGGGTGCTTCATCACCTAGTGCCTTAGACCAACTGGTTTGGGAGTCACTGCTAAAGCCTTGGGTGTTACAAGACTAGAAAGTACGCTTTAAAGTGCAAACGCATCTTGTAATCGGTTGCTGGTACCTCAAGAAGTATTAACGGTCGCATGAAGGATGTGTAAGCAAAATTCATTTAAAAATTCACCAATTAAGAAGTGCTTTGGACAACGGACAAGAATATGATTGCTTGATTTGAATTTCCAAGTGTAGGGGTGATATACACACACACGTAGGGATATATGATTGGAGTTTAGATGAGAGAAAGGAGTGAAGAATAGAACTTGTATCTTTAATAGAGTTGATAAAAATTCCTAAGTGGAGATGGAACCCTAGAACGAAAACTTAAGAAATGCCGAAAGCTAAGTAAGTCTGCAGAACATATATAATTTTATGTTAAATGATGAGAAAGTGTGAAGAATATGGGTGGATAATTTGCAAGTCGACGATAATAGAATTCCTTGTTAGAAAACCTAATTGGAGAATTAAAGTCAATGGACCGAATTGATAGGATTTTGTGGGTAGTATCCGCTGAAAACCCTCAGGAGACAACACGCCTCCTACTAGGGACACCTAGAGATTTAACGGCCGATCTCAGTGCAATCGCGTTTCCCTGCGAAAGTGCGGTTAGGTTTTTGTCGAGAATAAAAAATAAGTTTGCTCGAGGACGAGTAAAAGATAAGTTTGGGGGTATTTATTCATACCATAATATTGCATTATTATACTCCCCATTCTTATTCGTTTTATAAATAAACAGGTGTTTTTGACGCATGTCTGCTACTTATTACAGGTTACAGGTTCTTGGATCTAAAACAGTGAAAAAGATAAAAGACGGTGCAAAAATGGAACTACAACCAACAAACAGAAGGATCTTGATAAAGCCTACATAAAAGATAAAGTTTACAAAGCACAAGGCAATGCAAGGTCCAAGATCGCGAAGCCACGGTTAAAGTCCACCATAATTATTCACTGGAAAATCTGGAAAAGAATCAGAAGCCAAGTTCAGAAAAGAACCAAAGAATTAAGAAGACCAAAGATCCAGAAACCAGTACCCAAAAGCCCAGACTTCAATTCCATAGTTGGGCCGCGGAACCGCGGCCCAACCCCTGTTGTGGTCGCTGATCCGCGGCCGTCTAGAGCCCACAGAAGAATAACTTTTTACCAAAATCTTGTTGCGGCGTTGAATGGTCTACCTAGGGGTATTTTGGTAAATGCAGACATGCGGGTCAATTGTAACCTAGGGTTTCTATGTCTTATAAATAGAAGCCTAAATCATTGTATTAGACTATGCCTCCATTCCTCTTTTTATGAATAAAATTCAGAATTCTTTTAGAGAGCATCGATGCCTCTTTTCATATCATCTATTCAGATCTGACAACCCTGTGTAAATGTTTGGAGAGAGCCATCTGTAAAAGGTAGATTTATTTAATTGCCCTAGTTTAGATTTAATTTCTTGCCCTAAATAAATGTTCTTCAATTCCCTAATGAGCGAGTAGTCTCCTCGCTTGTTAGGGTTAGCTTTGGGAAAGGCTTTTGAGAGATGAGATCTCTCATCCCTTTCTTGCCCATCACATATAATTAATAGGACTCCATGCATACATGCACATACCGCTCCCTACGACATCCTATCCATCGAGGTAGCGGTGATACCGTAGTATAAAGGCCCGGTTGTGATGGTTTTCTATGGAGGTTAGGGTAAGGATTGATAAAGGAAGGACAAGAAGCTAGAGGAAGAAATATCTCCCGATGATTCCAATCCCCTTTATTAATAATTATCATAACTCCTCATAGATCTTCATTTGGGTATAGAAAGCGTTGAGATTTATTTATATTTCCAAACCTACCCTAGACCTAACCCTAGCAAGACTTAGATATAGATTAATCCTAGTATAACCCAACTTTAGTTTTTTTAGATTCAATCAATCCGGCTCCCATCGGAATTAACTTGTAAGAGCGATTAGGAAATTCACAACATCCCTGTGGACCGACCCGTACTCACCGGCTGGCTACCAAGCGACGCCGTTCTTGATTGCGGTTATAGATAGTTTTGAGATCAATCAAGCGGTCGGTGACCCGTTGAAGCACGACTTTCCTCCTGACTTGGGGCGTTTGTGTTCAGCACTTTTACGGTTCGCCATGTTCACGGGGGCTTTTTGCGGCCTCCTTTTCTTTTGAGTGATTGACGTTGAGGGAGCCGTTGCAGTGGGCACCCGGCCGGTTGTCACCTTTTGTGGCTTTAAGTAGCCCTTCTCTTGCTGAACCTTCATCTTTTTCTGTCGGCGGAGATAGTCTTGATCTATCACGGAGTCTTGGACTTGACGCTAGACCCTGTAAATTTCAGAGGATAGCCGTTGAGGAAGTTGCTCCGGCTTCTTCTCTGTAGCATTCTTCACAGGTGAAGGAGTTCTTTTCAGCACTGCAGTAGGAGAGTTTCTGCGCACCTTGTTGAACAGTTCAAAGCTGTTCATCGATCCCTACCATCGGAGCTGGCGGGGTTAGCCCAGAGGGGGAGTTGCCCTCAGCTTTCCTTACCCGGCGCCAGTGACGACGGCGAGCATGTCGGGCGATTGGAGTTGGTTTAGCCGTAAGGATGACCTCCTCATGCCCCCTGTGTTGGTCAGAATTTGCTGGTATCAGCCTTTTAAAGACCGATGTTCGTTGAATTGGGACAGCCAACCTATCAAAAGCTGACTTCCGAGTAGGGGAAGCAACCTTGGTGATTTTGCCTGGAACGGGAGCAGGGATGGCTATCCGCTTCGGGATAACGCCTTCTGGTATTGCAGGCTTCTTCATGGGCCCGTTGGAGCTCTGGTCTAGTCTGTTAAAAACTGAGGCAGTGGAGTTGGGCGACCCGTTGATAGGGGCCGCGGTAGTTGTAAGCCGATAAAAGACCGACTTCTTTGGAGCTTCTTGCGACGGTAATGGGGCGTTGAAGCTCATTGGTGGGATTATGGTCCCGAAGAATAGCCCAGTGGTGGCTTGAGTTACCTGCTCCACTGGCATCTTGAAAAGGGAGGCCGCTTGGGGCCCGTAAGTCACTCCTCTAGCAGGGACGGAGAGAGAGTTGCAGTTGCAGGTAGTGCGGTTTGAAGCCATTGATCCTCTATTTTCTGCACGGAACAGGACAGCAAATCTTAGTACCTCGAATCCACAGGCAACCACAGCAAAACCGCGATTTGTTTGCGAATACGACACACCAAGTGTGGAGTGGAAAGAGGAAAAGGCCCCACCGGGCATGCCAGAATCTGTTCCCCTCCGAATGACGGCGCAACGTGAAGACGTCTTGCCTGAGATTCGGGGCAGATGCTATTTGGTTTTATTCGTCCACCTCTCCGAAAATGCCAAGTTGATTTATGGCACCGTGTATCGGAGGTTTAGACGGATGCGGGCGATGTAGTAGACTTCGTCAGATTCTCCCATGCTTGAGGGTTTTTTGATTGTGGGGACGCTCTTCCCTACAGGCGCAAGCCCCTGCAGTTAATTACGCTACCGCATGGCGGTGACAACTTTCTCCTTCTCCAGAATTTCACTTCGTGTCGTTTGTGTTTGTTTTGTTTGTGGTTGCCCGTGGATTGTATACGGAGACTAATTTATGTCGTCGCCCGTAGGACGTGGATTAGTCCAAATCCGTATTTTCTTAGATTTGGTTTTTTGGGGTTTTGGTTTAAGGATACGTTAGCCATTTTTGAGGCTAAGATCAAGTTAAACGTTCGTTAAGGATACGTTAGTCTGATATGGGACTAAGATCAACTTAACGGGATCGTTTAGATCTGACAAAAGAGCATTTGGGGCTCTATTGTTCCAGTTTAGGGACATAGTGGTCCATTGCATGTATGGCCGTCGGGACCCATCACCTCTCTGACGACGTTGAAGGATTACAACGACAGATGTCAGAGGAGTTCAGAAATGTACCCCTGAACCAGAGTTGATTGGGGGATCTATAGTCCAATTTGGGACTAAAGCCTGTTTGAAGGTTTAAGGATACGTTAGCCATATTTCAGGCTAAGATCAACTTAAACAGGATCGTTTAGATCCGACAAAAGAGAATTTAGGGGGGGGGTTCTATTGTTCCAGTTTAGGGACGTAGTGGTCCATTGCCAGTTTAGGGACATGGTGGTCCATTGTTCCCATTTTGAGGACGCATATTGGTTTAAGGACGCATTGGTCCGTGAGTTTAAGGATGCATAAGTCCGTATTGTTGGTTTAAGGATGCATTAGTCCATTAGTTTAAGGACCCTACAGTCCATATTGTTGGTTTAAGGACGCATTAGTCAATGAGTTTAAGGACGCATTAGTCCGTATTGTTGGTTTAAGGACGCATTAGTCCATGAGTTTAAGGACCCCACAGTCCGTATTGTTGGTTTAAGGATGCATTAGTTCATGAGTTTAAGGACGCATTAGTCCGTATTGTTGGTTTAAGGACGCATTAGTCCATGAGTTTAAGGACCCCACAGTCCGTATTGTTGGTTTAAGGACGCATTAGTTCATGTGTTTAAGGACGCATTAGTCCGTATTGTTGGTTTAAGGACGCATTAGTCCATTAGTTTAAGGAACCCACAGTCCGTATTGTTGGTTTAAGGACGCATTAGTCCATGAGTGTAAGGACCCCACAGTCCGTACTGAGGTGTGGTTGTCAGGACCCGTCACTTCTCTGACGACGTTGAAGGATTACAACGACAGATGCCAGAGGAGTTCGGAGATGTACCCTTGAACCGGGTGTAATTTGATTTGAGGGAGCAGTCGTGCTCAGTCAATTTAATTTGAGGACTTACGGCCAGAATTGGGCTAAGTCCAGTTGAAAATGTTCAACATTTTATTTGCATTTGGCCTGTTAGGCCTTTACTAGGGCTCTGCCCCTGTTAATAATGCACTGCATTTTATTCTGGCCTGTTAGGCCTTTTTAATTGGGCTCTGTCCCTTTTTTTATAATGCAGAGCATTTTTTTTAGTCCATTGGGCTTCTTAAATGGGCTCTGCCCCTTTTGACTAATGCAGAGCATTTGCTCCTCTGACAGTGTGCCACGTGGCCTGTTAGGCGCTTTGCGCCAATTGATGAGCGCAAGGCGTATGCGCATATGGAGGTGACACGTGTCACGCTCTGGTGAGCGCAAGCGCAGTGCGCTGCGCCAGTGCGCTGTTGACATGTGGCGCGCTCTGGTGCAGTGCGCCAATTTAAGAGAGCAGTGCTCTGTTTTAGAAGCGCATAGCGCAGTTCATTCTGGGGCTGACACGTGGCGCTCCCTGGTGGCTTGCGCCAATCCAAGGAGCACAACAGTGCAAACTCAAAAGTGTAAGACACTGTTTAATATTTTGATCTAACTTAGATCAAAGAAAACAATTTTTTCTTGTTTTCAGAGAACCAGTGGTTCGTAAAAAGGCAATGCCTTTATACAGAAGTAAATTACTTCTTCTTTTTTATTTTTATTTATCCAAGATCTTGATCTTGTTTTTAGATCATTGATCTCTTTTAGAAGAAATTCTTCTTTTATTCAAAGGTTTTTACCTTTTTATTTCTCTGAGTTTCTTCTGAAAGTTTTCTTTTTAAGAGCTCTGTATCTTTCTTTTTTTTTCTCCGTCCCTTTTAGACTTGGAGTCTAGGGGCCTTTATATAGTGCCAATTGATTTGTTAAATCAGTTAAAGAGATCTTTCTCTGAGTGATTTAGGGATTTTCCCCACCGTTGGATATTTGATCCAAGGACTTCTGTTTTACAGAAGAGAATCTTATTGTTTTAATAAGATCAGAAAAATCTTTCTAGAATTTTAATTTTGTTTTAGTGCTGGCACAGCTGGCGCAAGCGCACTTGCGCTTGACACGTGTCGCGCAGCCCAGAGCGCAGCGCAACTGCGCAGACACGTATCGCGCAGCGCAGAGCGCAGCGCAACTGCGCTGACACGTGTCACGCAGCGCAGAGCGCAAGTTGCCTGAAGCGTTGCTTCCTTTATTTTTTACTTTAAATAGAGCCTTGCTCTGATTGGGTGCGCTGTCTTGGACGCAGCGCTGGCGTGTCAACTTTTGACACGTGGCGCGTTGCGCGCAGCTCAAGGAATCTTAAGCGTTGCTTCAATTTTTGAATTTTTGAAATTCAAACAGAGCTTTGCTCTGATTGGGGAAACACCTACTACTTGACTCGACATGGTACCGTACAACTCTTGACATGACTTGACACCTATATACATTACTTGACCTGACCTGATGTACCATGACTTTACCTGTTACTTGATCTTGTGTCTAATGCCAACAAACCTGACCTGTTGTCCTTACGGACCCTTCCTGTTGTTTATCCAGACAAACCTGTACCTGCCTAATCCTGTGTTGGCATTAGCTCTAGATTATTTAATACCTGACTTGAATGCTTTTAACTTAGGGGTATGGTGAAATCAATGATGAAACCTGACTTGTAACTCGACAGTTGCTTGCTTATACTGATCAGTTTTAGAGGCTAGGCCAGCCTTGGGATAATGCTGCTGACATCCTTCGTCTTTACATATCTCCTGTTTTAGTGCCCAGCGGCGTGTCTCGGTTTCAGCCCGAGAGTCTTAGACCGTGGTCCCGGGCATGCACGGGGTACTATTGAGTTACATCGATGATTCATCAAATTGATTTCAAAGACTTGAGAGTAGTTAACCCAATAGACCAGTTTAGATTACTCACTGCACACTACCTGTCACTGCCCTGATTTATATTGCTGTTACAGTTGCTTTACCTTTTATGATTATACTTGGATGTCTTGCTACCCTGTTTATATATGATTGCTTGACGTTATGACGTGCTGACGTCTGGGTTTTGCATGGCCCAGATCCTCTACCTTTGTTGCAGACTGATCAGGAGTATTGCCGCTGTTTGACCGAGCGGTGAAGATCCTGTTGGTATGCAGTTTTACCTTCCAGGTGCTTCATTTATTGTATCTTTTGCTTCCGCATATTATCATTTCTTGACTCATTTATTCTGGCTCATGGACATGTACTAGATAGTTTAGTTTACTTTCCTGTTCTTGATATCTCTACAGCCGTAATGTGACCGTGGAAGGATTTTTCCTATCCACAGGTAGCATGGTTGGCTATGTCACGTGCCTATTTTAGCGTACTCTGGGAAGCGGGGCGTGACACTATATCTTGTGTATATTGAGTAATATATCAATATCTCATTCTATACTTTGTTATATTTTTGAAATCAATATATTACTCTCATCCGTTGTTTAGATGATTCACAATATGGATATGTATATGCATGTGTTCTATATCTTGTTTTTCACATATCATGTGTGTTCATATGTGTGTGTAGTATATAATATATCAATATCTCATGCCGGCTTGAGTTTGATTCATATCTTGATATTGATATACCATCCATTTCATAGTTTTTGATAATCAAAATAATGGATGTTCATATATTTATGTTTAATATCATGTTTATTTACAACATTGTATATGATATGCTGGTCGTTTTGAGATTGCTTTTTAGGATATCCGAAATCTCACGATATAAGCATTTATAGGATGATGGAGGAAATTGAGCTTAAATGGAATATCTAATGGAGGTTGGAGGATATGGACACGAGCTTCTCAATTTGCATATCAAGCTTCGTGAAGCTAAGCAGCAAAGGTACAACACTTGAAGAGTTAAAACTATGGATAGCGAAGAAGTTAGAATCCAAGTTTGAATTTGAAGCGTTGAAGTCAAGACCAAGATTTGAAGTTCAAGATATTGACTTCAAGACGCTAGTGAGTGGAATGTCGTGTTCGAGTTTGAAGTATCAAGTGTCGAAACTAATTGAAGATCAATCGACCAACGCAAAATTCAAGCGAAGCGCCAAAGTTATAAGAGCTTGTGTCAGAATTTTGAAGATTCAAGATATCGAAGAAATGCGATATCAACATAGAACTCTATGTAACTACTCTATTGAATATGGTTATTATCAATTAGAGCTCTTGAACACTCATATATATAAGCACAAATATTTTACATTGCATAAACTTTGGGTTTGATGGTTTCAAAGTTTTCATTTTTCAGAAAACCCAAACTGTTGTTTTAATACTTGCCAGACGTCTGCCTCGTTGAAGTTCAAACGTCTGTGCACTATTTTTTTCGTGATAATTGGAAATATCAGAAATCTAGAGAGACAACAAACGTCTGAAGGTCAATTTGACAGGCGTTTGAAGAAGGTTTTGAAAATATATATTTTATACCTTCAGACGGTTGTCATTTGTATTTCAGACGTTTATACTAAAGTCTCTGGTTGGTTTTTTATTTATCAACAGACGTTTGCAGTTCAATATGACAGACGTCTATGGAAGGTTTTGAAAAATGAATTTTTATAACTTCAGACGTCTGCCCATTATTCTTAAGATGTCTTGATTCTCTCTGTGTTTTCATATGGCCCATTTTTTATGAGAGACAGACGTATGATGTTCATTTGGACAGACGTCTGCTGATCGTTTTGAAAAATGAATTCTTATAACTTCAGACGTTTTCCCATTGTTCTTCAAATGTTTATGTGAAAGTCTCGGGTTGAAAATAGTTTTAACTTCAGACATTTGAAGTAGAAAAGTTTTCAAAAATATAGCCATTTATAGCTGTCACGCCCCGCTTCCCAGAGTGCGCTAAGATCGGCACGTGATAGAGCCAACCATGCTACCTGTGGATAAAAAACATCCTTCCACAGTCACATTACGACTGTCTAGAGATATCAAGAACAGTAGAAATAAAAATAACTATCTAGTACATGTCCATGAGCCAGAATGAACGAGTCAAGAAATAATATGCGGAAGCAATAAATCCAATAAACAATAACATCTGGAAAGTAAAACATAACTAAACTGGATACTAACTGGATCCTCACCGCTCGGCCTAACGGTGGAAGTACTTCTGATCAGCCTGCGACAAAGGTAGAGGAGCTGGGCCATGCAAAACCCAGACGTCAGTGCGTCATAATATCAACAATAATATAATCAGGGGGTAACAGGATATGCAGGCATGAACTATAAAATGGTAACATGAATGTAATCAGTGAGCAGGGATATCGAACAGTGAAGTGTAACAGTATATGTGAAGTGCAGTGATAAATCTAAACTGTGCTACTGGGTTAACTAATCTCAAGTTTGTGAAATCAATTTGATGAATCGTCGATGTAACTCAATAGTATCCCGTGCATGCCCGGGACCACGGTCAAGACTCTTGGGCTGAATCCAAGACGTGCCGCTAGGCAGTAAACAGGTAACAAGTACAGACAGATGATGTCAGCAGCATCATCCCGGGGCTGGCCTAGCCCGTAAGACTGATCAGTATAAGTATCGAACTGTCGATTTACAAGTCAGCTTTCATCATTGATTTTCTCATACCCCCAAGTTATGTGTTCAAGTCAGGTATTGATAAATCTGAGACTAATGCCAATACATGATCAAGAAGGAACATGTTTGTCTATACAGACAACAAGATATGTCCATCGGGACAACATGTCAGGATTGTCAGCATTAGAAACATAATTAGGTAATCATGTCAAGCAATGGTATATTAGGTCATGTCAGGTAGTGTACATGTATCGAGTGGGTGTCCAACAGTAAAATGTAGCAAGTATCGAATCACGGCAAAAGTACAGATGCATAGTAAAAGTGTGGATGCACAAATATTTATCAGGGATTACATCATGACTATGTAAGATGCACATTATCAAGTATGGGGTGCTAATATAACAATAATATGAATTAATGTGACATGGTATGCGAATAGATATAGAATTAATGGTATGGATGCACAAATATCGATTAGGGGTTACATTTACAGTTCCAATACTAATTAGGATGCACTTTATTAAGCATGGGGTGTTACTACAATAATAATATGAATTAATGTGATCTATAGATGCAGTTATACATATCTTAAATGATTATGGATGCAAACGGGTATCCGAAAACAGTAAACTTTAGTATGGATGTACAATGTGATAATCGGGTAACATTTTACTCATATGGATGCACAATACTATACCTAGCATGTAGCAAGATGAATTTGCATGCGACTAGATATGTAAATAATGATACAGATGCACACGGATGTCCGAAAACAGTAAAATAGTAAAATGGTAATATAGGATGCATAACTAAACAATATGAAATGTTATTATTTACATGGGTGCAATTTATTATATTATAGCATGTAGCAAGATTAACTTGCCTCGATGGATCATGCGACGGATGCGTACGGCAACGTCCAATGTCGGTAAATGTCGCGACGCACACGCGGGTGTACAGAACTGAACCAAGCAAAGCAAGAATATGACCGCGCAGGCAGGGGATGTCCATAGGGTTGCTCGGATCATCGGCGACGGCACGGCTCCGGCGATCGCCGGGAAAACCAAGAATGTAGAAAGAAAAGAGAAGAAGAAGTTGTAGGAGAAGAAGAAGAAGAAGAAGAGAGGGTTGCTGCTCTGGGGTTGGTGTTTAGGGACAGAGGCGAGGCAAGGGAGACGAAGGCGACGATGATGGGTTTCCGGCAATGGGGTTTTCCGGCAAGATTTCACGGAAAAGGAAGTGGGGTTTCAAGATTGTCGGGGATCGGGGTGTGTAGGGTTTTTGGTACTCAGGTGAGGAGAGGAGAGTGGAGGGAGATGGTGGTAATGGGGTAAGGCCGACGGGGTCGGAGCTCCGGCGAGGAGCTGGCGATGGGTGCAGGGTTCGCTGTGGTTACAGGGGAGAGAGTGAAGGCGCTGGTGGCGGCGGCTGTGTTGATGATGGTGAGAAGGGGTTGAGGAAGGTCGTGGTGATGGCAAGGCGGTCGCCGACAGTGGTTGACGCAGGCGAGGTGCAGGGACGGGGGTTGTAGGCACAGGTAAGGTTTGCAGGGGTTCTTGGGTTGGTGGGTTTTGGATCTTGGGAGAAGAAGACGAGGAGAAGAGATCAGGGAGAGGGGTTCGGCGAGGGCGTGAGGGAGGTCGTCGGCGGTGGTGACGACGGAGACAGAGAATGTGGCCGCCGTGGGTTCATGGGTGTTGGGGGTTGCGGGTTTGTCGGGGAAAGAGATGGGATGATGGTGATCGAGGGAAAGGAAGAGGAGAGGGAGATGAGAGAGGTGAGCGACGAGGGTGGAGGCGGCGCGCGGCGAGGGCAGGGACGAGGTTTAGAGGCGTGGGTTTCGTGAGGCGGGAAAAGAAATTTAAAGAAGAGGAGGTAGTTGTATGGGAACGAGGGGAGAAGGGAGGTAAGAATAGCGAGAGGGGGCGATCCGATCCCTACCAAGAAATAGAAATTACTATATAAAAATATATAATTGTAGAGAGAGGTCTGTTAAGATTATATAGTTTACGTATAATATAAAGAATAGAGGAGAGAGAGAGAGAGAGAGAGAGAGAGAGCAGCTGTAGGATAGTTAGGATATTGATATGTAGAAAATATATTTGTTTATATTAACAATTTATAGTTAAAAGAATATAATATAGATTATATTCAAGATTTTGGCTAATACAAAAATAGTCTAAAACACGTCCGGGTCAGGTCTAAAAATTCAGTTTTGAAATACGAAAAATATACGTGTCGACCAACATCAAATAGGATATCCGGGTAACGAAAAAGCATACTCCCAAGAACGGATGCATGCATGTGCACGTAGCCATCCAAACAGGTCTGTTACACTGAACGGGACGAGAATAATGTGCGCGGATTCTACGACGGGGTTAGGGGTATCAAGCAGGCCATGCAATGTATTTTTTTTTGAAATGTTTTTTGTGACTTAAAATGTTATATTGTAAAAATGCAAATGCCAGATAAAATGTCAGTATGCAGTATACAATAATATAAGCGCATGGATCTATATAATAAGCCAGGATAAATTATAAATATGAATCAAGACAGGTTTCAAGTAAGCGGGTCGGGTCGGATGCAAATACAGATGTCAAAATACACTATTCGCACCAAAACACGGTAAATCAAGAAAATACCATAAATAAAGAAATACTTGAACTAGAACTGATATAAATGAACTAGGGTGTTACAATAGCTATTGGGGATTTGTTTTATATGAGGCCAGACGTCTGCATTCTATAACACCAGACGTCTGTCATGTGTTATTTCTACTTGTCCCCACTATAAAAACGACTTGTGTTTGAGTTTGCAATCTCTCTCTCTCTCTCTCTCTCTCTCTTTATTACTTACTAATTATATTTGTGCTTAATTGGTTGTAAGTTTTCATAGATTAGAAATTGCATGCTCTTGCTCTATATGCTAATACTTGTTTGATATTGCCCATTGCTATATGCTATAGTCTCACAATTGTAGTTTGCTTGGTATTATATCACCTTGCTTTATATTGTCAAAGCTTTACAATTGCGTTTTTTTATTAGCAAGTGGTGATAGATTTTTTAATTTGAGCATATTTATTGCATAATCTTATTCATCCCCCTCTAAGACTATTTTCGTGTAGCCTTCCGCTTGGTGCTCTTCTTGTTAGGACTTACATCCTTGAGTAATCCCATGGCATCTTATTTACCATCTTGTTCTTACCATGTTGAACCATCTATTAACAATCCTCCATATTTTGATGGTTTTAAATTTTTTATCTGGAAAATTATGATGCAATGCTTTTTAGAATTTCTTGGTAAGAGTATGTGGTTAATTGTTGATCGTGGGTACTCTATTCCATCTATTGCTAAATCATTATGGAGTGCTCATGAAAAGGACTCTTTTGTTTTGAAAATTAAAACTTTAAAAGTTTTGCATTGTGATTTAAATGTCGCTGTTCTTAACAATGTCTCTTCTTATAAGACGGCACATGACTTGTGGTGCTCCTTGGAGAATATCTATGGAGAGTAAGCCATTTTCAATAAAGAAGAGATTGCCTAGAGAACAACTCAAAAAGCGTCATTGGATGCGCCTCAACAAAAATCGAATCAAAAGAGACGATTCAACTCTATGGAGTCGGAAAAGGGGCGTCTTGATCTTGGGGTTGTAAGTAATCCATCTTTCGATTATCGCATACTTACCATGATCAATTGCTAGTTGCTTTAAATACTATACATTGTAGTTTCAATTTGATGGATTCTATAAACGACTTATTGGATGAGCAAAATTCTTCTCTCATTGATAAGAAAAATGATTTGATTTAGTTTTGCAATTCCTTTGAGATTTTGAACAAAAATTTGATTGCAAAATATAGTGCTTTAACTTGTACTCATGATTCTCAAACTCTTTGATTGATAGATTAGAATTTGAGAAGAATGAGTTACTTTCAAAACTTGATTTATAATGTGTTTCTTTTGATGTTTTGAAGGTAGAAATGAAAATTTGGTTTCCACTTGCAATGGCTTGAAAATAGAAAATGATTTTTTAATTTCAAGTTTTAAAAACGAAATTGATTTGTTGAAATCTTCTCTTACCTCTTATGATGTACTGACTTGTGATTTTCCGTCTTACAAAAAACGAAAATGAAAACTTGCTTTTGACTTGTGAGATTTTGAGAAAAGAAAACGTTGATACGATTTAAAGTTTTAAAACCGAGATTGATCTTTTGAAATTGTTTATTTTGTCTCAAGAATCATTTGATTTTTAAAACACTTCTCTCAAGAAAGAAAATGAGATTTTGATTGTTTCCCTTACTTAGTTTTCTAGTGTTAATTATTTACCTAGCAAGGAAAATGTTTTAAATCGAAGAGCAGTTGATTTTAAAAACTCAAAGTTTGAAAACCCTCTTCGTCTAGATTTGTTAAGCATACTTCTCATCATACGAAATCTCATGCACATTCTCATGCATACCTTTATAGATTTAGTTCAAGAAAATATTTCAAAAAGCATGTGCATCATAAACTTGCTTCATTTTATGCTTTAGTTGACACTTCTAGATTTATACATGCACACAGTCACACATGTTATTCTTATGGTGCATATGAACACTTCGCATTTGCATGCACTTTAAAAATGAATATATTTTCGCATGCCAATATTAGATGTGTAAATTCCCAGTTCCATGTATATATTTTCCGTATTTTTTCCATATTTTATTCCTATTTTTTTCATTTTTAAATATATATTATATTATATTTTTAATTATTCCTAAAACCTAAACTCTAAATCCTAAACCTACCCCAACCCGACCCGACCCACTCACCCCACTTCTTCTTTTCTTCTTCCTCGCTTCTCTCCTTTTCCCGCTTCTTTTCCTCCCTCCAATGTTCCCCCCTCTTCTCGCGTTCGCCCGCGACGACCGCGCCCACCTCCACGAGACCCGCACCCCGTCGCCAACGAACTCCTCGCGATGCCTTCCACCAAATCCCATCGACTCCAGCGGCTCCCCTTTATCTTGTCCTCGCTTCACCCACGTCGATGACTGAGCCCCTCTCCCTTCTTTTCCATTTTTCTCCTTCCCCCTTGTTATCATCCTCTTCTTTCCCCACTGCAATCCTATCTCCTCTTTCTACACCCACTGCCAACACTCGAGCTCACCACCACCACGACCCATTACCTAACCTACCCGACGAGCTTCCTCCTCTGACCCAACCCCATCTCCCTCACCGCAGTCACCTCCTTACCACCATCGCCTCGACATCGACGCGTTCCTTTAAACAACCAAGCTCCTCCCACTCCTCCCCTGCACACCATCTCCAAGCTCCACACCACGAACCCACTGCCACCTCGCCGCCTCCATCGACCCTCCGAGCCTTGCATCCATCACCGTAGCCACCACCAGCTACACCTCGTCGACGAGCCCCGAGCTCCTCCCCTGCACATCATCTCCAGGCTCCAAGTCCCGAGCTCCCTGCAACTTGCCGCCACAAGAGCCAGTCATCACTGTCGTCGTTGGTCGCGTCGACCCTCGAGCCCTACCTCCTACTACCTTTTCGACACCCCGACGAGCCTCAGTTCTCCCCTCGTCGACGGCCGAGCTCCTTCCTTCGCGAACAACACCTGCAGCGACCCTCATCACTCTCTTCGATGCCGCAGCCGCTGCCCCAATGCCAGGACCATCGTCGCCATGATCTTATCGTCTTTGACCCATCACTAGCAACTTCCCCGACCCTTTGTCTCCAAGCCAAGCTCCATGGTGTGTAGCCGAGCTCAAGCTGTTGTCGTGCTGTGCTGTGTTGTGCCGTGCGTGCATCGAGCCCATGCCATCCATCATCATTCACTGCCGTGTTGACATCTATCTCTAGGCAAGTGGAACCCTCTTCCCTTGCTTACCTATGCTAATAATCATATTAGTAATTGAAATAACAATGCTACATCATACGTGTTTATGTATATAGCAATATCAATGGTTAATAATCAATTAATTTTGTAGAAAACCACTTCATTTGATTGCACTGAGAGTTACCATCCCATGTCAATATCTTTATTGTATTCAAATGAATAACCTTAGTTGGATCGATTAATGAGAACGAATGTTTCTTTCGTTGCCTATACATAACCTGTGTGTATTTGACACGAAACCCTGGATGAAAACCATATATAAAATGGCGACACTAATGGCCCATGAATCCCTTTAATGATAGTAGATAACTTGTAAGAATTCGATGGAAAAATATTAACTTCATCGCCATGAAGGATACCTCCATATAGTTACGTCAAATCTAAATTTTACCGTGCATGTTACCTCGTTAAAATCATTGTAAATCTAATATAGTTTGGAATTTAATGTTCTACGGCTCAGATCGAATCCAACTTGATAATCTAAAACCATTCATAGTTTATTTCTCGACATTTATAGATTACTGTAACGATATCTGGCTACGAATGCGGCACTGGACTGTAGTCCGGGGCATCATTTCGTGTGGATACCTGACTTTGAATACACGTGCATCCCTGCTTTAAACTAGAAATGCACGGAGCCCCATATGGACGCGTAGTTAATTTAGTTAGATAACACATGAATCTGTTCTCATGCAGTTTCACCATCGATTGATATTTAGTTTGTAATTTAGAATGTCGACGTGTTCTGCAGTTTCTGCAGTGGCATTTCTTACCCCTTCACATTAAACATGACATAACTTCTAGTACAGAAAGGATATTGATAATCCATTTGATGTGTTAGAAACTTAACAGATAGAAATAGATTTTATTCAACTGGAGCAACACCTGAATATGAAAATAATCACTGGTAAAATGCGCGTAAAGTTGGACTTCCAGTTCTGAAACTGGAATTCCAGCAGTCGATCGCTAATTTAAAATGATGATAAGTCCCTAACCTAAAATGATATTGACATGAGATTAATTTTACTGCTTAGATAATCAAGATTACTTCGTATGACTTTTATTATTTTTTCGATTATATATGTGTGATTTATGGTAAACTTTGCAAGTTATATGGTTTTGGCTGTCATAATATAGTGAATATCTATTCAGTGCATTTCTGCCTATTTTTGTGCTTGCTTTATACCTTCTGCACAATGATTATTTTCATTGAGACCTAGCTACTGTTTTGCATTGTCGATATATAAGTGCCAGTGACTGTGTTGTGGCAAATAAGAAAGTGATATTGATAAGTGGAAACGTGATTGAAAGTGAAAGCGATACGTATTTGTTCACAACCTGTCTAATGCCTGAAAACATACTATAACTTGGGGAATGGGGAAATTAAGGTGGAATTAAACTCGTATTTAGTGAGGTACAGTGATTTAGAGGATGATCATTCTCTATTAGTGATATATATATATATACACACACACACACATACATACATACATACATACATACAACATACATACATACATACATACATACATACATACATTAGGTCATGGGCCAAGCGGCAAGGCTGCAGGGTTATGTCCCGGGCAACAATGGACCGTAGTCTCGGGCATGCACGAGACCCTTGTAAAACACGAGCATCCTTTTCACCAATTGATTTCATTGACTTAGTGACTTATAAGTAGAGACATACACATTGCCTGGTTTACTGACATGATACTTTTATCACACTGTTCATATGTAATGATGCTCATTATACTCATTTTCTTCATTCTGTTGCACATTTCATGTTTAATCGCATTGTACCCGTCATATATATATTTATTGCTATATATGTCGTCCTGACGACCTGAGTATGCATGCTCAGAGAACGAAGTGGATCTAGCTCAGGAGCAGGACCTGTCATTCGAGATCGCGGAGGTCTAGACTGCATCATCAGCACCATTTCTTTTGCTTTAAGCACCCTGTATTTCGTTGGTTAGTTTTTCCCTTGTGCAAAATAAATGTATTTCAAACTCTTTTATTGCATTGTAATTGAAAGTGTACGCTAGTACCGCGACAGGGTTAAACGGGCATCACACATGCCATTTTCAAATTTTAGAGATGCTAATGAACACTTACCAAGATCTAACTAGAATATTAGGGTTTAAACATGATATCACTAAAACCACACTAAGAGATGGATGGTTACAACCTTTGTAGACCGTGTCCTTCTCTTCTAATGCTCCGGCTTGTAGTCCACGCGACTCCACTAGGCTCCACTTGAAATTTGATCGAGCTTACTCCGAAAACCTTTGTGCCGAAGATGATTCACCCGAAGCTCCGTAATCCAAGCTATCTCTTCACTAAACACTTTAGTGAAGGAAACATGCTACACTTGATTTCTAATCAAGTGTAGGATGGTGAAGTAAAGGTTTTTTTAGCTCACTAGGCTACTCACAAACTCAGGGTTTCACAACACATGTGAGCGATTTGAGCTTGGAGGTTTGAGGAGGAAGATGATAGGAGCTAGAGAGCAACTCAAGAAAGCAAGCATCAAAAAAATGATGAAGTAGTGAAGAATGACCTTTTTAAAAACATCTCTGTTATTGGGGCTCCAATATATTTCCAATAAATAATTGGAACCATGCCTCAATAGTAAGAACAAATGAATAAAATAACAAGCAAAGTCATGCTTCACCATGCTTCTCATTTTCCACCTTACATTTTCTATTTTCCAAAAATAGAAAATGCACCATGCTTCCTTTTAATATATATATATATATATATATATATATATATATATATATATATATCTCAAATACACACACACACACATATCAAATATATATATATATATATTAATATATATTAAGTAAATATTTAGTGAGCTAGTAATATTAATTAAGATATAATTATATCAAATTATTAAATCAACACTTGATTTAATAATCCGGTTATATCATATATAACCAAATAATATCATTTATCTGTATATCACATTATCAAAGCAACACTTGATTTGATAATATGGTTATATCACATATAACCTGACCGATAACAGATAACTGCCAGATTACAATACGGTATCATATACTCGTATTTAATCAGCCCCCCCGCACATATCAACATATATGCATTATTTCATTTCGCTTGAACCAGGAAACTTCTATGTGGGACTCTGAAGACTCGTCAATACGCCAGCAGTATATGATGATCACATCGGTCACCTATAAGCCGTCAGCGGTACTAACTGGACGTAACGGCTACCCAGGTATTGAGCGATTAGAAAATCAACAAGCAAGCTTATCCAAACTCCCATGAAGCCTATAGGTAACACTTACTGTATAGTCCGGTCTCTTCGTCTGATATGTCGCATATCGAATCTATGGGTGGTATCGTCAGACCCCAATAACTTGATAAGTTATGCCGATGTAAGGCCTATAACGGTATGAGAAACTCTGATAATACTTACCAGTAAATCTCATCAACAGCCTTGGCCAGGGACTTACTGTTATAGCCAATCGAGCAGAGCGCAACATCAACTCCCAATATCGGGAGAGACGAAACCCCTCTTATCATTCATTTCCTCCATGTGACTCGGGACTGTACCCAAAATCCACCTGTTTGCATGACTTCTTTGACTCGTGGTAGGGAGCAGATCAAAGCACAGTGAGAGCCACACAAGACTCTATGACGATCTTGGGTCTACAGACTAACCTGTACCAGTGTTACCAGAGAACTGCTATCCGACGATAGGTATAATAACAACCAGGAGTTATCGGCGAGTCCTGTTCGGTGTACCCATTCTCTAATGAGCACCTGTGTACAATCTTTGATGTCAAACACCAATGGATATGGAATCAACCATTGCCCCATACAGGGTCAAGAAACGTACACACTAGTCTAGTCTGGTGTATCGATGCCTGTCTCGATATACCCTCGACTAGGAACAATTGAAGGATGTGCTTGTGGATTACCCAGGTCCCAGTAGTATGATCCGCATCATAATCCTGGTAGTCAAGCCAACATCCTAAGGGCTTTATCAACATGTATATGAGAGACGGTATAATAATACCAGTGAACATATTAAGATAAAGGAAACCAGATAGCATACTATCATGTCGAGCAAGAAAGTCCTCTATATATATGTCCAAGCATCCACTATATCATACAATAATGGCCTCTAGGGCATACATATCACTAACAATCTCCCACTTGCACTAAGGCCAGTTATTGTAGTATCTCATACCCAACATCCCAAAAAGTCTCTCGATTAGCATCTGGGGGAGGGCCTTGGTGAGTGGATCCGCTGTGTTATCCTCTTTGTCAACTCTCCTGACCTCGATCTCTCAGAGATCAACTATCTTCCTGATCAGGTGATACTGCCTAAGAATATGTTTGGACCGCTGATGGGACCAGGGTTCCTAGGCCAAAGCCACAGCTCTATTGTTATCTCAATACATAGGTGTTGGATGCTTAATGGTAGGAACCACACCAAGTTCAGCTATGAACTTGTTCGTCCAGACAGCCTCTTTGGCAGCATCGTTGGTAGCGATGTATTCAGCCTCCATCAATGAGTCTACTACGGTATATAGCTTGGAACTCTTCTAACATACCGTCCCTCCACTGAGGGTGAAGATAAAACCCGATACCGACTTAGTGTCGTCCTTATCACTCTGGAAGCTCGAATCGGTAAAGGACTCCACCTAGAGTTCACCGTTGCCATACACCAAGAACATCTCTTTAGTCCTTCTCAAGCACTTAAGAATATTTTTCAAAGCTATCTAGTATTTCTCCCCTGGATCTGATTGATACCTACTCACTACACCTAGTGAGGAAGCTACATCCGGTCTAGTACACAACATCACATATATGATTGACCTGACTGCTGAAGCATAGGGTATCTCTTGTATGCGAGCCCTCTCCAAATCATTCTTAGGAGACATCTCTTTAGAGAGAGTGATTCCTGAACAAGCGGGTATATTACCACGCTTAGAATCTTCCATACCAAATCTCTTTAGTATGGTGTCAATGTATCTGGATTGAGATAATCCCAACACCCGTCTAGATCTATCTTTATAGATCTTAATCCACAAGATGTAGGAGGCATCACCTAGATCTGTCATGGAGAACTTGTGTGATAAGAAGAGCTTGACCGAGTGTAGCATAGGAACATCGTTGCCTATCAAGAGTATGTCATCTACGTACAAAACGAGGAGGACAACCTTACTCTATACTAACTTCTTATATATACATGGTTCACCTATATTTTTGATGAAGTCAAAACTCTTTGATAGCTTCATCAAAACGGATGTTCCATCTCCGCGATGCCTGCTTTAATCCATATTGATTTACGCAGCTTGCACATGCTTTCACTATCTATGAAGCCCTCTGGCTGTGTCATGTACACGCTCTCTTCTAAATCACCATTTACAAAAGCGTTCTTGACGTGCAATCTGCCAGATTTTGTAGTTATGATATGCAACAATGACAAGTAGGATCCTGATGGACTTAAGCATAGCCACTGGAGAAAATTTTTCATCATAGTCGACACCTGGTCTTTGACGAAAACCTTTTGCTACAAGTCTAGCTTTGAAAGTCTCAACTTTTCTATCTATACCAATTATCTTCTCAAACTCCACTTGCTCCCGAAGTGTTTTACCTATTTAGGAGCAACTTCTAAAGTCCATACTTTGATGGTATATATGGATTCCATCTCAGATTGCATAGCATCCAACCAATTCACAGAGTCTCCACTTGTGATGGCCTGCTCGAAACTAGTTGGGTCATCATCTTTCATGATGCAATTCTCGCTCCCACCGTCTACAAGAAAACCGTAGTATCTTTCAGGTGGATGAGGAACCCTACTAGATCTACGGAGTGGCTAGAGTTCGTCGGGGACTATTGAATCCTTCAGTTCCACCAAATCGTCAGCTATAGTTTGTGTAGCTGGAACTTCTTCCAGTTCTACCTTATTGCCATTGATTTCTTTCATAAGAAATTCCTCTTCTCAAAAGGTGGCATTTCGAGAAACAAACACTTTTTGTTTCTCGGTGTGGTAGAAGATATACTCTCATGAATGTTTAGGATATCCTATAAACTTGCACAGAACTGACCTTGTCTCGAGCTTGTCTGGATTTTGCTTTTTAACAAAGGCCGGATAACCCTATATCTTAACTCGTTTAAGAGATGGTCTCTTCCCATTCCATATCTCATATAGAGTGTTAGGCAACGGATTTGGTCGAAACTCTATTTAATAGGTATGTAGTTATCTCAAGTGTATAGCCCCAAAAGGAAATAGGCAACCCAGCAGTACTCATCATAGAGCGCACCATATCTAATAGGGTGTGATTCCTCCGCTCCGAAACTCCATTGTGTTGTGGTGTATACGGAGGAGTAAGATGAGAGAGAATCTCATTCTCTTTTAAATAGTCTCTGAATTCCGTGCTCAAGTATTCTCCTCCCCAATCAGATCGAAATATTTTAATACTTTTACCCGTCTGGTTCTCAACTTCGTACTTATTTTCCTTGAATTTCTCAAAAAGTTCAGACTTGTGTTTTAACAGAAACACATGTCCGAATCTTGAGAGATCATCGGTGAATGTAATAAAATACGAGGAACCATTCCTGGTATTTGTAGACATAGGACCGCATACATCACTATGTATTTGTCCAAGAGTTCATTAGCTCTTTCTCTATGTCCAGTAAACAGAGATTTGGTCATCTTACCTTTGAGACATGACTGGCATGTTTCATAAGATGTATATTCGAACGCATTTAAATATGCATCCTTATTCAACTCAGCTAGTCTTGTCGCATTGATATGACCTAGTCTACAATGTCACAAGAAGGCTTCGTTCATTTCTGAACTGTTCCTCTTGTGTGTGTTCTGTATACTTAGAACTGTGCTATGATTTAGAACGTGTTCCCTACCGAAAACACGGAGACGTGACCGCGCGGTTCCATCTCGCCTGAATTTCGGGACAGATGCTAATTGGTGCAATCTGTCCACCTCTCCGAAGATGCCAAGTTGATTTATGACACCGTATATTGAAGGTTTAAACAGATGCGACCGATGTAGCATACTTCGTCAGATTCCCCCTCATTTGAGGGGTTTTTGATTGTGGGGACTCTCTTCCCTGCAGGCGCAAGCCCCTACAGTTAATTACGCTACCGCATCGCGGTAACAACGTTCTCCTTCTCCAGATGGTCACTTTGTGTCGTGGGTGTTTGTTTTGTTTTTAGTTGCCCGTGGATTGTATACGGAGACTAATTTATGTTGTCGCCTGTAGGGCGCGGATTAGTCCAAATCCGTATCTTCTTAGATTTGGGTTTGCGGGTTTGGTTTAAGGATACGTTAGTCTCATTTAAGACTAAGATCAACTTAAACGTTTGTTAAAGATACGTTGGTCTAATTTCTAGACTAAGATCAACTTAACAGGATCATTTAGATCCAACAAGAGAGCAATTGGGCTCTATTGTTTAGTTTAGGGACATTGCGGTCAATTAGTTTAAGGACATTGCGGTCCAATGTTAGTTTAAGGACATCTCGGTCCAGGTTAAGGACATCGTAGTCCATGAGTTTAAGGACCCCACAGTCCGTAGTTTAAAGATATCGTAGTCTATGAAGTTTAAGGACATTATAGTCCATGAGTTTAAGGACCCCACAGTCCGTAGTTTAAAGACATCGTAGTCTATAAAGTTTAAAGACATCGTAGTCTATGAGTTTAAGGACCCCACAGTCCATAGTTTAAAGACATCGTAGTCTATGAAGTTTAAGGACATCGTAGTCCATGAGTTTAAGGACCCCACAGTCCATAAAATGTGTGGTTGTCGGGACCCGTCACCTCTCTGAAGACGTTGAAGGATTATAACGACAGATATCAGAGGAGTAAAGAGATGTACTCTCGAACCAGTATGAATTGATTGGAAGATCTGTAGCCCAGCTCGGGACTTAGATCTATTGAATATTCATGAGCGGATGGGCTCAGTTCAATATAAGTTGAGGACTTATGACCAGAATTGGACTAAGTCCAATAAGATTAAAATATTTAACATTTTATTGTTCTTACTATTGAGCCTTTATTTGGGCTTGGCCCTTTTAATAATGCTGAGCATTAGATCCTGACAAATTTTGTCTTGTATTGAATGTATAGCATTCATCAGAACAATGTGTGTTCTGGCAGCGCGCTACGTGGTGCGTCAGGCGCTCTGCGTCAATTAAAGAGCGCATTGCACTTATGCCAAGTAGCGCACACGAAAATGACACGTGTCGCGCTTAGCGCTAAGCGCCAGTTTATAAGCGCATTGCGCTTTCAATTTGTGAGCGCTTTGCGCTAGTTTACTGGCACACCATTGAGTGACACGTGGCACGTTTGACGCTGAGCGCCGGCCCATGAGGGCAGTGTGCTGTTTCAGAAGCGTAAAGCGCAAGTTGTATCTGTGGTTGGCACGTGGCGCGTTTTGGCGCTGAGCGCCGGTCTAAGGAGCGCAAAAGCTCAGTTCATGAGTGAAAGGCACTTTTCAGTAGCGCAAAGCGTATTTGATCGAATTTATGATCAGAGAACAAGTTTATGTTCTTTTTAAAGGAGGCTTTGCCTCAAGATTCAAGAACAACAGTTCTTATCTTGAAAAGGGCTTTGCCTTTATAGATCAATGATTTTTGAATGAAGTAAATACTTCTTTTGTTTTTATGATGAGATCTTTTTATCTCTTTTTTATCAAAGACCTTGGTCTTTTGTAGATCTATGATCTTTTTTAGAAGATTGTTTTTCTTTTCATGAGATGATTTCATCTCTGTGTTCAAGAATCATGTTCTTTACCTTGAAGAAGTGATCTTCTTTTGCTAAAAGCTTGCTTTTCTTTCTTTAGAGTTTTCTCAAAGTTTGTAGGGGGTTTCTCTATATCAGACTTGAAGTCTTGGGGCCTTTATATAGGGCAAATTGATTTGTTAAATCAGTTTAAAGAGATCTTTCTCTAATTGATTTGGGGATATTCCCCACCGTTGGATTTTCGATCCTAAGGCTTCTGTTTTGCAGAAGATAATTTTCTTGTTTTAATAAGATTGAGAAATCTTTCTATGCAGAATTTATTCTGTCTTTGGTAATTTTTATTTACCATTGGATCATTGATCCAACGGTGCTCTGATTTACAGAGCATAATCTTGTTGTTTGGAATGATTTTGAGGAATCTTTCCTTATTAGAATTTAATTCTGATTAATTAATGATTTGTCATTATTATTAGATCTTTTGATCTAAAGGTGGGGAATTTTTAATTCTAGCGCTAGCGCATCCGTGCTTTGCACGTTGTGCGCTGCTCAGAGCACAGCGCACTTTGCGCTAGCGCACCAGTGTTTAACACGTGGTGCGCTGCTCAGAGCGCAGTGCGCCCTACGCTTGCGCACCCGTGTTTGAAACGTGGTGCGCAGCGCGCCTAGCGCTAGCGCACTCATGGTGCGCTGCCTAGGGCGCAGCGCACCTGGTGCTAGCGCATCCGTGTTTGACACGTGGCGCGCAGCGCGCTGGATCTGAAGCGTTGCTTCAACTTTTGAAATTCAAATTTCAAACAGATCTTTGCTCTGATTGGGGGAACAAATGTCCCCCCACCGTTGCGCTCATGTGGCCCACACGTGAGTGCAGTGGTGGTAGCATCTGCGCCCTTGGATCAATTAAGAAGTTGAAGCGGCGTTTCAGTGTCTATAAATAGGACCTTTGGTCCCTTAGATGATTTTCATCTTCTTCTTTGAGAATTATCTCTTCTTCAGAGCATTGCTCTCCTGTTTAAGAACTTCTCAAGAGTAAAGAATCTGTTAAAATTTTAGGTAAAAATTAAAAACTTTTAATAAACTAGGGTTTTACCCATTAACAGAGCCTTGCTCTTCATAGATCTTCGATCTAAAGAAAACCCTTTTAGGGTTTCTTTGATAGAGCTTTGCTCTCCTGAACCCATAGATCTAAAGAGATCTTTTCTTGGGGTTTCTTAGCCCATGAATCAGAGCTCTGCTCTTTAGATAACATGTAGATTTCTTAATCTCTTGTGAAGAACTCTTAAGAGTTTGTTCATGGATCTTGAAGATCCCAGAATTTTTTTTAATTCATAAAAATTAATTTTAATTAATTCTTTTCTGATGGATTTTTCCATCATCATTACAGAGCCATGCTCTTGAGGAATTTCATTCCTTCATGATCAGAGTTTGACAAGTGTCACTCTGTCATAGAGCATTGCTCTCGAGGAGTTTAACTCCTTGACCCGAAGAGTCTCTCATTAAATGAGATTCCTTTTTTAGGATTTCTCGCAAATTCGAAATTGTTAGGTGTCATAATTAGCATTTGTTTTCTCCATGGGGATATCGAGAGTCGTTTAAATTCCATATCTGTTTTAACTAACTCTTACTGATTTTCTTTTTCAGATGTTATGGCTGCTCATTTGTATGATCTTGATGAGATTATCTCTTACGGAGACATCTGCTCACTCGTCCGTTCTCAAAATCGAGAATTCACAAACGCCCAATGTGCCGAAATTATGGGTTGCTTTGGTGCATACTATGGTCGACTTCTTCCTCGACGTTCCTCTCTCTTGAAGCTTATCATGGGAGCGATCTGGGGAACACTTCCCCTATTCTGTGCCGGCATGCCGCTTAAGGCATTGGATGATGCCGAAGACAAGGTGCACTTGGTGTATATGATGGGCCTAACCTCAAAGAAAAGGCGGGAAAATCTTGTTGATCTTCTGCATCAGGCTTTTCAACAGGTGGCAATACTTGATGCCTATCGGAGGGTGGATGACATCAGTGAGGATTCCGATGCTTGTGATCGCCAAAGAAAGCATACTAGGATGGTTCGAAAGGCCTGGAACATTTTAGATGACCTTACTTTTGAGTTTCTCAATCCATGCCCTGGATTTGATGTCGTGCCTTTTTAAACATTCCAATTATGTTTTTTTGCTGTTTCCTTCAATGTAGGCATTTTCTGAAGTATGAATGGCAAGCCCTTTCGTTTCTATGTGTTTATTTTATACATCAAACTTTTTTGCACATGCATGAATGGATATGTCTTGAACGTTCGACTGAATGTGAATAAAAATGTTCTCCACACCGTCGCTTTCTCCTTTCTTTTGTTATCAGCATGTCATCTTAGGAAGCATAGCCGGCAGATGATAGAGTGAGCATCTTGTTTTTGCTTCTTCGAGGGGTAGTGATGGCTTAGGAAGCAGGTTCAGATCTGCTACCTAAGACTTTTCAACTTTATGAGCCGTGAGGGTCTCATAAAGACTTTTCTCCCTACGAGTCGTGAGGATCTCGTAGGTGTCTTTTCTCCTTAGGAGTCATGAGGATTTCTAAGTGTGTTTTCCCTTATAAGTTGTAAGGATCTTATAAGAGAGTTTTCTTCCTTACGAATCGAGAGGACCCATAAGTGTTTAATAAGATTGACATTATCCGCATTTCATGACTTCATTGGGTGACGTATTTCCGGGGCGGGGTTATGTAGATGACGTATTTCCGCGACGGGGTCATGTGGATGACGTATTTCCAATATGGGGTCATTTGGATGACGTATTTCCGAGGCGGGGGTCATGTAGATGACGTATTTCCGAGACGGGGCCATGTGGATGACGTATTTCTGCGACTGGGTCATTTGAATGACGTATTTCCGCGATGGGGTCACGTGGATGACGTATTTCCGAGACGGGGTCATTTGGATGACGTATTTCCGCGGGGGAGGGGAGGGGTCATGTGGATGACGTATTTCCACGATGGGGTCATTTGGATGACGTATTTCCGCGACGGGGTCGTGTGGATGACGAATTTCCGAGACGGGGCCATTTGGATGACGTATTTCCGCGACGGGGTCATTTGGATGACGTATTTCTGTGACGGGGTCATTTGGATGACGTATTTCCGAGATGGGGTCCTTTGGATGACGTATTTCTGCGACGGGGTCATATGGATGACGTATTTCCGAGACGGGGTCATTTGGATGACGTACTTCCACGACGGGGTCATGTTGATGATGTATTTCCGCAACGGGGTCATGTGGATGATGTATTTCCGAGACGGGGTCATTTGGATGACGTATTTTCGAGACGGGGTCATTTGGATGATGTATTTCCGCGACGGGGTCATGTGGATGACGTATTTCCGAGACGGGGTCATTTGGATGACGTATTTCCGAGACGGGGTCATTTGGATGACGTATTTCCGAGACGGGGTCATGTGGATGATGTATTTCCGAGACGGGGTCATGTGGATGACGTATTTCCTAGACGGGGTCATGTGCATGACGTATTGTCTGCTGTAATGAGACAAATATCGAAGTGGTCTCCAGGTTGTCTGGGAACCATCAAGATTTGGAGTAAGGGCTTTGCCGTAACTCCAGGGCTGATTGCAGCGTCTGAATCCTGCTGGAATGGAGGGGAACGCTGTTGATGATCTCTAAGCTATCCTTGAACCATCGAGATTTGGCTTTGTTTTCTGATGGAGCCTGGGGAGGGAAGGTGTGATTCCCTCTTCGTTTGCGCCCCTAGATTGTATACAGGGATTGATGTAATATCAACTGTAGGGCAAAAAATTTCATTTTTTTTTTCTTTCCGCGATGCTCTATCATTTCAGCTTATATAACGCGAAGGTCGCAATTGCCCAATCATTTCGGCTATTTTTCGCGGTGCCCAATCATTTTGGCTATTTATTTTATTTTTACTCGCTGCTTTTTATTGCAAGTTGCCCAATCATTTCGGCTATTTTTGTATGCATACATTTTTACTTGCTGATTTTGTTGCAAGTTGCCCCATCATTTCGGCTATCTCGTATGCATGTGTGGCTCGCTGGCTTTTCACTGCAAGCTGGGAATTAGACACCGATTTCGGTATCAGTACCGCTACAACTGTGATATTATCAGGAGCGAATCATCATTTGCATCTGTCGATGTCGAACAAAGGTGGCTTAGCAAACAGGGTTAAGATCCTGTCGACTAAGGCTTTTGACTTCATGAGCCATAAGGGTCTCATAAAGGTGTTTCTCCCTGCGAGTTGTGAGGATCTCATAGGTGCGTTTTCTCCTTAGGAATCATGAGGATTCCTAACTGCATGGTCTCTTATAAGTCATAAGGATCTTACAAGAGTGTTTTCTCTTTATAAGTTGAGAGGACTTACAAGGTTTGTTCACCGTGTAGACATATCCCTAGTCACGGATGTGACTTTATTGGGGAAATGTTTATTCGTGCCCGTGGATTGTATACAAGGGTCAGCATTGAGCCACTTGTAGAGAAGCATTGGAGGTTGTGGTGGCTGCTTAAGAACAGGTTCAGACCCCTGTAGCTTAAGACTTTTGAATCTTATGAGCCGTGAGGGTCTCATAAGAGGGTTCTCCTTACGAGTCGTGAGGATCTCGCAAGTGTAATTTGTTCTTAGGAATCGTGGGGATCCCTAAGTGTGTTGCTTCCTTTGTGAGTCGTAAGGATCTTACGCAGGTGGTTTCTCCTCACAAGGTCGAGAGGACCTTGCAAGTGTCTTCTAACGAGATTGCGTCCTTTCGGGTTTTCACAAAACTCGCCAGTAGCCCTGCTGTTTTTACTCATGGAGCCCTTTCGTGTTTTCATCCGTGCCCTTTTCGCGTATGGACATACCGTTCTTTTTTTGTGTCAGCCTTGGGATGCTGCAGTTTACAGTAGTTTATCGACGTCTCGGTCGACAGCTAGTTTTAGGACATAGCGGTCCATTGTTAGTTTAAGGACGTTTCGGTCCGTTGTTAGTTTAAGAACGTTTCGGTCCATTGACCGGCTACTACTTATAGAGTTTGGGCTTAGGAAGATAGCGAGCGGACATAGTCGTCGTCATCTATCATTGACCTAGGCCGCGACTCGTCAGGCATAGTATTTCTTCAGGAAGCGACCATTTATTGGCCTGAAGGGCCTTTCGCCGTGCATGACCATGAGTAGATAAGCCCCACCCTGGTAGACCTTGTCTATGATATACGGGCCTTCATAGTTCGGCTCGAATTTCCCCCGTTTGGCACGATTGGGGATCATAGGTCTTTTGACCACTAGCACGAGTTCGCCTTGGCGGAATGTCCTCGGTCTAGTCAATCTCTCGTATGAGCGCTTCATCTTTGCTTTATAAGCCTCCAGATTTTGTTGCGCTATGAGCCGGGTATCATCAAGGGCATCGAGCTCCTCAAGTCGAAGGTGAGCATTCTCTTCGTCCGTTAGGTTGTAATGAACTGCCACTCGTAGAGAGGGTAGTTCTATCTCAAGGGGGAGTACTGCCTCTGAACCGAATACCAATGCGTAGGGCGTTGTGTTCGTGGCCGTTTTAAACGTAGTTCGATACGCCCAGAGAGCTTCATGCAGTCGTTCATGCCAGTCCTTCTTATTTTGAGACACCGTCTTTTTCATGATCTTCGTCAAGGTCTTGTTGAAAGCCTCAGCTAGACCGTTAGCTCGGGGATTATAGACTGAGGAGTATCTCCAGTCTATGTTATGCTTTTGTGCGGAACGGCTGATCTTGTGGCTTCTGTAGGCTGGCCCGTTATCGGAGATGATCCGTCTCGGAGTTCCAAACCGATAAATGACATGTGTCTTGACGAAATGGAGGATATTCTCCGTCTTCACTTCCCTCAGCGGTACTGCTTCTGCCCATTTGGAGAAGTAATCAGTCGTCGCCAAAATGAATCGATGTTCTCAGGACGATGCTGGTTCGATGGGGCCGATTATGTCAGTTCCCCACATTTCGAACGGCTAGCTACCCACTGTCGGATGTAGTGGATTTGGATGCTGATGGATAAAGTCCCCGTGAATCTAGCATGGGTGGCACTGCTTCGCGCATTTGAGACAGTCCTGGATCATCGTGGGCCAATAATAACCTATCCATTTGATCTTCAGCTTCATCTTCGGCCCAGCTTGGTGAGAGCCACAGAGTCCGTCGTGAGTTTCTTGGACGACACTCTTTGCCTTTTCAGGTCCTAGGCATCTTAGCTACAGAGAATCAAATGACCTTTTATACAGAGTATCATTGACGAATGCGAAAGACAGAGCTCGTTTCATGAGCTGATGACTTGAGGACGCATCTTCAGGTGTTCGACGGGATTTGAAGTAGTCTATAAAGACTTCTCTCCAATCAGCAACCTTTTCCTGGTCTTTTATTCACAGAGTCATTCGTTCGGTCGCTCCGTTTTCTTAGGACAACTCCGGAGATACTTCTGCCGGAGCAAGAACCCGACGGCTTTGCACAACGATCCTTACGTCATCGAGGTTTTCGTCAGCCAGTTCTTTAGCGAGCTTGGCTAATGCATCGGCTTTGCTATTTTCCGCACGCGGTATGCTTTCCAAGGTATAGGAAGGAATTTGAGTCAGCAGTCGCTGTACTCTCTCGCCGTATTTCACCAACTCAGGTTTGCATGTCTGATAGTCGCCATTTACTTGACTGACGATCAGTTGGGAGTCTCCATATATGAGGAGGTTTTCAATTCCCATATCGATGGCGATCTCGAGACCTGCTATCAAAGCTTCATACTCGGTTTCTTTATTCGTCCTCGGCTCTGTTAAGGAAAAGGTAAATCGCATTATTCCTCCCTGTGGAGTCACGAAGATGAGGCCTACCTCCGATCTGATTATAGGGGCGCTTTGTTTGCGCTTCTTTATGGAAGACGCCCTATCAAAATAGAGTTCCCACTGGGTATCACTCTCTCTTCTCTCCCTATCGATTATGCCAAACGTATGTTCGTCTGGCAATTCGCAGTTCAAGGGAGAGTCGGCAGGTATCGGATGCTCAGCGAGGAAATCGGCGATGACCTGGCCTTTCACTGCCTTAAGAGGCCGATAAATTATCAAAAACTCCATCAAGAGAAATGCCTACTTAGCAAGTCGTCATGTCAATATGGCCTTTGACATCAAATATTTGTGGGAATCTACCTTTGATATGAGATGGACCTCATGCGCCAACGCGTAGTGTCTGAGCTTCGTTATCGCGAAGATCAACGCTAGGCAATGTTTTTCGATGGGGGAGTAGTTGCTTTCTGCCCCCAGTAGAACTCGACTTAAATAATAGAGAGCTCTTTCCTTCCCTTGGTCATTCTCCTGTGCCCACAGCACGCCTAAAGAACCTTTGAGGGCTGTTGTATACAGAATGAGAGGCTTTCCCTTAACCGGAGCGGTCAGCACCGGAGGATTCTGTAGGTTTTGTTTGATTTCGTCCAGTGTGCTTTAGCATTTGCTATCCCAGATGAATGGGGTCCCCTTCTTCATTAGGTGACTGTAAGGACGATACTTGCCGGAGAGATTGGCTATAAATCGCCGGATATGCGAGCTTTCCTTGAAGAGATCGCAGTTGCTTGAGAGTCCTTGGCGGAGGCATTTCCATGAACGCCGTAATCTTTGACGGGTCTACCTCGATGCCTCGGTGTCGGACGATGAATCCTAGGAATTTGCCCAAGGAAACTCTGAACGCGCATTTGAGAGGGTTCATCTTCAAGTTGTATTGCCGAAGGCGTTGAAATACGGTCTTCAGATGCTCTAAATGTTCCTCGTATGATTTGCTTTTGACTACGAGGTCGTCGATATAGAATTCGATGATTTCATGTATGAGGTCGTCGAAGATCTTCGTCATGGCCCTCTGGTAGGTGGTACCAGTGTTCTTTAGACCAAAAGGCATCACCTTGTAGCAGAATATACCTAAAGGGGTCCGGAAAGCGGTGTGCTTCTGGTCTTCGGGATGCATCTTTATCTGATTGTAACCTGACGAGCCGTCCATGAAGGAGAAAACTTTATGAGTGGACGTATTGTCTATCATCAGCTCGGTAGCTGGCACCGGGAAATCCTTTTTTGGGCAGGCTTTGTTAAGATCCCGAAAGTCCACACATATGCATACTGTCCCATTTTTCTTGATCACCGGGACAATGTTGGCAATCCAGTCAGGATACTGAACCTCTTGGATGAAGCCGGAGTCGATTAGCTTCTTAACCTTGGCGTTGATGCTCATCTCAAGCTCGAGCCGCATTCTTCTCGGTGCTTGTTTGATCGGCTTGACGTCTGGAGATATCGCCAATTTGTGCACAACAATCTCTGGATCTAGTCTCGGCATCTCGGAGTAGTTCCATACGAAGCAGTCTTTATACTGCATAAGCACGTCTTTGAGCGTAGCCACCTTTTCTTCAGACAACAACTCACTGACGAACGTCGGCCGCGGGTCGTTTGCCATCCCCATGTCGATTTTTCTTAGGTGATGGATTAGCGTTTGCTGCCGCCTGAGCGAGCATCTCCTGTAGCTTTTCACGTTGCAGTTAAACTTTTGTCACGAACCGAGTTTGAGGTCGATGACTAGTATAAACTCGAACTTTGTCTTTGGAATTCAACACATAGACCATGTGAACTACCATGCCCCCAGGCTTGGGGTGTTTGGAGTCTTGGCCTTTGGAGTTCGCTTCGGGCACTTGAGCTTTATTTGGCCTCTCTTTTTTGTGAAAAACCGCTTTGGATTTGAGAGGAACCGCTGTATCAGGATCCGTCTTGGGGTGATTCCCCTTTACCTTCTTCCACATCTTATATATAGATGAGGAAAGTTGTCTCAGGGAGCAAACTCGTTTCTGCTCTCGTGGGATCTCCATGGGCTGCGGAGATTTTTTTTAATATTGCAGTAGGAGAATTTTGTCTGACCCTTTGCAACAGTTTGAAGTTGTTCCCAGTTGGAACAACAACATTCACCACTGGGGTTGAAATGGGACCATACGGAGAACTGCCCCCAGCTCATTTTTTATGATGCCGATATCGACGTCGACCGTTTCTTACGGCCGGGATTTGATTAGCTTCAGGATTTTGATGAGCCTGCCCTCTTTTTCCTTTGAGAGCTTGAATATTCTGTCCCCTGCGTCGACCTTGGTCTTCGGCAGGTGCTAGTTGTTTGAGCACTGATTCCGTCGGCAAAGCTGCTACTTGGGGAGCCAGCCTGTAGAAGACAAACATCCACTGGGCTTCCTTCATCGGCGTTGAGGCACCTAGGGTAGGAAGTGGGAGTATCGACCCAAAGAGAAGCCCATTGATTTCTTGAAGAGCCGGATTGCAGAGATTTGAGGCTGCAAGTGGCCCATACTTTACTCCACTGGATATGACAGTGTTCCCCTCCGAAAGACGGCGTGAGACAGGGACGTCTTAGCCTGAGATTCGGGGCAGATGCTAATAGGTGCTATCCCTCAACCTCTCCGAAGATGCCAAGTTGATTTATGGCACCGTGTATCGAAGGTTTAAACGGATGCGGCCGATGTAGCAGACTTCGTCAGATTCCCTATCATTCGAGGGGGTTTTGATTCTGGGGACGCTCTTCCCTGCAGGCGCAAGCCCCTGCAGTTAATTACGCTACCGCATCACGGTAAAAACTTTCTCCTTCTCCATACGGTCACTTCATGTCGTGGGTGTTTGTTTTGTGTTCGGTTGCCCGTGGATTGTATACGGAGACTAATTTGTGTTGTCGCCCGTAGGACGTGGATTAGTCCAAATCCGTATCTTCTTAGATTTGGTTTGGGGGGTTGTGTTTAAGGATACGTTAGCCTTATGTGAGGCTAAGATCGACTTAAACGTTCGTTAAGGACACGTTAGTCTAATTTTAGACTAAGATCGATTTAACGGGATCGTTTAGATCCGACAAGAGAGCAATTAGGGGCTCTATTGTTTAATTTAGGGACTTTGCGGTCGGTAGGTAGTTTAAGGACATTGCGGTCCAATGTTAGTTTTAAGACGTTGTGGCCAAGGTTAAGGACATCATAGTCCGTGAGTTTAAGGACCCCACAGTCCGGTGTTAGTTTTAAGACATCGCGGTCAAGGTTAAGAACGTCATAGTCCATGAGCTTAAGGACCTCACAGTCCGATGTTAGTTTTAAGACATCACGGTCAAGGTTAAGGACATCATAGTTCGGTATTAGTTTTAAGACATCACGGTCAAGGTTAAGGACATCATAGTCCGGTATTAGTTTTAAGACATCACGGTCAAGGTTAAGGACATCATAGTCTATGAGTTTAAGGACCCCACAGTCCGTAGCAGTGTGTGGTTGTCGGGGCCCATCACCTCTCTGACGACGTTGAGGGATTACAACGACGGATACCAGAGGAGTAAAGAGATGTACCTTCGAACCGGGTGTAAATTGATTGGGAGAGCATTTGTGCTCAGTTCAATTTATATTGAGGACTTATGGCCAGAATTGGGCTAAGTCCATTTGAAAATGTATAACATTTCATTTATCTTTGGCCTGTTAGGCCTTTGTTTGGACTCTGCCCTTTTTAAACAATGCATAGCATTGGGCTTTTTTAATTAAATGCATAGCATTTATTTTGATTTGTTAGACTTTTTAATTAGGCTCTGCCCTTTTTTAATAATGCATAGCATTTAGTGGTCTGACAGTGCGCCACGTGGCTTGTCAGGCGCTTTGCGCCAATTAAAGAGCGCAAGGTGCCAGCCCATGTGGATGTGATACGTGTCATCTCTAAGGAGCGCAAGTCTGTTAGCGCAGTGCGCTGCGTCAGTGCGCTACACTAGTGCGCTGCTGATACATGGCGCGCTGTTGTGCAGTGCGCCATGCCAAGAGCGCAGCGCTCTGTTTTTAGGAGCGGAAGGCGCAGATTGTTCTGTAGGTTGACACGTGGCGCGTTCTGGTGACTTGCGCCAATCCAAGGAGCGCAAAGGCGCATTTTAAGAGTGCAAGGCACTGTCCAATAGCGCAGAGCGCATCTTGATCTAATTAAGATCAAAGAAACAAGTTTTTTCTTGTTCTAAAGAGGTTCTACCTCAAGATTCAAGAACCAATGGTTCATCAAAAGGCTGTGCCTTTATATAGATCAAAAGATCTAGGGATGAAGTAAATTACTTCTTTAATTTTTTGTGATTGGATCTTTTTTGATCTTTTTTTCTTTTTTGTAGTGAAGATCTTGATCTTGTTCTTAGATCTTTGATCTTTTTTTTAGAAGAAATTCTTCTTTTTGTGAGATTTTTTCATCTCTGTTCTTCCAAGAATTTAATTCTTTTACCTTGAAAAAGATGATCTTCTTTCTTCAAAGGCTTGCCTTTCAAATTTTTTCAGAGTTCTCTCCTTTTTTTAATTTCTGTATGTGTGAGACTTGGAGTCTAGGTGCCTTTATATAGGGCCAATTGGTTTGTTGAGTTAGTTACAGAGATCTTTCTCTGATTGATCTGGGGATATTTCCCCACCGTTGGATCTTTGATCCTAAGGCCTTTGTTTTACAGAAGACAATCTTCTTATTTTAATAAGATTGGAAAGATCTTTCTATAATTTTAATTCTGATTAATTAAATAATTTATTATTTAAATTTTAGTGCTGGCGCAGTTGGCGCAAGCGCACCTGCGCTTGACACGTGTCGCGCAGCGCACCTGCGCTTGATACGTGTCGCGCAGCGCAGCTGCACTAGCGCACCTGCGCTTGATACGTGTCGTGCAGCGCAGCGCAGCTGTGCTAGCGCACCTGCGTTGACACGTATCGCGCAGCGCACCTGCGCTGACATGTGTCGCGCAGCGCAGAGCGCAGCGCAACTGCGCTAGGGCATCATTGTTTGACACGTGGCACGCAGCGCAGAGCGCAAGTTATCTGAAGCGTTGCTTCCTTTATTTGAAATTTGAAGTTTAAAACAGAATCTTGCTCTGATTGGGGGTGCGCTGCCTTGGGCGCAGCGCCCCTTACGCTGGTGTGTCAGCTTTTGACACGTGGCGCTCTGCGCGCAGCGCAAGCGATCTGAAGCGTTGCTTCACCTTTTGAATTTGAAATTCAAACAGAGCTTTGCTCTGATTGGGGGAACAAATGCCCCCTACCGTTGCGCTCACGTGGTGCACACGTGAGTGCAGCGGTGGCAAGATCCAGACCACTGGATCAACTCAGGAGTTGAAGAGGCGCTTGAGCGCCTATAAATAGGACCCTTGGTCCTCAGTAGATGATTATCATCTTCAAGAATTTTATTTTCAGAGCCTTGCTCTTATTTTCAAGAACCTTAAGACTTAAAACTCTAGAAAAATTTTAGGTAAAAATTTAAACTCAACTTTAATTAATAGAGTTTTGCTCTTATAGATCTTTTGATCTAAAGAAATCCCCTTTGGGTTTCACAAACAGAGCTTTGCTCTCAAGAATTTGTTTCAGGGTTTCTTAACCCATGAACAGAGCTTTGCTCATTGATAGAATATAGGTCCTTTGATCTTCTGATGATGAACTCTTAAGAGTTTTTCATGGATCTTTAAGATCCCAAACTTTAATTTTTAGAAATTAATTTTTCCTTTGATGGATTTTTCCATCATTATTACAGAGTTAGGCTCTTTAAGGAATCTTATTCTCTTGTGACCAGAGTTTGACAAGTGTCACTCTGTGACAGAGCTTTGCTCTGAAAAGGGAGATTTTCTCCTTGTCTCAAGGGATTTCTCATTTAATGAGACTATTCTTTTAAGGATCTCCTCATTAATTGACAGTCTCATCCAATGAGGAGGCAGTCTTATTAACTGATGCATTGTCATCTGGATTTTGTGGGTCCCCCTTTGGTCCCCTTTCCACTGCATTGCAGTGTGGTATAAATTTGAAAGTACCAAGCATTGGAATTTTTTTGTTAAAATTAACTTATGATGCTGATAACTGAGTTTCGCTTTTTCTTGCAGGCAACATGTCTGCTGATCTTTCATTCCCGTTCTTCCGCTCAGAGGGAAGATTCCCTGAGGCGCCGGTGGATCGGGAGGTTCTCGCTCTCATTAAGGATTTTGACCCGGAGCATAAGAACCTTCATCTGTGGGACAGATGGTACAGTGAAATCATCAAGGGTCGCCGAAGCTTCTCTTGTGTGACGCCGTCAGAGCCGATCTCATCGATCCCATATGCGGATGCACCCCCGGTGAACTATGCCATGGAGGTCGTAAATTGGAACTCGGAGGATCTTCTTCAGTCTTCGATTGCTGCCATCCCCGTGCAGCCGTCGACAGCTGTTGACATTCTGGGGCGGCGCATATGCCACGGTGAGTCACGCCCTTGGGGACAAGCTTATAACATTGGATTGACCCCTCGACAATCGGCCGGGTATTTGCAGTCGGCTAGGTATATCTTGTCAGGGAAGAAGAGGCATTTGATGAAGATTGGTCTGTACCCTGTAGTCTACGCCTCATTGTTCGACTACCCTGCTCCTCCGACGTGGTGGGTTAGGGCCTTCGTGGAATAATGGAACATCCCCACAAATACCTTTCTTCTGTCGGACATGGAAGTCTCCATCCCTTGGAAGAATTTGCTGAGATTTCGGGTTTGCCGGTGAGGGGGGAGCATTATGAAGAGTTACTTCCTCCTGACGAATATGTCTTCGCCACCAAGCCGCTGGTAATGGGCCTAACGCCGGAGAATGCTATTCAACACCAAGCCTGGTGAAGGTGCTGAATATGTATGAAGGTCTCTACTTGGAATCAGGAGGTCGGGGAGTTAGTTTTGTAGATTTCATCGCCCGCTTTATTCGACCGGAGATTCTATCGCAGCGGAGCGAAAAGTTCACCAAGTTCAATGACCCTTTCGGCTTTGGCTTAGATCGTCGACCAGCACTGAAGGACGACCAAAAGGGACTCTACCTTCCCGACGCTGCGATCATGCCTTTATCGAAAATCGCCGCCCCGGGCATCGATGAGGAGACCTTCTTTCTCGGGTTTCTGGTGCTATGGCTGTGTTGGTTTGCGCTCCCCATGCACCCACGCTACATGAGGTCGTCTGTCTTCTATCCAGCGCATCGGATGGTGGCTGGTATACAGTTGTCAATTGGAATCGTCGGGTTGGCCCATCTGTACCATGGACTCAGCGTGGCGGCGGACGCAAATGAACCCGGGGTGCAACCCGCCAATCTCCCGATGGACTACTTTACTTCATGGATAGAAATGCATATGCTCGGGGTTTTTGGTGTTCACAAGAGGCTCTCGTTCTATGAGAAGTGTAGACTCCCGAGAGTCATGCGGTTAATTAGCGCTTCCATTGTGAATCCGCCCTCGCGGGAGGCTAGGGGGTTACTTCTTCATCCGCGCACGGTCGGAGCGGGCATCTCTTTCACGGACAAGGTCATGACCATTGGCCCGGAGACCTCCAAGGCGGTGTTGGCGCTGCGTGATGGTTTCAAGGACGGGGCCTCCGTATTGAAAGACCGGGAGATTCTTCACTTATACTCCATCCGGCCGGGCTTCCTGGTGTTCAGGAAAAACGATATGGCACTCTTCATAAGGTACAACCCCCATCGGTTCGCCCAGCAGTTAAGTTATAACCACGGGGTCCTACTGGAGGCGTTTTTGGAAGAGCCTGCGGCCACCAGGGTGGGGATACGGAGCGCGCTGCACCACTTTATGCTGTTAAACACAGGCTCCCATTTCTTCATCAGCGAGCCAAGTTTTGTTCCAAGGGCCCTCAACGTGTACGGGGCTTGGTATCAGCACGCAATGGGTGCTGTTATCCGGGAAGAGAAGCGGCTGCTGATTGACCGCAAGGGTATGCCCCCGCCAGCGATCGTAAAGCCCCCTTAAGTCCAAGGACCCATGTTGTTCCTCCGCTGAGAGGAGATGCTGGAGATGAGCCTCCGCATGTGCTAAGCCCCCCGCGCGGATTGCCCCGTGATACCATGGACGTGCCCCCAGCGCCCCGTGCTCCAGTGGAGACGGAAAATGTGGTTTTGCCTGAATCCGGCGTGGGCTCGGACATCAGGACCCACCGTCCTAAGGTGCCCACGAAACGTAAATTGATTTTGGGTGCACCCGGGGCTCACGTGCAGAAGAGGAAGAAGAAGTCGATCCTCTCTGCTGACGTTGTGTTCGGTCAGGAACCTCATGCTCCTTATAGCGAGGGCTTGGGTGAGTACGGGACCAACGAGGGATTATTTATGCCGCCAGACGACACTGATATGGCGGCCGCCATTGCAGCTTCAGAGCGATTGGCGAGGCGCGATGCGTGGTTGGCTAAACTTGCGCAATCAGGTAATCATTAGTTGTATTTTTCCGTCATTGCATCGTACCTCTATCTTTGTTTTTTGACTAACGCTTTTCCTTCTTTTAACAGGCATTTCTACCGAAGAAGCTATCACTGCTTCCCTCAAAACTTTCCAGGAGGAGGAACGACTCAGAGCATCCTTAGGCCTTGGTACATTTCGGTTTACTAAGCCTCTCCTTCTATTTCTTATAAGTAATTTGACCCCCTCTTTGTCTTATCGTAGGGACCACAAGACATATCTCGCAAAATGATGCGGGAATTCTCTCCGGGCCAGCTACCGATGTTCCGGCCTCTTCGGAATTGCCGCAAGAGACCCAACTCAAAAATCCGATGATGGATGCCTTGAAGGCTCTGGAGGCAACTCTGAACGCGGACGACGACGCCTTATTGAAGGAGGCTTCCAAGAGGTCCGTCGTGATGGCCCGGGAGGAGAGGAAGCACTTGAGGTGCGCAGCGAAGGAGCATAGCGCTGCTTGGCCGTGGGAGCGGGCTCAAGTACCGTTACTCCCACCGCTACTCCTTCCGAGAAGCCCCCTTTCGCCTTGTCTACTGCTCATAGACGGGCGGCGCGTGCAGCTCGGGAAGCCAATGGTCAATCCACCTCAGGTAATGTGCTTTTCGAGACTTTGTTGTAAAAGTTGTAAAACTATTGGTTCTTATACATCTTGTCCTGTAGGGCCGAGTCCTACTGAAGGAGCGGCAGCGACCGTCGATCCTGAGGGGACGGTGGAGAAGGTAGCAGCTGATCCCGAGGCGACGGTAGGCGGTGCAGCCGTAGTTGCCGGGCCCGAGCTAGTGGCTGACGAGACAGTCACGCCTGCTATGCCCGAAACGGCTACCACTGCCGAGCGCGAGGTAGTGGCAGATGAGACGGCTGCTACAGCTGAGTCTGGGGCAGCAGCGGATGGAGCGGCTGCGATCGATGAACCCATGGCAGCGGTGGACGAGACGGCTGCGACCGCCGAGCCCAAGGGGGTAGCGGATGAAATGGGCATGATCGTTGAGGGCGAGACGGCCGCTCTTTCTCAAGAGTCGGGCACCGCTCCGATCATCGCTCTCCCCGCTTACGGTCCCTCACCGTCTCCCGGCCTCGCGAGCACGACGACGGCTCCTGTAGAGTCTAGCGATGAGGCAACATGAGGTGGACCCATGCCGATGGAGGAGGGAGACGCCGCCGTTTCGGCTGGCGACTCATCAGGTAAATTTTAGGTTACCATCCTTTTTTTATTCTGCAACCCTTTCTGACAGGGCTTATCTTGTTTCTAACGCAGGTGCGGCTAGTGTTGATGCCCCTTTACTCGAGGGACCGCCGTCAGTTACCGCCCTGACGGTGGCCACCTCTCCACCTTCCTTCGTACCGTCGCAGATGTTGGAAGGTATAGATTCGCGACCCATCAGTCTTATCTTGGCTGCATAATTTATGTACTGATGTTGTATTATTGCGTCCTTGCAGGAGTGCTTTTTGATCACCTTTACCAGGTGCTGCACCCACACTTCTCGTTCCCATCCGAGCTTGCTTTTTCCAGTGGCGCTGGTGAGTATAGTTTTCAATTAATGCTCTTTTTTTAATAATTGAACTATTTCTGATTCTTCCTTTCCCTGATTGCAGTGCTACAGATCGAAAAGGAGATAAAAGATCGGTTGTGCCACCGGTCCTCCCAGCTTTGCCGCCTGCCGCAGCTGGTATAGTAAATTCCATTGTTCATGAATCTCTTGTATTTTTAGGTCTGTCATCTGATTATGATTTGTTTTGCAGCTATCGCTCTGGTTCCAGCTCCTTTCGAGTCCCGCATTATGACGCCAGCAGGCCTATTCTCCAGACGTCCATCCTCAAAGGGTGCTGCGATGAGTCTTAGTATGCTGAGCGGATGCGTCGAGGAACTTGATGCAGAAGCTCCTGTATCTGCTGCAGATTTCGCTGCTGAGGTTAATCCGATGCTGGCGATGCTTATAAATTTCCACAATGAAGGCGTCGTCGAGTCTTGGTTTAACCACTGCAGGGAGATCGAGGCCCGCTTGTATCAGCTGGAGCTTATGCGCCCTGCCCCCAAGATTTTGGCCACGAGTACTCAACGGGCGGCATGGATCGAGCAGAGCGCTTCTTACTTCCGCCATCCTGAACAAGAAGTGGCTTTAAGGCGGAGGGAATGCAAAGAGACCTCAAGCGAGTCTGCTCGATTGCGTGCTGAGGTCGACACGAACGCTGCTCGGGTGAAAGTTATCTTCGAGGGCCTCCTGCAAAGTATCTCCGACGGGTTAACATTGAAGCAGAAGATCGATACCGTTGAGCGTGATGCCCAAGGTCGCGAAGCAGCTCAGCGAGTCGTCGAAGAACAACTTTCATCCTACATGCAGCAGTGGTCCCAGGTGGAAGCAGAGTTGGCTGCGGCAACCGATCAGGAGAAGGCGCTGAAAGAAGTGCGAGAACAGCTTGCGAATTTGTTAAAAACGCTCCCTTCTCAATGACAATCTTGTATCATTTATAATTGTAAATAAAATGTATTTGTTTCTGTTATTCTTTAACACAATGTATCTTGTACTCAATCGAATTCATGAATAAAAGATATACATTCTTCATAATGTCTTGTGTCATTTCTCTGCTTTCTTCTTTCTTGCTGTGTTGTTTGCCCTGCGAATTTAGCAAGTGCGGTCTAAGACTTTTCAACTTTATGAACCGTAGTATTTTCTCCCTACGGGCTGAGAGGATCCTGTAGGTGTGTTTCTTCTTAGGAATCATGATGATTCCTAAGTGTGTTTTCTCTTGAGAGTCGTAAGGATCTCATAAGAGAATTTACTCCCTTACGAGTCGTGAGGACCCGCAAGTGATGGGTGAAGTTGCGTTTATCCGCATTTTACGGAGTTAAGGGTTGCTCTGGATGCTTTCCGGGGTACTGTAGTTTAAAGACGTCGCGGTCAAGGTTAAGGACATCATAGTTCGTGCATTTAAGGACTCCACAGTCCGTTGTTAGTTTTAAGACATCACGGTCGAGATTAAGGACGTCATAGTCCATGAGTTTAAGGACCTCACAGTCTAATGTTAGTTTTAAGACATCGCGGTCGAGGTTAAGGACATCATAGTCCGTGAGTTTAAGGACCTCACAGTCCAACGTTAGTTTTAAGACATCACGGTCGAGGTTAAGGACGTCATAGTCCGTGGATTTAAGGACTCCACAGTCCGGTGCTAGTTTGAAGACATCACGGTCGAGGTTAAGGACATCATAGTCCATGAATTTAAGGACTCCACAGTCCGGTGTTATGCGTGGTTACTGGGACCCGTCACCTCTTTGAAGACGTTGAGGAATTTCAACGACGAATATCAAAGGAGTGAAGAGATGTACCCTTAAACCAAGGTAAAGTCAGCTTAAAATCATTTTGTTTGATTGTTAGTTTTAAGACATCACGGTCAAGGTTAAGGACATCATAGTCCGTGAGTTTAAGGACCTCACAGTCCGATGTTTGCTCCCGATGCTTCCCACGGGTTCACTGCCGTGTTCGGCGAGGACCAGGCTCCGCTCTGGGCGTTTTCCACGGGGTCAGAAGTGACGTTATCCGTGTTCCACGTGACCAGGAATTTGCACTAGATGCTTCACACGGGTTCACTGCCGTGTTTGGCGAGGACTAGGCTCCGCTCTCTGGATGCTTCACACGGGTTCACTGCCGTGCTCTGCGAGGACCAGGATCCGCTCTGGACATTTTCCACGGGGTCAGAAGTGACGTTATCCGTGTTCCACGTAACTAGGAATTTGCACTAGATGCTTCACACGGGTTCACTGCCGTGTTCGGCGAGGACTAGGCTCCGCTCTGGATGCTTCACACGGGTTCACTGCCGTGCTCTGCGAGGACCGGGATCCGCTCTGTACGTTTTCCACGGGGTCAGAAGTGACGTTATTCGTGTTCCACGTAACCAGGAATTTGCACTAGATGCTCACATGGGTTCACTGCCGTGTTCGGCGAGGACTAGGCTCCGCTCTGGATGCTTTCCACGGGGTCAGAAGTGACGTTATCCGCGTTCCAGGTAACCAGGAATTTGCACTAGATGCATCACACGTGTTCACTGCCGTGTTCGGCGAGGACTAGGCTCCGCTCTGGACGTTTTCTACGGGTCAGAAGTGACGTTATCCGCGTTCTACGTAACCAGGAATTTAGCTCTGGATGCTTCCCACGGGTTCACTGCCGTGTTCGGCGAGGACCAGGCTCCGCTCTGGACGTTTTCCACGGGGTCAAAAGTGACGTTATCCGCGTTCCACGTAACCAGGAATTTTGCTCTAGATGCTTCCCATGGGTTCACTGCCGTGTTTGGCGAGGACTAGGCTCCGCTCTGGATGCTTCACACGGGGTCAGAAGTGACGTTATTCGTGTTCCACGTAACCAGGAATTTTTTGACTTTGTCTGTATTTCACGAAGTCGGAATTTGACTCTCGGTCGGCTGTACGCCGCCGAGTCATGGAACTGGGAGTTCCCGCTGTTCCACTTTGCTTGATATTGTGTCTGCTGTAATGAGACGAGTGTTGAGATGATCTATAGGCTGTCTGTGAACCATCGAGATTTGGCTTCTTCTTCTGATGAAACCTGGAGAGGAGGAGTGTGATTCCTTCTTTGTTTGCGCCCCTGGATTGTATACAGGGATTAACATGATATCACCTGTAGGGCATAAATTTCATTTTTATTTTAATTTTCCGCGATGCTCTATCATTTCAGCTTTTATATCGCGAAGGCCGCGATTGCCCCATCATTTCGGCTATTTTTCGCAGTGCCCAATCATTTCGGCTATTTATTTTATTTTTACTCGCTGCTTTTTATTGCGAGTTGCCCAATCATTTCGGCTATTTCGCATGCATACATTTTTTTACTTGCTTCTTCTGTTGCAAGTTGCCCCATCATTTCGGCTATTTCGTATGCATGTGTGGCTCGCTAGTTTTTTGCCGCAAGCTTGGGATTAGACACCGATTTCGGTATCAGCACTGCTACAACTGGGATATTGCCAGGAGAAAATCATCATTTGCCTCTGTCGATATCGAACAAAGGTGGCTTAGCGAACAGGGTTAAGATCCTGTCGACTAAGGCTTTTGACTTCATGAGCCGTAAGGGTCTCATAAAGGCATTTCTCCCTGCGAGTTGTGAGGATCTCGTAGGTGTAATTTCTCCTTAAGAATTATGAGGATTCCTAAGTGCATGATCTCTTATAAGTCATAAGGATCTTACAAGAGTACTTTCTCCTTATAAGTCGAGAGGACTCACAAGGGTTGTTCACCGTATGGACATATCCCTAGTCATGGATGGGACTTTGTGAGGGAAACGTTTATTCGCGGCCGTGGATTGTATACAAGGGTCAGTATTGAGCCGCTTGTAGGGAAGTATTGGAGGTTGTGGGGGTTGCTTAAGAACAGGTTCAGGTCTCTGTAACTTAAGACTTTCAAATCTTATGAGCCGTGAGGGTCTCATAAGGGGATTCTCCTTACGAGTCGTGAGGATCTCGTAAGCGTAATTTCTCCTTAGGAATCGTGGGGATCCCTAAGTGTGTTGCTCCCTTGTGAGTCGTAAGGATCTCACGCAGGTGGTTTCTCCTCACAAGGTCGAGAGGACCCTGTAAGTGTCTTTTAACGAGGTTGCGCCCTTCCGGGTTTTCACAAACACTCGCCGGTAACCCTGCTGTTTTTACTCATGGAGCCCTTTCGGGTTTTCATCCGAGCCCATTTTGCTTATGGACATACCATTTTCTTTTTTTTTTATTCCCCCTTTTTTTTAACGAGGTTGCGCCCTTTCGGGTTTTCACAATACTCGCCAGTAGCCCTGCTGTTTTTACTCACGGAGCCCTTTCGGGATTTCATCCATCCCCATTTTGCTTATAGACATACCGTTTTCTTTTTTTTATTCTTTTTTTTTGTATCAGCTTTGGGATACTGCAATCCACCGTAGTTTCTCGACATTTTGGTCAACGGCTAGTTTTAGGACATAGTGGTCCGTCGTTAGTTTAAGGACGTTTCGATCCGTCGTTAGTTTGAGGACGTTTCGGTCCGTTGTTAGTTTAAGGACGTTTCGGTTCGTTGTTGAAGAAGGCCTGTCACTACTTTATAGAGTTTAGGCTTAGGAAGATAGCGAGCGGACATAGTCGTCGTCATCTATCATTGACCTGGGCCGTGACTCGTTAGGCGTAGTATTTCTTCAGGAAGCAACCTTTTATTGGCCTGAAGGGCCTCTCGCCATGCATGTCCATGAGTAGATAGGCTCCATCCTGGTAGACCTTGTCTGTAATGTACGAGCCTTCATAATTCGGCTCGAATTTCCCTCGTTTAGCTCGATTGGGGATCATGGGTCTTTTGACTACCAGCACGAGATCGCCCCAGCGGAATGTCCTTGGCCTGGTCAATCTTTCATATGAGCGCATCATCTTTGCTTTATAAGCCTCCAGATTTTGTTACGCTATGAGCCGGGTTTCATCAAGGGCATCAAGCTCCTCAAGCCGAAGGTGAGAGTTTTCTTCGTCCGTCAGCTCATAGTGGACTGCCACTCATAGAGAGGGTAATTCTATTTCGAGGGGGAGTACTGCTTCTGTACCGAATACCAACGCGTACGGCGTTGTGTTCGTGGCCATTTTAAACGTAGTTCGATACGCCCAGAGAGCTTCTTGCATTCTCTCGTGCCAATCTTTCTTATTTCGGGACACCGTTTTCTTCATGATCTTCGTCAGGGTCTTGTTGAAAGCCTCAGCTAAGTCGTTAGCTCGGGGATTATAAACTGAGGAGTATCTCCAGTCTATGTTGTGCTGTTGTGCGAAGCGGCTGATCTTGTGGCTTCTGTAGGCTGGCCTGTTATCAGATACGATCCGTCGCGGAGTCCCAAACCGGTAAATGACGTGCGTCTTGAAGAAATGGAGGATATTCTCCGTCTTCACTTCCTTCAGTGTTACTGCTTCTGCCCATTTAGAGAAGTAGTCAGTCGTCGCCAAAATGAATCGATGTCCCCTGGACGACGCTGGTTCGATGGGGCCAATTATGTTAGTTCCCCACATTTCGAATGGCCAACTAGCTACCGTTGGATGTAGTGGATTTGGATATTGGTGGATAAAGTCCCCATGAATCTGGCACGAGTGGCATTGCTTCGCATACTCGAGGCAGTCCTGAATCATCGTGGGCCAATAATAACCCATTCGTTTAATCTTCAATTTCATCTTCGGGCCTGCTTGGTGAGAACCGCAGAGTCCGTCATGAACTTCCTGAATGACTCTTTCTGCTTCTTCAGGTCCTAAGCATCTCAACCACAGAGAATCAAACGACCTCTTGTACAGAGTATCATTGACGAAGGCGAAAGATAGGGCTCGTTTCATGAGCTGATGTTTTGAGGACGCATCTTCAGGCGTTCGACGGGATTTGAAGTAGTCTATAAAGACTTCTCTCCAATCCTCAGCCTTCTCTTGGTCATTTATTCGCAGGGCCGTCTGCTCAGTCACTTCCTTTTCCCCGGATGATTCCGGAGATATTTCTTCCGGAGCAAGAACTCGACGGCTTTGTACCACGATTCTTACGTCATCGAGGTTCTCGTCGGCTAGCTCTTTAGCGAGCTTGGCTAATGCGTCCGCTTTGCTATTTTCCGCACGTGGTATGCTTTCCAGAGTGTAGGAAGGGATTTGGGCCAACAGTTGCTGCACCTTTTCGCCGTATTTCACCAACTCTGGTTTGCATGTTTGGTAGTCGCCATTGACTTGACTGACGACCAGTTGGGAATCTCCGTATATGAGGAGGTTTTCAATCCCCATGTCGATGGCGATCTCAAGACCTGCTATCAAAGATTCGTATTTGGCTTCATTGTTCTTCCTCGGCTCTGTCAAGGAGAAGGCGAATCGCATTATCCCTCCTTGTGGGGTTATGAAGATAAGGCCTACCCCTGATTTGATATAGGCGTGTTTTGTTTGCGCTTCTTCATGGAGGATGCTCCATCGAAATAAAGCTCCCATTGGGTATCACCACCGTCGATCGTGTCAAACGCGTGTTCGTATGGAAGTTCGCAATTCAAAGGGGAATCGGCCGGTATCGGATGCTCAGCGAGAAAGTCGGCGATGGCTTGGCCTTTTACTGCCCTAAGAGGCTGATAAGTTATTGAGAACTCCATCAAGAGCAAGGTCCATTTAGCGAGTCTCCCTGTCAATATGGCTTTTGACATCAAGTATTTGAGGGGATCCACCTTTGATATGAGACGGACTTCATGCGCCAATGCATAGTGCCGGAGTTTCGTTACCGCGAAGATCAACGCCAGGCAGTGTTTTTCGATGGGAGGGTAATTTCTTTCTGCCCCCAGGAGAAATCGACTCAAGTAATAGAGAGCTCTTTCTTTCCCTTGGTCATTCTCTTGTGCCCATAATGCGCCTAAGGAACCTTCGAGTGCTGTTGTATAAAGAATAGGGGGGTTTCCCTTGACCGGAGCGGCCAGCACTGGCGGGTTCTGCAGATACTGCTCGATCTCGTCCAATGCGCCTTGGCATTTGTGATCCCAGACGAACGGGGTTCCCTTCTTCATTAGATGACTATAAGGACGTCATTTGCCAGATAGATTGGCTATAAATCGCCGGATATATGCGAGCTTTCTTTGGAGAGACCGTAGCTGTTTGAGAGTCCTTGGCCGAGGCATTTCCATGATCGCTTTAATCTTCGACGGATCTATCTCGATGCCTCGATGCCGGACGATGAATCCGAGGAATTTGCCCGAGGAAACCCCGAATGCGCATTTGAGAGGGTTCATCTTCAAGTTGTATTGCCGGAGGCGTTGAAATACGATCTTCAGATGCTCTAGATGTTACTCGTATGATTTACTTTTCACCACGAGGTCATCGATATAGCATTCAACGATTTCATGTATGTGGTCATCGAAGATCTTCGTCATGGCCATCTGATAGGTGGCGCCAGCGTTCTTTAGACCGAAAGGCATCACCTTGTAGCAAAATATACCCAAAGGGGTCCGGAAAGCGATGTGCTTCTGGTCTTCGGGATGCATCTTTATCTGATTGTATCCTGACGATCCGTCCATGAAGGAGAAAACTTCGTGAGTGGACGTATTGTCTATCATCAGCTCGGTAACCAGTACTGGGAAATCGTCCTTCGGGCAGGCTTTATTGAGATCCCGGAAGTCCACGCATATACGTACTGTCCCATTCTTCTTCATCACCGGAACGATGTTGGCGATCCAATCAGGGTACTGAACCTCTTGGATGAAGCCAGAGTTGATTAGTTTTTGACCTCGGCGTTAAGGCTCATCTCAAGCTCGAGCCGCATTCTTCTCGGTGCTTGTTTGATTGGCTTGATGTTCGGGGATATCGTTAGTTTGTGGACCGCGATCTCTGGATCTAATCCTGGCATTTCAGAATAGTTCCATGGGAAGCAATCTCTATGCTACATACGCATGTCCTTTAACGCAGCCACCCTTTCTTCAGATAGTAGCTCACTGACGAATGTTGGTCGCGGGTTACTCATCGTTCCCAAGTCAATTTTCTTGAGCTCATCTGCAATGGTATGTATTCCATCTTCCAGCTCTTTTGGTGCCGGTGGAAACTCTGAGATCACCTCGTCATCATCGTTTTCGAAGCACCAAGGGAGATCATCCATATTCTTGGGTTCTTCTTTTGATATCGTTATCATATGACAAGTAAGAGCTCACTTCGAAGACCGATGTGGATCTGGTTCTACTCTCGCAGCTTTGGGTTCATACTTCTGCGGCGGCGTTACCCTCCAACTGTTGGATAGAGCGAACTTGCCGAGCTGATACTGATCTTCAACCCAGTTCTTGAAGGTGAAGCAATCTTCGAGAGGATGGCCTATTACTCGGTGATAAGAGCAATAGTTTGGGTGAGAGACGTCGCCTGCTTGCTCAGGGTGTTTAGACTCCGGCAGTGTAAGCATTTGATGTTTTATAGCGTGGCCAAGTATCTTCTTTGTCTTGTCTTGAGGAAAAGAGTATGCTCGACTCATCTTCTTCATAAGGGACAGATCCGGACCGCTCGATTACCGCTCGCGTGACTTCTTGGTCCCGCTTTGTCGTTGCTGAATGCCTTTTCCGCTTTTTGACTTGTTTCTGCCTCTGCGTCGGGCCTTTTTTACAACAGGTTGACAGGGTGCGGCATTTTCATCTTTCGCAGCCTGTTGGAGAAGGCGTTGCGTCCTGGCTTTCTCGTAGATGGCCATTTCGCGGTTGTGGTCATCTCGAACTTTTTGACCAGCTTTCCTTATAAGATTGTCCATTTGTTCTTCGAACGACGGACTGGGTATTTTCACGTCGGGGACTTTTTCTGGTTCAGGATTAGCACTCTCCCATTGAGCGTCTCCTTCTTCATCAAAGTCATGTACAACATAGCAGTCGCGGAGTAGCTCTCGTTTCTTAGACCGAACATATCCAAGCCCGATTGCTTCCATTCTCCCGTTGGGCAACTTGCGCTGAGTTCCGGGAATGTTCCAGATTTTGTCATAGAACTTGGCTTTTCGAGCGGTCTGTTTGAAGGGTATCCCTTGGCGCTTCAACAGCTTTTTCAAGCCTTCTGTATAATATCTAGGCAGACGGATGGGCTGAAGCCTGTCAAGTGTAGGATCCGCGCCGTGCCAGATTTCTTTCTCCACTTTAGTTTCCCGGAGCGGTAGAATAGGATTGCCTTTTCGCCTTCTCGCCTGGGAGGGACATAGAACGTCTGCAGCTCTTCCACACTGTAGGTATCAAGTGCGTCCAGTTCTTTATGATGTTTGGGCGGAACCATGGCAACTTGCAAACTTTGCTCTTCATCAGCGAATGTTTGTATTGGTGGCCGAGCAGAAAATATAGCATGGACCTCATCTTCTGAGTCGCTGCCAAAGATCAACATAGGAGCGGACGGTCCTGGCTAGTTGTACTGGGGTGGACCTGAATAAATCATTGCTTCCTCTTCTTCAGTATCACTCCCGAAGACAGGAATGGTGGCGATAGCTTTGTTCTCCGGTTTATGACATCTCTCCATGTCTTCAAAATCTGGCAAGAAGTATTTTGCATCTTCATACTTGCGGACTTCGTTCACGGAGAATGGGTTCAACTCTCCCGTCACGGCATACTCGAGACCATCCTTGAAATATTTCATACACTGATGTTGTGTAGAAAGGATGATGTTGTACTCGTGTAACCAAGGCCGGCCGAGCAGAGCGTTATAGCATGTCTTGGCTTTAATGACATGGAATTTAATGTCTGTGACAAGCAGCCCGAAGCGTAATGTCAATATCACAGACCCGAGAGTCCGCGATGACTGGGAATCAAAACCAGAGATGGTGATTTTATCACGAGCGAGATGCTGGACGCTGATGCAGATTTCCTTCAACACTCGTGCGTTGAGGAGATTGACGGAAGACCCATGGTCGACCAGGATTTTGCCTATCTTTACATCGTGGCAGTATCCTGAGACGTAGAGGGGACGGTTGTGCTCGCATGTCCCGAGGAGGAGGTCTTCATCGGTGAAGGTGATATCAGCTGTATGTACTTCCTCCGGCTCGTCCTTCATCTTTTCTTCGGCAAGGAAGGCCTGGAATTGCTCTGGCTCTTGTAGTGCCTTGATCAATGAATCTCTCGCTTCTTTGGATAGTAGAAGGGCGTCAAGAATACTGAGCTGCGAGGGTAACTTCCTCAAGTGTGCCAGAACATTGTAGTCCACCTTGCTCTTCTTTAGCGGGTCCTTGGCAGTCAGCTCTTTCATGACTTGGTCGTCCAGGACGATATCCTCGGAGACCTTTTCTTTTCCCTTATCTTTTTTACTCGTAGATCCGAGATTCTTTTCTGGAAGCGTGCGACTGCGCAGCTGGATGTTTTCACAGGCCTTCGATTCTTCCTCCTCTCCTAATGCGGATTCTTTAAAGAGGGGGTCAAGAGCCATTTCTTCTTCAGAGTCGCTCCCGAATGTGAGAATTTGCGATCCCCTAGCGTTGATCGTGCGACAGTTGCCAGTATTTCTTTTATGCTCCTCAGCCGCACACCATTGCACCCGACGTGTTTTGCGTTTCATCCGCTAAAAGTGTTGCCGGTGAGCAACATACCCCTGCCACCATCTTTTAAAAGCATTTCACTCCTCGGTGGGGTGCGAAATCTTTCGATGATACAAGAAGTAGCTAGGATGTGTTTCTGTTTCACCAGGAGTGTTTCTTTCAGAGGGTGGTAGCTTCATTCCCATTAATATGGCTTTAGCAAACTTTTTCCTCATCTTGAATTTGTTTTTATCCACAACGGATGTTTTTTGATTTAGCGGGAGTGTCTTGAATTTTTCATCCAGTCGCCGACGTTTAGCTCTTTCAAATATGGCCGTCTCGCATTCCCAATCAGCTTTACTCTTCAGGAGACCTTCGTTGAGGAATGTGTCGATCATTTCATCTGACGGCCCCAGAAGTTCTGGTCCAGGGTCTGCCCCCAGTTTCTTTGTGCAAGAAGTCTTTTCATCGTCTATAAATGAGTGAGAGATCACATGACAACTTGCTACGTAAACCTCAGAGTCATTAGACGAGCTTTCTCCATCATCTTCCTCCTGAAAGACGTGGCTGAGGAACTCTTGGAGCGTGATGGGAGTCCGTGCCTTCTGATTATACTCCTCCAGCGTGTCAATCTGTTTCTGCAGGTCCGTGCGCTTGTCGCCAGGCTTCACGGGATGTCTGGATTTCTTTTTCTTCTTCTTTGAAGATTTTAATGGCTGGGTGTGAGTGCTTGGGCCATCACTACCGATCTTTGGAGTTGGGAGCGGCTTCAGCATCCCTTCGATGATCTGGGGTTCCAGCGGGTTCTTCCACCTGATCACTGGGCTTGTCTGGAGATCATTCAGCATCCTTTTGGTTTTAGCTGAAAGCACGACCTCCTATGGAGCTTCTTCAACAAAAGAACAAGTTTCCTCCGGCGTGTCCATCTTCTTAGGAGTGTGCGGCCGTGGTGGGTTTACCTTCCACTTCTCGAACAACGCAAACTTGCCTTGTAGGTATTGATCCTCGATCCACCCCTTGAAGATGAAGCAATCCTTGATTGGATGACTTACCGTTTGGTGGTAAGGGAGGTAATTAGGGTTATTCACTTCGCTGGGTTGCGGCGGTCGCCTGGGATTCGGCATGTTGATAAGCCTGTTGCGCATAGCCAGCTCGAACAGCCTCTTCGTCTTGTCCCGTGGGAATGAGTAAGGACGCTTCATTTTCTCATTGTAATAGCGTCTCCTCTCTTCCAGTTGATCTGCTAGCTTTGGGGCACTGGGCTACTGTTGAGTGTTCGCAACGAAGGTCGTCTTCCCTTTACCCTTGTCGTTTCGAGGTTCCGGCTTCGGGGGAGACAGTCTGTGACCCATTTGATCCATTTGGGCTAGCTTTTCGATTAAGGCCTGGAACGTGGTCGGCTTAAAGAACATCATGAACTGTGAAATAGTTGCATGAGGATCTAGAGTGCCTACGAACATGCCCACCGCTGGTGCTTCTTCTATGCGCTGCTCGCACTTCGACCACATGTTCCGCCATCGGATTGCATATTGAACCCAAGTTTTGCCCGGCTTCACTCTTTCATTGATCAAAGTTGTTATTGGGGTGCGTTCACTGGCACTCGTGAATCGTTGAGTGAATAGCAACTCCATCTCTGCGAAAGTTTTGACGGAGTCGTTCGGAAGCTCAGAGTACCATTTAAACGCCGTCTCCGATAAGCTGCCGACAAATTGGCGAAGCAAGAGCTTATCATTGCCGCCGGTGTTGCCACAAAGACCCCTGAATTGGGCTACGTGTTGATGGGGATTTCCTGTCCCCTTGTAGACATGGAATTTTGGGATCGTGTAGCCCGGTGGGTACTTTATCTGATCATACCATCTCGGATATGGTCGCCCTATTTTAACGACTTGACCAGCCGCTTAATTTGCCAGGTGGACTCGTATTTGCTGAGCAATGTAGTCATCAAGGATAGCTTTGGAAATTGTTTCCTCTTTGGCTGCTGAAAGAGCCGGAGGAGGGTTCGACGTTTCTCCTCTATCATCTTCAAGGATAATCGAAGGATCTTCGGCTGGGGGATCCGGCTGTATCATCATCCCGACCATGTCTTGGAACAGGAGAGCCATTTCTTTATATTGGCCGCTTGTTCCGCAGCCTCCTTGTCCTTCTTCTCGAGCATTCTTCGAAGAAATTCAGTATCAGTTTCGTGTTCGCGACGCTGCTCCGATGATGCCTCCGGGCTTTCTTTTGGTCCAGTGAGCGCGGCCATCGCAGTCAACATCTCCAGGAGCTTCTGCTGCTGCTGTTCCTGGGCCCTTATGATGGATTGGGTGAGCAGTCGGTGGCCCGTCGAAGCGCGGCTATCTTCCTCCCCAGATGCCATGTAAACGGTATGGACGACCATGCCCCCAGACTTAGGGCGTTTAGGTTCAGTATTTTTGGCTTTTGTCGCCGGCACAGGGATCTTCTCCGGCCTTCTTTTCTCAGGAGCGGTCGAAATTGAGGGAGCCGTCGAGGTGGGCATCCAGACAGCTTTTCGTGGCTTAGCAGGATGGCGACTTCCTGTTGGACCTTCAGCTTCTTATGCTGGCGGGAGAAATTTGGATCGATCACCGAGTCTCGGGCCTGCCGCCAGACTTTATAGATCTTGGAAGACAGCCGTTGAGGGGATTGAGACCGTTCTGGCTTTGCTTCCGTAATCTTCTCCAGTGGAGGAAGAGACCTCTTTAGTACAGCGGTAGGAGAATCCCTACGCACTTTATTTAGCAGTTCAAAACTGTTCCCGGTTGGAACAGCAGTATTAATTTCCGCCGTCGGGGCTGGAGGAGTTAGCCCGGAAGGGGAGTTGCCTCCTGACTTCCTTACTCGACACCAGTGGCGACGTCGAGCATGTCGTGCTGTGGGAATTGGCTCGGTGACGGGGATGGCCTTTTCTTGCCCCCTGTTCAGGTGAGGGGCCGTAGCCGGTGTCAGCCTATTAAAGACTGATGTCTTTTGAGCAGCAGGAGCGGGAGTGGGAGTTGGGACGGTCAGTCTTGTGAAGATCGATCCCTTGGTAGGAGAAGCCGCCTTGACGACTTCAGGAGCAGATTTGGCTACTCTCTTTTGAATAACCTTCTTTGGGACCGCAAGCTTCATCGTGGGTCCGCAGGAGTTTTGGCCTAGTCTGGAGAAGACCGAGACATTGGTGTTGGGCGACCCGTTGAGAGGGGCTGCAGCAGCTGTAAGTCGATCGAAGACCGACTTCTTAGGAGCTTTTGGTACGGGCACTGGGGCAGTGAAGCTCATTGGTGGGAGCATGGTCCCGAAAAATAGTCCAGTAGTAGCCTGGGTGATCTGCTCTACGGGTATCGTGAACAAAGAGGCCGCTTGGGGCCCGTAGGTTATGCCTCCAGGTGAGGCGGAGCGCCGGTTGCAGTTGCAGTTGGAGCAGTTCGAGCAGGTGAATGCCATTGCTGTTTGCTTTCTGCGCCAAGTAAGAGGCCAAATTTTAGTAACTTGAAACCCGAGGGAAACCATTAATAAACCGCGATTCGTTCGCGAATACGAAGCACGAAGTGTGGAGTGGAAAGAGGAAAAGGTCCCACCGAGCGTGCCAGAATCTGTTCCCCTCCGAAAGACGGCGCGAGACAGGGACGTCTTAGCCTGAGATTCGGGGCAGATGCTAATAGGTGCTATCCATCCACCTCTCCGAAGATGCCAAGTTGATTTATGGCACCGTGTATCGAAAGTTTAAACGGATGCGGCCAATGTAGCAGACTTCGTCAGATTCCCCCTCGTTCGAGGGGTTTTTGATTGTGGGGACGCTCTTCCCTGCAGGCGCAAACCCCTGCAGTTAATTACGTTACCGCATCGCGATAACAACTTTCTCCTTCTCCATATGGTCACTTCGTGTCGTGGGTGTTTGGTTGCCCGTGGATTGCATACGAAGACTAATTTGTGTTGTCGCCCGTAGGACGTGGATTAGTCCAAATCTGAATCTTCTTAGATTTGGTTTGGGGGGTTGTGTTTAAGGATACGTTAGCCTTATGTGAGGCTAAGATCGACTTAAACGTTCGTTAAGGACACGTTAGTCTAATTTTAGACTAAGATCGACTTAATAGGATCGTTTAGATCCGACAAGAGAGCAATTGGGGGCTCTATTGATTAGTTTAGTGACTTTGCGGTCGGTAGGTAGTTTAAGGACATTGCAGTCCAATGTTAGTTTTAAGACGTTGCGGTTAAGGTTAAGGACATCATAGTCCGTGAGTTTAAGGACCCCACAGTCCGGTGTTAGTTTTAAGACATCGCGGTCAAGGTTAAGGACGTCATAGTCCATGAGCTTAAGGACCTCACAGTCCGATGTTAGTTTCAAGACATCACGGTCAAAGTTAAGGACATCATAGCCCGGTATTAGTTTTAAGACATCACGGTCAAGGTTAAGGACATCATAGTCCATGAGTTTAAGGACCCCACAGTCCGTAGCAGTGTGTGGTTGTCGGGACCCGTCACCTCTCTGACGACGTTGAGGGATTACAACGATGGATGCCAGAGGAGTAAAGAGATGTGCCTTCGAACCGGGTGTAAATTGATTGGGAGAGCAGTTGTGCTCAGTTCAATTTATATTGAGGACTTATGGCCAAAATTGGGCTAAGTCCATTTGAAAATATATAACATTTCATTTATCTTTGGCCTGTTAGGCCTTTTCTTGGGCTCTGCTGCCCTTTTTAAAAAATGCATAGCATTGGGCTTTTTTAATTAAATGCATAGCATTTATTTTGATCTGTTAGACCTTTTAATTGGGCTCTGCACTTTTTTAATAATGCATAGCATTAGTGGTCTGACAGTGCGCCACGTGGCTTGTCAGGCGCTTTGCGCCAATTAAAGTGTTAGTGTATATGCCCTAGAGGCCATTACTGTATCATACTAGTATGTATATTACTTGATGGAAGCTTGGGATATTCACAGTTGTATAGACAATCTTGCTCAATATAGTAGTATGCTACTTGGTTTGTCTCTGCTTTAATGTGTACATGTGTATTTCTTTATTGTATCACCTATACGCATTAGTAGAGCCCTTAGGATCTTTGCTTGATTACCGGCGTTGTGATGGCGATCACACTCGTGGGGGCTGGGTAATCCACAAGCACATCCTTATACACGTCCTTAGTCGTGGGATTATCGAGACAGGGCATCGATACTCCGGAGTAGACTAGCGTATGCGCTTCTCATCCCAGCACGGAAGACGGTCTGTCCCACAGCCGTCAGTACGTCGTACTTGAGATAGTATGCGGGTGCTCGTTAGGTTACGAGTACACTGGACAGGACTCGTCGGGAATTGATGGTTGGTATTATACCTATCGTCAGTTATCAGTTCCCAGGTGACATGAGTACAGCTTATTCCGCTGACTTGACACTGTCATTTCGCCTCGAGTGTGTTCCCACTGTTCTTTGATTACTACCCTACCACGGCTCTACTGAGTCGTGCAAACAGGTAGTAGTTAGGTGCAGTCCCGAAGCACTTGGAGGCAGTGACGGTTAGACATGATTCGTCTCTCCCGGTATTGGGGGTTGACATCGCGCTGTGTCTAGGAGAGCCATTACACGAGTAGTCCCTGGCCAGGGCAAGCGAGATATACTGGTAGGTTTCCAGTGTTATCTCAGGGTGTAATGGGCTTCACTCCGACACGACTTGTACCGCTATTAGGGGACTGACGTTTACCGCCCCCCTAGGCCCGCCATGCGATGTATCAGACGAACAGACCGGACTGTACGGAGATTGTCACATACAGGCTCAGTAGGAGTTCGGATGGGTTCACCTCATCGGCCTTCTTATCGACATCTACCTGGGGACCGTTACGTACAGCTAGTGCCGCTTGCGGTCTGTGGTTAAACCCACTGCCAGCGTAGTGTCGAGTCTTTAGAGTCCCACACAGAGAGTTTCCCTGCACTGAGCGAAACGTGTAGAAGCCGTATGGTTTTACGGCAGGGCTGCGATCACTTACGTACACTTGTGTGCGTGTGGTGTTCGGGCAGGCAGTACGAGTGGGATTTGGTTTAAGCCGGATCCTAGTATTGTACGGATGGATTTGTTTTGTCTTCTGTGCATCCGCATTCTACGGAATACGGATGCAGGTGTGTATGCACAGTTTTCCGGAGCGATGAAAGAGGAGGTGCCTCATTAGGGTTTTGGCAGTTGGTTCGGCCAAAACCGTTATGTGGCAGGCTCATTAGGGTTTTGACAGTTGATTCGGTCAAAACCATTTTGAGGCGGACTCATTAGGGTTTTTTGACAGTTCGTTTGGTCAAAACCATTATGAGCCGCGGACATCATTTACTAATCCTTTTAGTGATAATTTTATGATGGCTAATTGCATTGACCATTTGACCCCGTTGACCTCTCTTGACTTTGTTGACCGGTTGACCGTGTTGACCATTGACTTTCAAGAGGGATCTACACTCTTCTTTTCTTTTTCTTTTTCCTTTTGGATTATGATAATGGTCATTTCAATATAGCCATCAAACTTTATCTTGATGGGATTAGTAATGATGTTGTTTTTACATTATTGCAACCATGGTTACTTTTCTTTGGATTATAATTTCTTTCTCATTCTCTCTCTTGTTTTTTCAAGTGAGAAGAAAAAAGAAATGAACCATAGTTGCTAGCTCCTTCTCCTTCTTCCTCCTCTTGATTCATCTTTTGATCTCATGTGTTGAGAGATAAAAATCCCACAAAGACAAAACTATCCCTTTATCACTTCTACACAACCTAGGGCTTCTAGATTAGCAATCTTTTTGCCCTAGTTACCTCGGCTCGAGGTGGAGCTCGGTGTATATCTTTCGGGTGGATCGTCATCGACTCAAGGAGGCCGCGGAGGTGACCAAAGTTCGGATCAACCCTCGGAGCAAGCAAGGAGAAGAACAACAAGAAGAGAAGGAGATCAAGTTGAGGTATAACCCCTAACCGAGTAGATAAATCTCTAGTTAGGATGCTAGTATGTTGTTTAGTAAAGATCCGGCTTTTACGGTCCATGTTACCAAGTCCAGAAAATTTTTTGTTTTACCGTTTCCGCAACCCTGAAAGTACCGGGATTGGTAACGTGGACCTAACAGTGGTATCAGAGCCAAACTTAACACACCCTAGCATGTTAGCAAAGTATTTAGAATATCGACCGGACGAAAAACCGCAAAACTCCCCGGATATTTCAAGTTTCTGCCGATTTTTTTTCTGTTCAAAAATTAATAAATTATACACTAAAAATCGGCTCAGGCTTTTGTTAGAAAACTGCAAAAATTTGACCCCCCTAACTCGACCAAAGCGCCGCGGTTCCGCGGCATAAGCTTGCTTATGCCGCGGAACCGCGGCCAGTTTGGCTCAGTTGGGGGATCTGCTTCTTGCAGTTTTCTTAGATGGGTATTTTGGGATTTTTACAATATGACATTTCAGCCCAGATTTTCCAGAAAGCCAATTTTTTTTTTGGGGCTTAAAAATCCGTATTTTTTGGTCGATGTTCTGTAGACTTTGGCTAATGATTATATCTGTAATGTTTTATGTGTATTGAACGTCTACTAATCGCTATACATCGATTAGTGGGGGTTATACATATCTGTGATCTGTGTTGTTGATGGTATATGTATATGAACTCGTTGGATTGTCGCGGATGAATAGCCGGGGTGGATGTGAGATGAGAGTTTCTTTTTCTTTCATTCATGTAATAATTTTGTAAATTGATGTATTATTATTTGTATAGCCGCACAACCGGGTCGGGGTTGTAGCCGTCATTGTATAATTCTTTTTACTGTTTTTGCTCCTAGGATAGACCCATGGAGGGGGTGCACAAACTACCGGGTATCTCGAAGTGCCGAGTGGCCTACTCACGGCGTTGAGGGAGGTTGCTTCGCTTTGGGTACTTGGCGGGTAGTTTGCCGCACCCGTAGGGGTCTTGGGTGGGGTATTGGCTATTCATCACGACCGTGTAATCCGCTTTTCGTTGCAGGCTCGAACGAATCGCGGGTTCCTAGTATATCCAAAGTGTTCATCTGTGATCTGGATTGGCTATCATTGCTATATATCTATATAAAATAACTATTTAGGCTTGCTTATGTTTTACAGCCGCGCTAGCCCAGCCCCCGCTCTGTCGTTAGTTAAGTAACCTAACGGGTGATGACGGGGCCCCGTGGCGAATGCGAATGGCATAAGCGTACGTCATATTTTGGTTGTTTTCTGCAATGGTAGGATTTAAATGATGGGACGCATTAAAAGAACTAATGCAAGAAAATAAACCTGAAAGACGTTGTTGGAACAATTTTTCAAAAAGCTGTTATTACAAGGACGTTCACTTTTGTTTTGCATCGAGGTATTCGGTTATGAATGCCCAGCACCTCAGTCGACGAGGCAAGGGCCGAGATCCCTTCATCGGGAGTGACCCCTTGGACAAAAAGTTTGCGTCAGGGTAATAACTTCACTATAGTCGATTATTCTTGCTTTGCATCGAGGTATTCAGTTTGAAATATCCTGCACCTCATTCAACGAGGAAAGAGCCGAGATCTCTTCACAGGGAGTGACCTCTTTAGCAAAAGTTTTCGCCACTATATATTTATTTTTTTTCAAAAGATTACCAGGTTCCTTCAACGATATCAAGTTCATTACGTTAACGGGTTTATCGCCAAAAACCCAGCCGTAGCCCTCCGTCATTTCTTACAAGTAACACTTAGTAATCGTGCTGCGTTTGTTGACTCCGTCAAGGCGTAGTGTACGGTAGCTAAGTGCTGCTTGTTTGTATCGGTATATGGGATTGGTTAGGACAGTCGTATAACCTTGTTGACTCCGTCAAGGGTTATGAGGGTGGGTTTAATGCAATCCAGATAATGACGGGTTGAACTTGACTAGGACTCTTTGATTTGTTGACTCCGTTAAGGTCACTTGGGTCCTAGGGGCAAAAACCACATCGGGAGTTTCAAAAGTACTGAAACTTGCTAGTGTTGCATACCATTTGGAGTGTGATGATTCTGGTAGGATTCCTTCAGTTTTGTCACGCGATGATATTTGGATCCCGATCCTATTGTGAGTATATGCTACTCCTCGGGAACTTTCTCGCTTAACGATCAATGCTATAAACCAAGTAGGTGTCTAGAAAGGTGTTAGCGGGGCTACGCCCACAGGAAAAAGAGGTTACTTAATTAAGGAACTTCGCGAAAGCGTTGGAAAACCTTCCTCGAAGTACCGACACCGGCCTGGCCGAACGGTTAAGCAAGTATTGTACGGTGAGATTGATCCCGACTAATTCTTCCTTTATGGTTTGAGGAGGGATTCGAGAGACAGTGGGAGCCATCCTGTTTAGATAAATTAAAAACCAATCTAAACTTGCAAGAGCGCACGCTGAGTGTTTCTTTTCTCTCTCTCCAGGTAGTAGCCATTTCACGCCCTAATCAAGATAATAAAATGTATCGCTTGACCGATCCGAATTCTTATTCGGGGCTGGGGAACGTTGGTTCAACTCTAACTTATGACAACAGTCATAAGTATGAGCAAGGGAAAGGGGATTGTATGGATTTCCAGGATACCCAGTTGAAGAAGAAGCATGGTTTTGCATCTACTTCAGGTGTTCTTGTAATTGAGAACTGTTTTACGGTCAGCCCTACCTCCTGGGTACTTGATACCGGATCAGGATCTCATATCTGTAATTTATTGCAGGGACTGAGAAAAAGTAGGAAAGTTGCACCGGGTGATATGTCGCTCAGAGTAGCGAACGGAGCACAAGTTAATGCGGCAGCCGTCGGTGAATATCACCTAGTATTGCCAAATGGCAAGACTATGATTTTGAACGATTGCTACTATGTACCCTCCATGGTTTGCAACATCATATCAGTTTCTTTACTCGATAAAGATGGATATAACTTTGTTCTTGACAAGAATATCATGAACATTTACCTTCATAAGGTACTGGTTGCAGAAGGTACACTGTGTAATGGTATCTACGTTCTAAATCAGAATACAGTTCTCAATGTACAAAACACACGCAAGAGGAAGAATTCAGATATGAATGAATCCTACTTGTGGCATTGTAGACTTGGTCATATCGGAGAGAAAAGACTGAGTAAGTTGCATAAAGATGGACTCTTGAATGCGTTTGAGTTTTCATCTTATGAAACTTGTCAGTCTTGTCTCAAAGGGAAGATGACCAAATCTCCGTTCACCGGACATGGAGAAAGAGCAGCAGAGCTCTTGGGACTCGTACATAGTGATGTATGTGGTCCGATGTCTATACATGCAAGGGGTGGGTTCTCCTACTTCATCACATGCACTGACGATCTCTCTAGGTTCGGATATGTGTATCTGATGAAACACAAATCTGAAGCTTTTGAGAAATTCAAGGAATTCAGAAAGGAAGTAGAGAACCGACTGGCAAAAGTATCAAGATCCTCCGGTCTGATAGAGGAGGGGAGTACTTAAGCACGGAATTCCTAGATTACTTAAAAGAGAATGGTATTCTCTCTCAGCTTACTCCTCCTTATACACCACAGCACAACGGTGTATCGGAGAGGAGGAATCGTACCCTATTGGATATGGTTCGCTCCATGATGAGTAGTGCTGAGTTACCTCTTTCATTTTGGGGACATGCGCTTCAGACAGCGGCATACCTATTGAATTACGTTCCATCCAAATCAGTGCCTAAGACTCCATATGAAATATGGAGTGGAAGAAATCCGTATCTTAAGCGATTTAAGATATGGGGTTGTCCGGCCTATGTGAAAACACAGAAACCGGACAAGCTAGAGGCACGGTCAGTTCTGTGTAAATTTGTGGGATATCCTAAAGACTCACTAGGATATCTGTTCTACCACACTGAGGAACAGAAGGTGTTTGTATCTCGCCACGCTACCTTTTTAGAAAGGGAGTTTCATGCAAAAGAAACTAGTGGGAGTTCGGTAGAACTGGAAGAAATTCAGCGACCACAAAATGTAACTGAAAATTTGGAGGAACCACTGAATTCAATAACCCCAAACGAACCTCAGCCACTCCGTAGATCTGGTAGGATTTCTCATCCGCCCGAGAGATACTATGGTTTTCTCATAGACGGGGATCGAGATGATTGCATCTTGGAAGAAGATGACCCTACCAGTTTCAGGCAGGCCATTATCAGTAGGGACTCTGATAAGTGGCATGAAGCAATGCAATCCGAAATGGAGTCCATGTACGCCAATAAAGTGTGGACCTTGGATATTGCTCCACCTGGGGTAAAACCCGTTGGATGCAAATGGATCTACAAAAGGAAACTTGGTATAGATGGGCAGGTGGAAACCTATAAGGCTAGACTCGTTGCAAAAGGTTTTCGTCAAAGACCTGGTTTGGACTATGACGAAACTTTTTCTCCGGTGGCTATGCTCAAATCCATTCGGATCCTACTTGCCATTGCTGCCTTCCATGACTATGAAATCTGGCAGATGGATGTTAAAACGGCTTTCCTAAACGGTTGTTTGGAAGAGTGCGTTTACATGGATCAGCCAGAAGGTTTCGTAGACAGTGGGAGCAGCGGGAAGGTGTGCAAGTTGCTTAAATCCATTTATGGATTAAAGCAGGCATCGCGGAGCTGGAACATCTGTTTTGATGAGGCAATCAAGGAATTTGATTTCATCAAGAACGAAGATGAACCCTGTGTCTATAAGAAGATTGTAGGACGAACTGTCATATTCCTAGTCTTGTACGTGGACGACATTCTTTTGATAGGAAATGACATTCCTATGCTACAATCGGTCAAGCTATTTTTGTCACAACGGTTCTCCATGAAGGACCTGGGTGATGCCTCGTACATTCTGGGGATCAAGATCTATAGAGATAGATCCAAGAGATTACTGGGACTTTCGCAGTCCAGGTACATAGAGACCGTACTAAAGAGATTTAGTATGGAGGGTTCCAAGCGCGGTAACATACCCGCATTGCACGGAATTACCCTTTCCAAGAAAATGTCTCCTAAGACTGACGAGGAGAGGGTTCGCATGAGCACTATACCCTACGCTTCGGCGGTAGGATCTATAATGTATGCGATGCTATGTACAAGACCAGATGTAGCTTACGCGCTGAGCACGGTAAGCCGGTATCAGTCAGACCCAGGTGAGGACCACTGGACAGCAGTGAAGAACATTCTCAAGTACCTGAGAAGGACTATGGAGATGTTCCTGGTTTACGGTAATGGAGACCTTAGGGTCGAGTCCTTTACCGATTCAAGCTTCCAGAGTGACAAAGATGACAGCAAGTCTGTCTCGGGTTTTGTGTTTACCCTCAACGGAGGGGCGGTATGTTGGAGGAGTTCCAAACAGGATACCGTCGCAGACTCGACGATGGAGGCTGAATACATAGCTGCAAGCGATGCCGCAAAAGAGGCGGTCTGGATGAAGAAGTTCATTAGTGAACTTCAGGTGGTTCCGTCCATTGTTGACCCAATACCTTTGTATTGCGATAACAATGGGGCTATAACTTTAGCGAAGGAACCAAGGTCCCATCAGAAATCCAGGCACATCTTAAGGCAGTATCACCTGATCAGGGAGATCATTGATCGCCAGGAGATTGAGGCGCGGAGAGTGGACACAAAAGACAACACAGCGGATCCATTCATGAAGGCCTTACCCCAGACTCAGTTCGAGCGGCTGATCGAGATGATAGGTCTTCGATACGCCAGTACATGGCCTTAGTGCAAGTGGGAGATTGTTAGTGTATATGCCCTAGAGGCCATTACTGTATCATACTAGTATGTATATTACTTGATGGAAGCTTGGGATATTCACAGTTGTATAGACAATCTTGCTCAATATAGTAGTATGCTACTTGGTTTGTCTCTGCTTTAATATGTACATGTGTGTTTCTTTATTGTATCACCTATACGCATTAGTAGAGCCCTTAGGATCTTTGCTTGATTACCGGCGTTGTGATGGCGATCACACTCGTGGGGGCTGGGTAATCCACAAGCACATCCTTATACACGTCCCTAGTCGTGGGATTATCGAGACAGGGCATCGATACTCCGGAGTAGACTAGCGTATGCGCTTCTCATCCCAGCTCGGGAGACGGTCTGTCCCACAGCCGTCAGTACGTCGTACTTGAGATAGTATGCGGGTGCTCGTTAGGTTACGAGTACACTGGACAGGACTCGTCGGGAATTGATGGTTGGTATTATACCTATCGTCAGTTATCAGTTCCCAGGTGACATGAGTACAGCTTAGTCCGCTAACTTGACACTGTCATTTCGCCTCGAGTGTGTTCTCACTGTTCTTTGATTACTACCCTACCACGGCTCTACTGAGTCGTGCAAACAGGTAGTAGTTGGATGCAGTCCCGAAGCACTTGGAGGCAGTGACGGTTAGACAGGATTCGTCTCTCCCGGTATTGGGGGTTGACATCGCGCTGTGTCTAGGAGAGCTATTACATGAGTAGTCCCTGGCCAGGGCAAGCGAGATATACTGGTAGGTTTCCAGTGTTATCTCAGGGTGTAATGGGCTTCACTCCGATACGACTTGTACCGCTATTAGGGAACTGACGTTTACCGCCCTCCTAGGCCCGCCATGCGATGTATCAGACGAACAGACCGGACTGTACGGAGATTGTCATATACAGGCTCAGTAGGAGTTCGGATGGGTTCACCTCATCGGCCTTCTTATCGACATCTACCTGGGGACCGTTACGTACAGCTAGTGCCGCTTACGGTCTGTGGTTAAACCCACTGCCAGCGTAGTGTCGAGTCTTTAGAGTCCCACACAGAGAGTTTCCCTGCACTGAGCGAAACGTGTAGAAGCCGTATGGTTTTACGGCAGGGCTGCGATCACTTACGTACACTTGTGTGCGTGTGGTGTTCGGGCAGGCAGTACTAGTGGGCTTTGGTTTAAGCCGGATCCTAGTATTGCACGGATGGATTTGTTTTGTCTTCTGTGCATCCGCATTCTACGGAATACGGATGCAGGTGTGTATGCACAGTTTTCCGGAGCGATGAAAGAGGAGGTGCCTCATTAGGGTTTTGGCAGTTGGTTCGGCCAATACCGTTATGTGGCAGGCTCATTAGGGTTTTGACAGTTGATTCGGTCAAAACCATTTTGAGGCGGACTCATTAGGGTTTTTTGACAGTTCGTTTGGTCAAAACCATTATGAGCCGCGGACATCATTTACTAATCCTTTTAGTGATAATTTTATGATGGCTAATTGCATTGACCATTTGACCCCGTTGACCTCTCGTGACTTTGTTGACTGGTTGACCGTGTTGACCATTGATTTTCAAGAGGGATCTACACTCTTCTTTTCTTTTTCTTTTTCCTTTTGGATTATGATAATGGTCATTTCAATGTAGCCATCAAACTTTATCTTGATGGGATTAGTAATGATGTTGTTTTTACATTATTGCAACCATGGTTACTTTTCTTTGGATTATAATTTCTTTCTCATTCTCTCTCTTGTTTTTTCAAGTGAGAAGAAAAAAGAAATGAACCATGGTTGCTAGCTCCTTCTCCTTCTTCCTCCTCTTGATTCATCTATTGATCTCATGTGTTGAGAGATAAAGATCCCACAAAGACAAAACCATCCCTTTATCACTTCTACACAACCTAGGGTTTCTAGATTAGCAATCTCTTTGCCCTAGTTACCTCGGCTCGAGGTGGAGCCCGGTGTATATCTCTCGGGTGGATCGTCATCGACTCAAGGAGGCCGCGGAGGTGACCAAAGTTCAGATCAACCCTCGGAACAAGCAAGGAGAAGAACAACAAGAAGAGAAGGAGATCAAGTTGAGGTATAACCCCTAACCGAGTAGATAAATCTCTAGTTAGGATGCTAGTATGTTGTTTAGTAAAGATCCGGCTTTTACGGTCCATGTTACCAAGTCCAGAAAATTTTTTGTTTTACCGTTTCCGCAACCCCGAAAGTACCGGGATAGGTAACGTGGACCTAACATAAAGAGTGCAAGGCGCCAGCGCATGTGGAGGTGACACGTGTCACGCTCTGCGGAGCGCAGGTCTGTTAGCGCAGTGCGCTGCGCTAGTGCGCTGCTGACACGTGGCGTGCTGTGGTGCAGTGTGCCATGCCAAGAGCGCAGCGCTCTGTTTTTAGGAGCGCAAGGCGCAGATTGTTCTGTGGTTGACACGTGGCGCGTTCTGGTGACTTGCGCCAATCCAAGGAGCGCAAAGGCGCATTTTAAGAGTGCAAGGCACTGTCCAATAGCGCAGAGCGCATCTTGATCTAATTAAAATCAAAGAAACAAGTTTTTTCTTGTTCTAAAGAGATTCTACCTCAAGATTCAAGAACCAATGGTTCATCAAAAGGCAGTGCCTTTATATAGATCAAAAGATCTAGGGATGAAGTAAATTACTTCTTTAATTTTTTGTGATTGGATCTTTTTTGATCTTTTTTTTTCTTTTTTGTAGTGAAGATCTTGATCTTTTTCTTAGAACTTTGATCTTTTTTTTAGAAGAAATTCTTCTTTTTGTGAGATGTTTTCATCTCTGTTCTTCCAAGAATTTAATTCTTTTACCTTGAAGAAGATGATCTTCTTTCTTCAAAGGCTTTCCTTTCAAATTTTTTCAAAGTTCTCTCCTTTTTTTATTTCTGTATGTGTGAGACTTGGAATCTAGGGGCCTTTATATAGGGCCAATTGGTTTGTTGAGTTAGTTACGGAGATCTATCTCTGATTGATCTTGGGATATTTCCCCACCGTTGGATCTTTGATCCTAAGACCTCTGTTTTACAGAAGACAATCTTCTTATTTTAATAAGATAGGAAATATCTTTCTAGAATTTTAATTCTGATTAATTAAATAATTTATAATTTAAATTTTAGTGCTGGCGCAGTTGGCGCAAGCGCACCTGCGCTTGACACGTGTCGCGCAGCGCAGAGCGCAACGCACCTGCGCTAGCGCACCTGCGCTAGCGCACCTGCGCTGACACGTGTCGCGCAGCGTAGAGCGCAGCGCAACTGTGCTAGCGCACCACTGTTTGATACGTGGCGCGCAGTGCAGAGCGCAAATTATCTGAAGCGTTGCTTTCTTTATTTAAAATTTCAATTTTAAAACAGAGCCTTGCTCTGATTGGGGGTGTGCTGTTTTGGGCGTAGCGCCCCTTGCGCTGGCGGGTCAGCTTTTGACACGTGGCGCTCTGCGCGCAGCGCAAGGGATCTGAAGCGTTGCTTCACCTTTTGAATTTGAAATTCAAACAGAGTTTTGCTCTGATTGGGGGAAACAGACAGAGCCTGAGTTGCTAAGTTGGGAGCAAACACCATTCTTCATAGAGACGAAGCGCCGACTTCAGTATCCACTCCCCTAAGGGCAACTAAAAATATACACACCGCAATTATCTGATCACGGGAAAAACACGACACACGAAGTGTGGAGTGGAAAGAGGAAAAGGTCCCACCGGGCGTGCCAGAATCTGTTCCCCGCCGAAAACACGGAGACGCGACCGCGCGGGTCCGTCTCGCTTGAATTTTGGGGCAGATGCTAATTGGTGCTATCCGTCCACCTCTCCGAAGATACCAAGTTGATTTATGACACCGTATATCGAAGGTTTAAACAGATGCGGTCGATATAGCAGACTTCGTCAGATTCCCCCTCGTTTGAGGGGATTTTGATTGTGGGGACGCTCTTCCTTGCAGGCGCAAGCCCCTGCAGTTAATTACACTACCACATCGCGGTAACAATTTTCTCCTTCTCCAGATGGTCATTTTGTGTCGTGGATGTTTGTTTTGTTTTTGGTTGCCCGTGGATTGTATACGGAGACTAATTTATGTTGTCGCCTGTAGGGCGTGGATTAGTCCAAATCCGTATCTTCTTAGATTTGGGTTTGGAGGTTTGGTTTAAGGATATGTTAGTCTCATTTGAGACTAAGATCAACTTAAACGTTTGTTAAGGATACGTTAGTCTAATTTCTAGACTAAGATCAACTTAACAGGATCATTTAGATCCAACAAGAAAGCAGTTGGGCTCTATTGTTTAGTTTAGGGACATTGCGGTCGATTAGTTTAAGGACATTGCGGTCCAATTTTAGTTTAAGGACATCTCGGTCCAGGTTAATGACATCGTAGTCCATGAGTTTAAGGACCCCAGAGTCCGTAGTTTAAAGACATCGTAGTCTATGAAGTTTAAGGACATCATAGTCCATGAGTTTAAGGACCCCACAGTCCGTAGTTTAAAAACATCGTAGTCTATGAAGTTTAAGGACATCGTAGTCCATGAGTTTAAGGACCCCACATTCTATAGTTTAAAGACATCGTAATCTATGAAGTTTAAGGATATCGTAGTCTATAAGTTTAAGGACCCCACAGTCCATAAAATGTGTGGTTGTCGGGACCCGTCACCTCTCTGAAGACGTTAAAGGATTACAATGACAGATATCAGAGGAGTAAAGAGATGTACCCTCGAACCGGTATGAATTGATTGGAAGATCTGTAGCCCAGCTTGGAATTAAGATCTGTTGAATATTCGTGAGCAGATGGGCTCAGTTCAATATAAGTTGAGGACTTATGGCCAGAATTGGACTAAGTCCAATAAGATTAAAATGTTTAACATTTTATTGTTCTCGCTATTGAGCCTTTATTTGGGCTTGGCCCTTTTAATAATGCTGAGCATTAGATCTTGATAAATTTTGTCTTGTATTGAATGTATAGGATTCATCAGAACAATGTGTGTTCTGGCAGCGCACCACGTGGCGCGTCAGGTGCTCTGCGCCAATTAAAGAGCGCATTGCGCTTCTGCCAAGTAATGCACACGAAAAGGACACGTGTTACGCTTAGCGCTATGCGCCAGTTTATAAGCGCATTGCGCTTTCAATTTGTGAGCGTGTTGTGCTAGTTTAGTGGCGCACCAGTGAGTGACACGTGGCTCGCTTGGCGGTGAGCACCGGCCCATGAGCGCAGTGCGCTGTTTTAGAAGCGCAAAGCGTAAGTTGTATATGTGGTTGACACGTGGCACATTTTGGCGCTGAGCGCTGGTCCAAGGAGCGCAAAAGCGCAGTTCATGAGTGCAAGGCACTTTTTAGTAGTGCAAAGAGCATTTGATCGAATTTATGATCAGAGAACAAGTTTATGTTCTTTTTAAAGGAGGCTTTGCCTCAAGATTCAAGAACAACAGTTCTTATCTTGGAAAGGGCTTTGCCTTTGTAGATCAATGATCTGTGAATGAAGTAAATACTTCTTTTGTTTTTATGATGAGATCTTTTGATCTCTTTTTTATCAAAGAGCTTCGTCTTTTGTTGATCTATGATCTGTTTTAGAAGATAGTTCTTCTTTTCATGAGATGATTTCATCTCTGTATTCAAGAATCATGTTCTTTACCTTGAAGAAGTGATCTTCTTTTGCTAAAAGTTTGCTTTTCTTTCATTTGAGTTTTCTCAAACTTTGTAGGGGGGTTTCTCTATATCAGACTTGAAGTCTTGGGGCCTTTATATAGGGCAAATTGATTTGTTAAATCAGTTTAAAGAGATCTTTTTCTGATTGATTTGGGGATATTCTCTACCGTTGGATCTTTGATCCTAAGGGCTCTATTTTGCAGAAGATAATTTTCTTGTTTTAATAAGATTGAGAAATCTTTCCATGCAGAATTTATTCTCTCTTTGGTAATTTTTATTTACCATTGGATCATTGATCCAACGGTGCTCTGATTTACAGAGCACAATCTTATTGTTTGGAAAGATTTTGAGGAATCTTTCCTTCATAGAATTTAATTCTGATTAATTAATGATTTATCATTATTATTAGATCTTTTGATCTAAAGGTGGGGAATTTTTAATTCCAGCACCAGCACACCCGTGCTTTGTACGTGGTGCGCTGCTCAGAGCGCAGTGCACTTTGCGCTAGCGCAACAGTGTTTGACACGTGGTGCGCTGCTCAGAGCGCAGCGCGCCCTGCGCTAGCGCACCCGTGTTTGAAACGTGGCGCGCAGCGCGCCTAGCGCTAGCTCACCTGGTGCTAGCGCTAGGCGCGCAGCGCGCCTAGCGCTTGATCTGAAGCGCTGCTTCAACTTTTGGAATTCAAATTTCAAACAGAGCTTTGCTCTGATTGGGGAAAACAGAACGTATTTACCGTTATATAACGTATCATACCCAATCAACATTTGATTTAGGAAAATATTCACAATATTTTTTGTACGAAATAACTGTCGCTCAGAATCATTGTGTTATCACTTGGTAATAAAAGGTGATATTCACCAACTGCATTGGCAGCAACAATTGCACCATTCCCTACTACTAGAGACTTATCACCTTTTCCCAGTTTTCCACCTCTCTTTATGCCATGTAACAAATTACATACGTGGGATCCTGACCCGGTATCTAATACCCAGGATGTAGAGAAAATTGAAAAATGGTTCTCGGTTATGAACACACCCGAAGACGATGCATTAACATGCTTATTCTTCATTCAGGTTGCGTGGGAATCCTGATATTCCCCTATTCCTTGCTCAGACTTATGACAGTCATATGATAGAGCGGAACCTAACCCAGTATAGTAAGTGGGTTCGGTCAATACATCCATATTATTATCTTAATTTAGGCATGTCATTGGTCGCTACCAGGAGAGAGAGAGAGAAGGATAATCAATTTTGCGTGTGCTCTTTGCATGATTAGATTGGTTATTATTTTATCTAATCAGGATGGCTCTTACTGTTTTTATCAAATCTTCCTTCAAACCTTAAAATGTAAGATTATTCGCGATTAATTACACCCTACAAGTTCGCCAATCTTTCGGCCATGCAGGTATTGGTACTCCGAGGGAGTCTCCTCATGCTTTCGCATGGAACAAATTAAATAACCTCGTTTCCGCAGGGGCATCACCTCGTTAACACTTTTCTTAGACACCTAATGGATCGGCTAATTGTAAAGTGCAAAACTCTCGCAGGAGTAACTCTTACTCGCAGTGGGTATCAAGATCCAACTATTATATAGAAGATATGCAGTCTCATTGCAAATTTCAATACTTGAAATTCCCAATAATTGTTTTTACCCCCAGCGTCCTATGACCTTGACGCAGTCCAAACAACCCATAGGGCGGTAGTCAAGTTCAACCCATTCATTTCTTGATTGAATTAAATCCACCCGTACGACCCTTGACACAGGCCAAACAACGCCGCATGACTCCCCTAATCCAATCGCATCACATGCTGCAGATAAGCACTAATCAGCTATTGCACACTACTCCTTGACGCAGGCCAACAAACGCATCATGAATACTAAATAGTATTTATCTGAAATGATGGAGGGCCATGACTGGTTTAGAAGAAAACCTTTAACGTAATGAACTTGATATCGTTATAGAATCTAGTGATTTTGAAAAGGAGTGGTTTAAGCTCCGCTTTTAAAATTGAGAAGTTTTCAAAAACAAACCGAATAGCTTTTACTAGCTTTTGCTAAAGAGGTCACTCCCAGTGAAGAGATCTTGGCTCTTTCCTCATCGAATGAGGTGCTGGATATTCATCAATGAATACCACCGTGCAAAGCAAGAACTACAGAAGCTATGATGATAAATCGAGTGGGTTGTAGTATTTACTAGTTTTGCTAAAAATGTCACTCCCGGTGAAGGGATCTCGACTCTTTCCTCATCGAATGAGGTGCTGGATATTCATCAAGGAATACCACTGTGCAAATCAAGAACTAGAGCTACCATTTTAAAAACTTTTGATTCTACAACATCTTTAGATTTCTTTTCTTTAAATTAATCTCATTAATGAAGTCCCATCATTTAATACTTCCTAAACATCATAGAAAATGAAACAAAAATAGAATGTACACTTATGCCATCCGCATTCGCCATGGGGCCCCGTCATGCACCGTTAGCTTACTTAACTAACGGCAGAGCGGGGGCTGGACTAGCGCAGGTGCAAAATATAAGCAACGTTTATTATATATATCATATATATAGAATTCGTCACACGCAGTTATATGATCACATCACAGAACCAAGCAGCAGAAGTCAACATATGAAATATTGGATATACTAGGAGGTTCATGTTTTAAATTAAGCCAATAATGAAAAACACGGATTCCACAGTCGTGATGAATAGACAAACCCACATCTTTAGACTCCTACGAGAGTGGCAAGCAACCCTGCCAATTCTAGAGTTAAGAGACCCGATCTCGACTCCTCGAGATGGTCTTCCATTAGACTCTAGAACTCGGTTACTTGTGCTCCCCGCCTTGGGTCTATCCTAATACAGAAAAGTAAATAATATACATCAATGGTGACATCATCCCCAACCCGAAAGTGTCCCAATAAAAGAATATTATGTATAAATTATACATGAATGAAAATTGTAAAACTCTCATCTCACATAAACCCCGGCTATTCATTCACGACGATCCAATATAATATATCACAGCAACACATAACATCAGATGTCATCAACGTAAGTAAATACGCGTATCCCAAATTCTGTTGACATATAGCAACGAGATCGGGATACCCCACATGTTACACTTACGGTCGCAGAAAAGAAATGAAAAACTACAATAATTAGAATCCGCATATCCTTCGACATCATAAACCCAGAATATCTCATATTCCGGATTTCATGCCTAACCTATAAACCTTGTACTTTAGTCTCAAATTGAAAACACTTTTCAATCATTTAGTCAGGTAATTCAACAAGCTTCTCGACTACCTCATTGAATGCTCGCCGGAAACTTTAGTAGACGGCCGTACCCCCGATGCCGTCGACGAAGTGCATTAAGGCAGAACACCGTGGCCGCAAGAACTCGAGTGGGTGCTTTTGGCAACGGGGTTCTCCTACAATCACTTGGTCGGGGCTATGGGGCGTGGCTGTCTACTAGAGTTACCTGACGGGTGTTCGTATACAATACGCGATTGCGACGGAGTTTTGATCGGAATCAAAACTCCGTGGCAACCGATTAACCGAGACTAAAATTCTAGATTTACAATATACTAACTAGTTTTCACAAAACTAATTATTCCGGATTCTAACAATTGTATCATATATCGTCAAAGTCTATACAACGTTAAACATTTTGATCGATTTATCGAATGCCCACAAAATCCAGAAACCTCAACAACTTTAGAATCATTAAAATTATCCAGAGAGTGCATGGTCACCAAATGGAGCAGCACAGGAGAAACGACACCTTAACTCGACTAACATGCGGCGGAATCGCGGCCAAACATAGGGTTTGGCCGCGGTTCCTCAGCCGTTTGAAGGAGTTAGGTCGCCAAATTTCTTGAGGCTCCATTAAAAAGCCTGCACGATTTTCTGCATATTTTTTAACACCAAAATTCCAACCTTTGAAAATTCGACAGAAACATGATAAATCGCGGGTTTCGAAAATTCGATCAAACACTTTAACATCGTAAAAACCTTCCCTAATGTTCTAACCTTGCTCTGATACCATGAAAGTGTACGCTAGCACCGCGACGGGGTTAAAATGGGCATCACACATGCACTTTTCAAATTTTAAAGGTGCTAATGAACACTTACCAAGATCTAACTAGAATATTAGGGTTTACACATGATATCACTAAAACTACACTAAGAGATGGATGGCTACAACCTTTGTAGACCGTGTCCTTCTCTTCTAATGCTCTGGGTTGTAGTCCACGCGACTCCACTAGGCTCCACTTGGAATTTGATCGAGCTTGCTCCGAAAACCTCTGTACCGAAGATGATCCATCCGAAACTCCGCAATCCAAGCTAGCTCTTCACAAAACACTTCAGTGAAGGAAATACGCTACACTTGAATGCTAATCAAGTGTAGGATGGTGAAGTAGGGGTTTGTTTAGCTCACTAGGCTACTCACAAGCTCAAGGTTTAACAACATATGTGAGGGATTTGAGCTTGGAGGTTTGAGGAGGAAGATGATGGGAGCTAGAGAGCAACTCAAGAGAGCAAGCATTAAAAAAATGATGAAGTGGTGAAGAATGGCCTTTTTTAAAACATCTCTCTTATTGAGGCTCCAATATATTTCCAATAAATAATTGGAACCATGCCTCAATAGTAAGAACAAATGAATAAAATAGCAAGCAAAGCTATGCTTCACCATGCTTCTCATTTTCCACCTCACATTTTCTATTTTCCAAAAATATAAAATGCACCATGCTTCCTTTTAATACACACACACACATATATTAAATATATATATATATATATATATACATATATTAATATATATTGAGTAAATATTTAGTGAGCTAGTAATATTAGTTAAGATATAATTATATCAAATATAATATATACCATATTATTAAATAAACACTTGATTTAATAATTGGGTTATATCACATATAACCGACTAATATCATTTATCTGTATATCATATTATCAAAGCAACACTTGATTTGATAATACGGTTATATCACATATAACCTGACCGATAACAGATAACTACAAGATTACAATACGGTATCACATACTCATATTTAGTCATGCCCCACGCACATATCAGCATATGTGCCCTACTTCGTTTCGCTTGAATCAGGAAACTTCTGTGTGGGACTCTAAAAAGTCCTTAATATGCCGGCAGTGGGTGATGATCACATCAGTCACCCACAAGCCGTCAGCGGTACTAGTTGGACGTAACGGCTACCCATGTATTGAGCGATTAGAAGATCAACAAGCAAGCTTTTCCAAACTCCCATGAAGCCTATAGGTAACACTTACCGTACAGTCCGGTTTCTTCGTCTGATATGTCGCTTATCGAGTCTAGGGATGGTATCGTCAGACCCCAATAACTTGATAAGTCATGCCGACGCCTATAACGGTATGAGAAACTACTAATAACACTTATCGGTAAATCTCATCAACAGCCTTGGCCAGCGACTTACTGTTATATCCAATCGAGCATAGTGCAACATGAACTCCTAATACCGGGAGAGATGAAACCCCTCCTATCACTCATTGCCTCCATGTGACTCGAGACTATACCTAACATCCACCTGTTTGTATGACTCCTTTGAGCTGTGGTAGGGAGGAAATCAAAGCACAGTGGGAGCCACACAAGACTCTATGACAATCTCGGGTCTACAGACTAACCTGTACCAGTTTCACCAGAGAACTGCTATCTGACGATAGGTATAATACCAACTAGGAGTTCCCGGCGAGTCCTGTTTGGTGTACCCATTCTTTAATGAGCACCTGTGTACAATCTTTGATGTCAAACACCAATGGATATGGGATCAACCATCGTCCCATTCAGGGTCAAGAAACGTACACACTAGTCTACTTTGATGTATCAATGCCATGTTGTTTACCGCCGAAAACATAGACGAACCAGGAAGGTCGTCTTGCCTGAATTTAGGGGCAAATGCTATTTGGGTTTATCCGTCCACCTCTCCGAAGATGCCTAGTTGATTTATGGCACTGTATATCGGAGGTTTCGATGGATGCGACCGTTATAGAAGACTTCGTCAGATTCCACCTCGTTTGCGAGGGATTTTTTATTGTGGGGACGCTCTTCCTTGCAGGCGCAAGCCCCTGCAGTTAATTACGTTACTGCATCACGATAACCACTTTCTCCTGCTCCAGAAGTTCACTTCATGTCGTGTGTTTTTGTTTTATTTTTGGTTGCCCGTGGATTGTATACGGAGACTAATTTATGTTGTCGTCAGTAGGGTGTTGAATAGTCAAAATCCGTATATCTTAGATTTGGGTTTGTTTTATTTAAGCATCGTTAATCTGGTTTAAGATTAAGATCGACTTAAATGTATACGAGCAGTTGGGGGTTCGATTGGTTTTTTGTTAAGGATACTTTAGTCCAATTTGAGACTAAGATCTACTTAACAGGGTGTCAGGATTACTTTTGTTTCAGATCCAACAAGAGAGCATTTGAGCTCTGTTGTTTTAGTTTTAAGGATGTTTCGGTCCCTTATTGCCGTTTTGGAGGCGAAGTTGTAGTTTGAGGACATTTTGGTCTGTAGATCACCATTTTTGAGGTGAGATTTTATTTTAAGAACGTTACGGTTCGTTGTCGCCATTTTGGAGGCAACGTTTAGTTTGATAACGTTTCGGTCTGTAGATCACCAATTTTGAGGTGAGGTTTTAGTTTAAGGATGTTACGGTCTATTGTTGCCATTTTGGAGGCAACGTTTAGTTTGAGGACATTTCGGTCCGTTGTAGTTTAAGGACGTTTCGGTATGTAGATCATCTTGCGCGCATGTCTATTTGTTCCGTGTTGGGATGAGCAACGATGATATGGGATACATCCAATTTAGGATATGGTTTGATCTGGAATGTTCACGTCAGTTTGGGAAGTGCACTAAGAAGCAGTTGGTTGTCGGGACCGCCACCTCTCTGAAAACGTTGAAGAATTACAACGACATGTATCAGAGGTGTAGAGAGATGTACCCTCGAACCAATTCCCGAATTTGAGAGAGAAAAGGAGTTGGTGGTCAACCTAGAAATCATTAGTCGTATTTTGAGACTAAAATTTTCTCGAGGGAATATGAGATGAATATCGTTTTGGGATATCATCAGTTGGAAGCTCGATAGTCGTTTTTGGGACTAAGATTGTAACATTTCAGAAAATAAATTATTATTTTTGGGAATTTAAATAATTAAAATATTAAATATTATGAATATTTTGAAGTATGGAGATTAGTTTTAATGATATGGTATAACTATATACCGATAATTTGGGAAATTTATAAGAATTATTGTTTTTGGAAGAAATTATGTGAATTGAGCAATTATAGATTTTTAAATAATTAATTGTATTCTATGTTAATACTAAACTTGATTAATATTTATCAATTATGCATTATGCATGTTTATGTACATAGCATGAAACAAATCATGTTGCAAAACACTTGTTACATTTTTGTTTGTTTTGAACCATGCTACATTTCATTAAACTTGGTTTTGTTTTTGATTTTAAATAAAAAGATAAATGAAAAGAAAAGGAATAAAGATGAGAGAGAGAGGGTGGGGGGACATGTGATATGGGCTCATGAAGGAGAGAGAGAGATGGTGAGAAGCTTCTACATAACTTTCAAGCCTTCTCTCATCCTTCATCTCCTTCATCTCCTCTCATCCTTCATCTCCTTCATCCTCCATCACCTCTTCTATCACTATAAACCACCCTAAATCTCCACCAAAACACCATGCCACTTTCACAAAAATCATTCCTTACCTCACTACAAACCTCATGGAGGAACCAAGCTAAGGTTTTGAGCACTTTGGGAAACTCAAGAAAATTCTTGAGTTGCCAAATGAGGTAAATCCTACACTATTAGTTAAGTTATTTGTTTTCCTCACCTCCTATGGTAGTTTAGAGTTAGAATTATGTAGTTTGGTGATTTTAGAACATTCTTATATGAAGATTAGGAGATTGTATGAATTGTGAAGTGTAACTGAGGTTTAGTAGAGACCACAAAACTCTGTAGTGATAGAATTCTTGACCAAAACCAGATATTTAACCCTAAGACATGAATTTTTGATTTGCCGATATTAGGCTTTTGTGAGAATTTTGATGACTTTTAGAGATCTGCTGTGACTCGGAGACTTGGAAAATTAATTAGGGATTATAGTGATATGTGCAGGTGATTTTAAGTGTACCCTAAAGATCCGAGACCCCAGGACCTAAATATGGACGCAATTTGCGGCCAGAACATGAAATCCTGGTCTCGTTCTTGTTTCATGGCTCCTTTGTACAGTAAATAGAGCTATTTTATATGCTAAATGTCCTAATTATCACCTGAGCTAAATCTGGAAGTGTTTTCATGAGTTGCTGTTTTCGTTTTGCAGTTTTAATAACTTGAGTTTTTATAATTTTGTTTTTCTTGGTCAATTGATGTTTGTATGTCAATGACGAGGGAGTTTGATTGTTCTTGCACACGTAGACCATAGGTTCTAACCTATGTTTGTTTTGTGTGCCATATCGGCTTTTCTCGTATTGACTTCTCGTTTACGATACGATATTCGTTGAAATGTAAGTACCTTCACGTGCACTTCGTACAATAAGGGAGAGCAGGGCGTCATTGACTTCGGCAAGTGAGGATCAATGTGAGTAGATGTATATCTACGGGGGAAGTCGGGTGGATGGAGTATAACACCCCCGCAACCGTAGAATAGGGTATTACTATATCTGTAAGTTTGGATGCGATATTTGGATACTTAGTAAAGATGGTATTTATAAAATCTTAGGTTAGATTAGGTTGATCTAGAGAGACCTATCCATAGATTGATTACCTTGGTGGCGAATCGCAGGTTATGTGTAGTCACACACACACACACACTTGATTTTGTGTGTATATGTGTGTGCGTATAAATGTGGGTATGTGCGTATATATATACATATACACGGGTGATGAGGACCGCATGTGATATGTGGAGATGAGTCGATATGATCGGGCATGATACCGTGAGATTTGATATGTGATTGAGTCGTGATATGGTATATTATATGATATTATAAGGGATCGTTGGGTGATATGTATTCAAACATGTAACATGTGATTTGATAAAATAATGGATTGTACGAGACTATAGATCCATACCACTGATTATGATATTGATATTGTACGAAGATTGATACCGTATGATTGATGATTCATATGATATTTGATCCGTACCCTCGATTTTGGAGATGCCGTACGATGGATTTTACCGTACGAGGTATATATAAGATGATTGATCCGCACTCTTGATTCGAGGATGTCGTACTATGTATTACACAGTACATGACGCTATGAGGCTGGATCGCCGACTACTAGGTATATCGAATCGGAATATATATGTAGATTTTCTTATCCTTTTGACTAATTTTTTAGTTTGTCTCTTAGTTGTTTAGGTAGATCTAGACTTGGCTTGAGTCATACCTATTTTCAAAACTAACGAATTGTGAGTATTTTCAAAAGACAACCCGAGGGATGCTACGGATTTTTCAATAGACATCTTTTCTCAAAAACACCGTAGCCCCTACTTTTCTAAAAACCCCGATTCGTGCTATTTTAAAACACTAAAACCGTATGAATCGTACACTGATATGTATATTTTATAATGTTACGTTTACTATTCGCTTTTTTGTTATATTTATGTTGTTCTCATCGCATTGCATATTTATTACATGTGTTTTCTTTAGCTATTATGAACCTCGTCTGTTAGGACATCAGCACCATTACCGATGATGCATATGTTTCACGTACACTTGCTTGCCGGCTCACACACATCATCATCGGTAATTTCCATGTCATGTACACTTTAGAAAACGTTATTTCATTGATATAACCTGCTATCTTGTAGTTTCAACATAGTACTAGTATGCTTACTCTCATATACTAGTTTAGATATTGCATTATTTATTTAGATACCCCATTCATTTATATATTCATTCTGTTATGCAATATTGTGGGCTTTATGCCGATATTCACTGCTTATTGACTCTTGATTTTGGGATTTTGGATTATCCATGAGATTTCTGGATTTGGGGGAAAACCGCAAGGATTTCATAAACTCATTATCATTTTAAAAATGCAAGTTGCGGTTTTCTCGGGATATGATGTATATGGCGTCCCCCATAAGTTTTCCTGATTGAGTTGGTTTTCAAGACCCGATTCGAGAAGTAGGATGAACCGTTTCGGGTACATGGTGGACCCGGTAAGGTACCCCTGGGCAAGAAGCTCGAGTTGTAGACGATGGGTCTGGCAGGGGCAGACTACCTACCAGTGATATTTGGCGCGGCGGATATCTGGAGGATACCGACCGTAGTCGTGAGATTTGATGATATGGGCCGATCCGGACTGAAGGAGCCCGGGATATTAAGGATTTGGTGTCAATGTTTGACATGGATTTCTGTTGATTTCATTGATGATACTCTAGTTTTTACCCTAAAATCTTACTAAGATAAAAATACAGGTTTCTCATACAGATATATTCTGATTTCATTCTTGATGCATCCGTACATCATATATATGACATGTTGCTACTTGAGGCACTGACACGAGTACATGGTATTACACTTATGTTGAGATGATTACCCTTGCCACTACTAGATGTTTCAGTATATATTATGAGTACAGTATGGTATGACCTAGGAGATCGTCATGCATTCGGTTTCTACTCGGTGATGTCTTCTACTCATGAGTTGGCAACTCACCCCCATTGTGCCACAGTTTCTTGCAGGTTTAGCCATACAGGTTCCATGTTGGCTTCGCTGGCACACTACTTCCTTCCGGGTGATTGCTTTGGTGGGTGGGTTCACTTGCATCGTGACCACCATTGTACTTTATATTTTAGTTGAATCTAGTTAAAGGCTCCATCAACCAGACTATGTATTTTTAGTAGACTTAGATGATCTCGGTTTCTATATTCTTTCGGGCTTAGAGTCGCGCTCTTGTATTCTATATTATTGTTTCTGGTTTTCTTTATGATGCTTAATTTTCTCGCTTTCTTTCTGAGTTTTGATCCTCGCCCTTCGGCGTTGTATATTCATTTTATCTTGCGTGGTTGTTCCACTATTTGGCGAAGAGCTAGCTCCTGCTTGGGGATGCCTTATATATTATTGCTTGTATTTGTTTGTGGGTTACAAATTATAAGGGAGGTGATACCTGAATTTCCAACGACAAAAGGGTTTTCAAGCTAGGTACAAATATAGTGTTTATATATATTACTACTTATATTTATATAAGAATAAACTTGATTTCAGTGTACCTTATTTCAAAACTGCACCTCCACTATTTTCCCCCTAAAAGGTTTAGATTTCTGGGCTTTTGGCTTACTTGAATTAGGTGGGGTCCTATAGATTTCACATGATTCAAGTGCCAGTCACATGCCTTTTCCGGGTCGTGACAAAGATCAAGTAGTAAGCACACGTGCTCGGTCGATTTGGAGATCAACGAGATTTTGACCTCAGGAAGACTTAGCCCATTTGGGGCGGATGTTGATTTCCCATAATGCCAAGCACTGGTGTATGTTTAACACTCACATGTTCCCACGTGAGGCTCTGAATCAGTGTTAAACACTGCACTTTGAAGACGTTCACGTGTGGGCACGTGAGGCACCCCAAAGTGGGAGCGGTTCTCTGGGTTCTATTCCCCCTTTCTTTTATAACTGCTAAGCACTTAGTTATTGTGGCGCTTACGTGCAAGCACATGAGGCGCCCCAATGTGGGAGCTATTCTCTGGGTTCTATTCCTCTTTTCTTTTATAAGTGCTAAGCACTTGGTTACGAGCACGTGAGGCGCCCTAAAGTGGGAGCTGTTCTCTGGGTTATATTCCCCTTTTCTTTTATAAGTGCTAAGAACTTGGTTATTGTGGCGCTCACGTGCGAGCACGTGAGGCGCCCCAAAGTGGGATATGTTCTCTAGATTCTATTCCCATCTTTTTTATAAGTGCTAAGCACTTAGTTATAGATCGCATGCAGAACACGTGATTGCCGTAGGAGACACTTCTTGTTCTTCTTTTTAAGCGCTTGCATGGGAAACACGTGCGGTCTTCGTTGTAGTGTTTAAATAATAATGAATCATCAATCTTTCCTTCTTGGTGTTTGGAGATTTCGATCTCATGTTACTGACCCTAGGGTTTGGAGGATCCCATGCCTCTTATTTTGTAAGAATTAAATTCTTTTTATAGGGTTAAACCTAGTTTTCAGACGAATTAAATTCCCATATGTTTTTATAAGAATTAAATTCTTAGAACTCAATTCTTTCCACTAGGTTTTGAATCTCCCCGATGAGAATTAAATTCTCAACTTGTGGGGAGATCTACTTCTGTATATCTTGAGCAAAGGAAGAACTAAGTTCTTATATGAAGGGTGAAAACCTTGGAGAAGCAAAGAACGATCTTTGTGTTTTTTCTTCTTTTTACCTAGGGTTTTTTTAGGAGGTTGATCTTCTTCTTTTAGAGAATTCTCTCTGTACTTTTCTTCCTCCCTCTCTTTATTTGCTCCTATTTATAGGAGAAGAGAAAAAAATCAATTTGTTGAGAAAATCTCTCATTGAGAGTGTTTCCCCAATAAAAAAGCAAAGCTTTGTTCAAAATTTTAAAGGTACCGCCAAGAGTTAAAAACTCTGAGGCGGCGCCTCACGTGCCTTGAACAAGGGAGTCAGCGCCAAGAGTTAAAAACTCTTAGGCAACGCCTCACGTGCCTCGCACGAGGGCGCCAGCGCCAGAACTAAAAGCTCTCTGTTAGACAGAGCCGTAGGATCAAACGGAGGTGATAAATCATCAAAATATAGAATTAAATTCTGCTGAGGAAATATTCCTTAAATCTTTCTAAATAAGACAGATTACTCTCTGTAAAATGGAGCACCGTTAGATTAAAAATCCAATGGTGATTAAAAATCACCTATCTGCAGAAAAAATTCTGTATGTGAAAATATTTCGCCAATCTTGTTAAAAACAAGAAAGATATTTTCTGAAAAAACAGAAGTTCTTGGATCAAAAATCCAACGGTGGATAAAATCCCCAAATCAATTAAAGATCTCTCAATGAGAGACTTCTTTAACTAAATCAACAAACTTGTCTCTACCATATAAAGGACCCAAGACTTCAAGTCTTGTAAAGAGAGACCCTCCCATAAGCTTTGAGAAACAAAAGAAAAAGAGAAAAAAAGAATTCAATTCTTTAGAGAAAGAAGATCCCCTTCTTAAACAAAAAATCCTAGGTAAGAAGAGAGTACAGAGATTATCTTATCTCTTCTTTAAGGGTTTAACCCTTCATACAAGAACTTAGTTCTTCCTCTGATTGAGGTCTGTAGAAGCAGATCTCCCCACAAGTTGAGAATTTAATTCTCATCGGGGAGATTCTGTTATGCAGATCCAAAACTAAGGGGAAAAAACTAAGTCCAGAGAATTTAATTCTTCCAAATGTATATAGGAATTTAATTTCTCTGATAAAACTATGGTTTAACCTTGTAAAAGAATTTAATTCTTATAAAACAAGGGGCCTGAAATTCTTAAAACTCAGATCAAAATCTCTATGCATATAAAAGAAAAGACTGGTCACGTGTTTCCACGTGAGCACCGCCGATGAACAAAAAGGAATGACTGAGATCGAATCACGTGTTCTCACGTGACCCCCAAACGGTTGCTTAAATGGAAAAGGGGAAAAATCCAAAGACAGCGCTTACATTTTGAGCACCTCACATGTCCACACGTGAGCACTATATGAGCTAAATACTTAGCACTTATAAAAGGAAGAGGGAATAAACCCAAAGAAATAGTGCCCAACTCTGGGGCGCGTCACGTGACCACACGTAATGGCCACAAGAATTAAGTGTTTAACACTTATACACAGATGCGGATTTGGTCCCAAGTGTACAGTGCCAACTTTCAGGTGCCACACGTGAGCACCCTAAATTTCTGTGTTTAATACTGCTTTAGAGATTCACGTGAGAGCACGTGAGCACCGAGCATAATTTAGTATTTAACACTATAAGAAGCCAACTTCAGCCCCAAATTGGTTAAGTCTTCTTGAGATTAAAATGTCTTAGATCTTCAAATAGACTGAGCCTCTATGCTCATGACTTCCCAAACTAATTGACCAGAACGATGTCCATCACACATCTCTTAAGTTAATCTTAGTCTTCCAAAAATGACTAATGATTCTTAGATGGTCCACCATGATCTCTCCCCTCAATCTAGAATTTGGTTCAAGGGTACATCTCTCAACACCTCTGATACATGTCGTTGTAATTCTTCAACGTCTTCAGAGAGGTGGAGGGTCCCGACACCCAACAACTCTTAGTGCACTCCCAAACTGATGAGCACATCCCAACGGACCACAACGTCCCTAAACTAGCCATGGACCGAAACGTTCTTAAACTACCGACGGACCGTAACGTCCTTAAACTAAAACAATTGAGTCCAAATGCTCTTTTGTTGAATCTGAATGATCCTAAAATCTTGTTAAGTAGATCTTAGTCTAAAATTGGACTAACGTATCCTTAAAAAACATTTAATTTAATCTTAATCTCAAACAAGATTAACGATCCTTAAATCAAACCAAACCCAAATCTAAGAATATAAGGATTTTGCTAATCCACGCCCTATGGCCGACAACATAAATTAGTCTTCGTATACAATTCACGGGCAACCAAAAATAAAACAAACAAACACGACACGAAGTGAATCTCTGGAGCAAGAGAAAGTGGTTATCGCTACGCGGTAATGTAATTAACTGCAGGGGCTTGCGCCTGCAGGGAAGAGTGTCCCCACAATCAAAAACCCTCGCAAATGAGGGAGAATCTGAAGAAGTCTGCTACAACATCCGCATCCGTCCAAACCTCTGATACACGGTACCATAAATCAACTTGGCATCTTTGGAGAGGTGGACGAATAAATCTAAATAGCATCTGCCCCCAAATTCAGGCAAGACGATCCTACGCTGTTTCGTCTCCGTTTTCGGCGGTGAACAGAGAGATCATGATTGATTCCAAGATCTTTTCGATCAATCGGTGAATTTTATTCACTGTTGGATTTTTAATCTAAAGGCTCTCTGTTAACAGAGAAGATTTCTTATTTGTTTAACAAGATTAGGTTATATTTTCCTAAAATAGAATCTAATTCTATCACATGAATATCTTGTTAGTTTAACAATATAAGAATTTTATTCTATCATAGGATTTTATTTATATGAATATCTTTTATAGAATTTTATTCTATCAGACAATCACCGTTGGATCTTTGATCTAAAGGTCCTCCGTTTAACAAAGAAGATCTTTCTTGTTTATAGAATATCAGGGATATATTTCCCATATAGAATTTAATTCTATCAGATAGTTCATCCAAGAATTTTTTTAAATAAAGATCTTTCCATATTAGAAAGATTTAAGGAAATATTTTCCAAATATAGTTTTAATCCTGTTGTTTAGAATTTAATTCTATCAGCTTCGAAGATTTTAAGAGCACTCATGTGTAGCAGGTAATCCCAATGGGATTAAGCTTGTTCGCTTATATGCAACATCATATGAGTATATCACGTGTTAACACATGAGCCTTTTTTTGGCTTGCCATCTGTATGAACACAGCGCCTATATGCTTTGCATATAGGTGCTCACATGCTTACACGTGAGGCTCAATTTTAGCCTATCAATTTCTTAAATGCAGTGCCTATAAGCTTTGCATATAGGTGCTCACGTGTGGGCATGTGAGGCTCCATTAGCCTAGCAGTTATTTTAACTGCAGTGCCTATATGCGTTGCATATAGGCACTCACGTGTTAAACACATGGGGCTGTTTTAGTGGGGAACTTCCCCCATCCCTTTTTTTGTAAGGGAACAAATGCCCCCCAGTGTTGCTCTCACGTGGCTTGCACGTGAGTGCAACGCTATCTTCCCTTATAGCGTTGAATCGCCTAGGGGAATGGGAAGATGAACCGCTCCTCATCATGTCTTATAAATGCAGGGCTTTTTTTCTGGGAAGACCACTGTTCTTTCATCTTCTTCTTTGCTTATTTTTCTTGAGAATTTAATTCTTTTCTTCAGAGCTTAGTTCTCTGTTCGCTGAAACATCAGAGTTAAACACTATCAAAACTCTTCCTTTGGTAAGGATCATGAACTGAACCCTTTCTTGCTTTTTGCCCTGGATTTTAAATCCATCAACAGAGCGTCACTCTTTTCTTAAATTGATTTCTTAAAGATCCAAAACACACATTTTTTTGTAGATTTTGAAGTCTTGAATCAATGGGGATTGTTAATCCTCCTCTTAGGGTTTTACCTTGTCACCGATCTTTAAGGATCCTTGGAATTTAATTCCGTTTTCTTTGCCTCCTGGCCATGGGGGTTTTCTGAGATTTAATCCCTTTATTAAAGGAATTTAATTCCTTATTCACAGAGCTTGGCTCTGAGAGAGACTCAGAGATTTTTTGGGAATTTTATTCCCTAATGCTCTCGAGTATTTTAGGGTTTTAATGCCCCTAATGCAGATTTGAATCTATTGTGCTTTTTTAACAGAACTCGCTTTTAGAGTCGTTTAAACTTTACTGTTTACTTGATGAGAATCCCTTTTGATTCTCCCAGTGATTATTTTGCCTCATTATTGGTGAGCCGCTATTTAAATTTTGTGGGGTCCATTGGTTTTGCAGGCAGTGGTCACGTCACATCACGGTTTTTTGTTATTTTATTTTATATTACCTTATTATTTATTATTTATTATTATTATTTTTAAATGGTTTTTTTTATTTTAGGAACGAGGGCCTCGCTTCCCGACTTCCCTTACACTCGCTCAGAAGCCGCTTTTCCGCAGTCGCCATCGGACGAGGAGGTTATGGCGATGATCAGGGAACATGACAGGGACCATACTAGTATTCTCTTATGGGGCACATGGTAGGGTCATATCATCAGGGGTCGCCGTAGTTCTACCTGTGAAGAGCCGACAGAACCCATCCGCTCCATATCATTGACGGAATGCCCATGGGCTTCTTATGCGGTGGAGGCGACTAACTGGACTCCCGCGGGACGACTTGAGCCGTCAATGACCATGATACCCAACCAACCCATGGTGGCCATTGATATTCTGGGGCGTCGAATATGTCAGGGTGAAGCTCGACCCTGGGGGCAGGTTTATAAGGTAGGAATTATCTCCCGCCACCCAGCGGGCTACCTTCCCTGGCCTCGTTATATTATCTATACCTAATGCGCACATTTGCAGAAGGTCGGGTTGTATCAAGCCGTGTACGCTTCGCCGTTCTATTATCATGCCCCTCACATCTGGTGGGTTAAGGCTTTCTTGAATCAATGGAATCTTCCCACCAACACGTTCCTGCTGGGTATCTTTGAAAAGCTGTTCGTGACATCGTAAGGGCAAGGAGTCACCTTTGACGCTTTCATTGCTTGCTTCCTTCGAGAGGATTTCTTATCGAAAAAGGCTCCGAAATTTACAAAAATCGAAGACCCTTTTGGATTAGGATTAAGGAAATTGCCGGCCAAGGAGGAAGACCTACCGCATTTCTACATTCCAAACCCGTCAACTGTAGCTTTCGATGCAATTGCGGCCCCTGGCATGGACGAAGAAACCTTCTTCGTTGGTTTTATCATTCTTTGGCTAAGCTGGTTCGCCATGCCGATGCATTGCTGCTTTATGAGAGTCTCCATTTTTTTATCCTGCTCATCCCATAGCTGGAGGAGCACGATTAGCTGTTGGCATCGCGGGTTGTCGCATCTATATCACGGGTTAAGCGTTGCGACTAATACTTCGAACCCGGGTGCGGAGACCATGAATTTCTCCCTCCACTACTTCACGTCGTGGATCGAGATGCAGGTGCTAGGAGCGTTCGCTGCGCACCAGCGGCCGGATTTTTACGATTCGTATACCTTCCCGCGGATCATGAGATTGGTTGATGCTTCCGCTCCCGATCCGACCCAGCTAGGGGCTCTCCGCGTATTGCTCAACCCATACTAAAATGAAAGCGCAATGGTGTTCCGTGATCGAGTCCTTTCCGCTCCTGCGGGGCCCGTTCAGCAATTGTTTGATTTATCGAAGGGTGGGGTCCCGGCTTTGAAACCAAAAGAGGTCATGCACCTATACTCGATTAGGCCAGGGTATCTGGTGTTTTACCAGAATAATGCTGTCCTTTTTATGTGGTATAACCCGCACCACTTTGCCCAGCAATTAGGCTATGACCAGGACGTCCCACTCAAGGCATTTTTATTCGAGCCTGCTCTCTCCTTGGAGGTTACTCGCGACGTTATTCACCACTCCATGTGGTTAAACACTGGCTCCTGCTTCATGATCCCGGAGCCCGACTATCTTCCGAGGCCTGTGGAGTCCTTTAAGGGTAGGTATCGCCCTCAGGTCAGCCCCGTCATTGCAGAGGAGAGACGGGTGCTCTTTGACGGTAGAGCTTCCATTCCAGCTCAGGCCACCAACACCCCATTACGGCCGCGGTCAGTGGTTTGCCCTCCACTGAGGGATAGCGATTTGGTACTTATCCCTAAAATCGCAGAAATAGAATTGACCCCTCGCACTGCTGGTATGCTAGTGTGCACTAGAGCCGAAGCAAAGGTTTCTAATGAAGCACCAGCGGTAGTGTCACCAGCGGTGGTGTCACCAAAGGGCGATACCAAAGGTGAAGTTGGGAAGCGTCGTGCCAAAGCACCATGGGGGAGGAAGCACTCCTCCGCTAGCGTTAGCAAAAGCTCCAAGAGGAGAAAGAAATCGGTCACCGGACTTCTCGACACTCTGCTTGAATCTGAGCCCTTTATTCAAGATGAGTTGATATCCATGCAGGAGCTGGACAACGGCCTTTTCTTTCCTGGTTCGTCTGCCGAGGAGGCTGCGCAGTTGGCCAAGGCTTTAAGATGCTCACAAGCTGAGACTGAGAGCGTGTGCGCCCCGAAAAAAAGCTTACCCCTTCGTTTTATTCTACGATGTCGACCCATCATTACGGAGAGTACACATGGGTCCTCTATTAATAGAAGAAGAATGGGCCCTTAAACAACCCATCTCGGTTGCTTCCGAAGACGAGCTTGCACTAAAGACGGGTAGTCATTCATTTGCGCTTGAAGCCCGGCGAGCGTATTTATTGAGAAAAGAGCAACGGCTCGAAAAATCCATACTTCAAGCTTCCTGGAGTATTGGTATGCGTATTTTTCGCGTCCTTCTTTTTAGCGAGTAACTTGTATTACTTTTATGTCTTCTTATTTTTGCGAAAAATTTGCAGGGACTTCTGCAGCGGAAGTGGATTTGATTCTGGATCGAGCCACGGCTACGGATTCTACGAATATCTCCCGTGACGCACCAAAGGGTGTAGAGAAGATGACTGAAGCTGCCATCCTTGTTATGGAGCTTCCGGTGGTGGCTGGTGTCCCTTCCACGTCTACTCCTTTAGCAGTGCTGACCTTATCGGCCATAGATCGCATGGACATCCCTAGCGACATACCGGAGAATGTAGAGGAGATTGCTGAAGCTGTTATCCCTACCTTGGAGCCTTTAGCGGCGGCTTTTGTCCTTTCATTGGAGACTACTATGCCGGCTATAGATTTTACAAATATCTCCAGTGATGCACCTAAGGGTGTGGAGGAGACTACTGAGGCTTCCATCCCTCTAGCTCAGGGCGGGCGAAGCATTGAAGGTAATCTCATATACATATATATTTGTTTAATGACCCTTCTGTTTTCTTTCCTTCAGAGTTGCGGGAATTGGCGACTTCCATCATGGACCTCTCTCCAAGGAAAACCTTCTAGCGCTTGCTCGACATGGCTGTCCCACACGCAATACCCCCGTAAATCATAGTTCTTTCCTCAGGCTAAGGTTGGTATGTTTTGCCTTTCTGGTTTTATATTTTCATAATGATGCTGATATGCCTTTCATTTTAAACCACAGTTCTGGAGGCTGACGATGAAGTCGAGATTCTTGATGGACATGGGGATCTCTCAAACCCGCCTTGCATGACTGTGGATAAGTGACGTTTTATCCTTGGCATCATTTTGTTTCCTCAATATTTTAGAAAGGCAACTAACCGCACATATATCCTCACAGCTTTGCCAACCCTAATTCCATTAGAGTCTCGGATTTCTATGCCACCAGGCCCTTTTGCCCGACGCATATCTGAGAGGATGGCAAAGCAGAGCATTTATTCCTTAGCGGCACACATCGAAGATCTTCGCGCTGGTACTTCTGTTGCGGCCGAAGAATTTGCTGTTGAGACCAACGCTTCATTATCTATTCTGGCCACTTATCATGACGAGGCATTAGTGCGTATTTGGGTTGAATACTGTCACAAAGTGGAGGCCTGCATGCATGGGATTGAGTGCATATGCCTTCCCTTCGACATCTTAACTGTAAAAATGAGCCTCCGAGGATGGATCAACGGTGTGCAGCTAATCTCTAGTCATGCGAGAAGAGGCTCAATCGAAAGTTTTCAGAGAGGGAGTTGGCTTCAAATGCTTTGGGGGAACTTCAGGCTCAGCTTATTGCCAAGACCACCCGTGCGTACGAAATTTGGCGGGTGCTTCAAGAAGCCATTACAGAGGTGGTGGCTCTTGACAAAGCCGTTATTTTTACTCGTGAGATGGTCGAAGCCCATAAGGGCGCCGAGAAGGAGCTCGAAATTCGGTTCACTTCATATAAAAATCAATAGACCAAGGCAGAGACTCGTCTTGCAGCACTGGTGGAGCTTGAAGCCGAAGTCCAGCGGAAGAACGATGAACTTGCTGGCCTGTTAAACCGTCTGCCGACTTTAACATTTTTATCGCTGTATATTCTCCTTCCTTTTATTTTGTATTCATTCATAAATAAGAGTATGAATAACATGTATTCATTTTGATTCCTGAATGAAATGTATCTTGTATTCACTTAAATCATGAATAAAAGACATATTTTACTTCATACTAGAATTTCTCTTTTCTTCAATGCCTTGATCTGGTGTGAAGTAGTTTATATCCTCATTTCGGAATTTGTTTAGTTTACCTCCCTTGGGCTTATAGGAAAAGTTGTTTTAACGATACAGTTAACCTCTGCACTTTACGACAGAGGTCCGTTAGGGTCTGCGGTACTAGGGTTTTTATCCGTCGTACCGTCGCGTTGGCTGATGCATTCCCCGATATGCAGACTTTACGTTGCTGTTTGAGTGGCCCCACGACTGTCGTGTCTCTGATCCCTTCGAAGGCTAAACAAGACGTCTTCAAATAATCTCCTTAGGTCATATTACCGTTGAGAGAGCAAGCGGTAGGAATTTTACTATGCTGCATTTTACTTGAGGTTAGGCTCAGTTTGGGAGCCCCGATGAGTCATAACCACTCCGCAGTGGTGTGGGATGATCTCCGATAGTCTTTCGGGTTTTATTTGAGTTGTCGTCAAGACCCTGAAGCTAGGAGTTTAGCCTTCGCTTCTTTTATTGACACTACGTCTGCTGTAACGAGACGGATATCGAGATGGTCTCTAGGTTGTCTATGAACCGTCGAGACTTGGAACTAAGGACTTTGCCATGGCTCTGTTTTGTTTTGACCTTGGGCTCGCTTGTTGACTGCATCCTGCTGGAGTGAGAAGAAACGTCGTTGTTAACATTGTCTCTGCTGTGATGAGATGGGTGTCGAGGTAGTCTCTAAGTTGTTTGTGAACCGTCCAGACTTGGAACTAGGGACTTTGCCATGGCACCATTTTGTTTTGACGTCGCGTCTGCATCCTGCTGGAGTGAAAAGAAACACCGTTGTTGACACTGTGTCTGCAGTAACGAGACGAATGTCGAGGTGGTCTCTAGGTTGTCTGTGAACCGTCGAGGCTTGGAATTGGGGACTTTGCCACGGCTCCGTTTTGTTTTGGCGTCGCTTCTGCATCCTGTTGGAATGAGAAGAAACGACGTTGTTAACACCGCGTCTGCTGTAACGAGACGAATGTCGAGGTGGTCTCTAGGTTGTTTGTGAACCGTCGAGACTTGGAACTAGAGACTTTGCCATTGCTCCATTTTGTTGATGACACGTCTGCATCTTGCTGCAATGAGAAGAAACGCCGTTGTTGACACTGCGTCTGCTGTAACGAAACGAGTGTTGAGACGGTCTCTGGGTTGTTTGTGAACCGTAGAGACTTGGAACTAGGGATTTGCCATAGCTCTGTTTTGTTGACGCCACGTCTGCATCCTGCTAGAGTGAGAAGAAACGCTATTGTTGACACTGCGTCTACTGTAACAAGATGAGTGTCGAGGTGGTCTCTAGGTTGTTTGTGAACCGTCGAGACTTGGAGCTAGGGACTTTTCCATGGCTCTGTTTTGTTTTGACTCTGGGACCTTTTGTTGACATTGCATCTGCATCCTGCTGGAGTGAGAAGAAACACCGTTGGTGACACTGCGTCTGCTGTAACGAGACGAATGTCGAGGTTAGTCTTTAGGTAGTTTTGTGAACCGTTAAGGCTTGGAACTAGGGACTTTGCCATGTGTTCAGTCAAAATATTTCATACTCAACACGACAATTTCCTTAATTTTTCTAATCATCTAAAGGTGTTTGGTATAAATATAACACATATTTGCAGTTTGTATGGAAAAGATCATTTAACATGTGTTATACTTTATAACCGGCATTATGGAGGAAAATTGTGTGTTTATTACTTCACGCATAATATTTTGTATCTCTCACATTCTTTACTGAGATCTTGTGCCAGATTATTCAGGTCAAAATAACTGGAATCAGAATACTGCCGATATAATACAGGAAACTAAAGAATCAAATACCGGCAGCAACCAAGCAAACATTAGAAGATTCCAGACATCAAAAGAATACCTCAATTCCAACTCCAGAACACCCCAGAAAAACCATACAGTGATCTCACTACTTGGCCGTGGATCCGCAGCCAAGTTGGCCGAGTTGCCGTGGATCCGCAGCCAAGTCAAGGGCTTGGTAGGTCGGGAAATCTCCAGAAGTTTCTTTTCAACTTCTTAGCTTGATGAGGACACCTCCTTGTAACAACCTTATTCTAGAAGGCTCCTTGTAATAACCTAGCTTATGAGGGAAGCTTGATTTGAGATCTATAAAAGGGGATCTAGGGCTAAGGTAAAAGGTTGTTGATGGTGGTAAAATTCTAACACAAAAACTAAATTCAAATCCAATTTCAAATTAAGATCAAGAATCATTGAGAGTTCATCAAGCAACGACATTAGAAGATCCTTTATCGCAACGCCGATCGTCATCAAGAGCAAGAGATCCGCGACCGATCCACGTCTCACGGCGATCGAGCCATGCAAAGATCGACGACAAATTCACCTCTTCAAAAGAGTGATCGAGTGCTTAGTCTTGTACCTCGAATTGAGGAATTGTGTAAATTTGAAAAAGATTTAATAAATGTGATCATTACTCTTAGTCTTGCTTTCTTTAGATTCTTGCATTATGAAATTTCTAATTCTTGATTCTATTATTTTTATAATGTGTGAGTAAATCTCCGCTTTTTTAGGATTCGAAGGAAATCGGTAGTTCAAATGATGATGAAATCCTAAACTAAATCTTAAGTCTTATGAGAATTATGAACATAGCAAAAAGAATCGTCAATGACCAAATTTGTAGCGAGATCACAATTATTGATAATTTCGTTACAATTTGGGAATTAAATGATTGATGATTCTCTTTGCTAAAGCCTAGATTTGAATGATGATCAATGAAAAGACAAGGGATAGTGAAGGAGAAACCCTAGTTTGTTCCATAGATCCCTAATCTTCATTCATCGCCATCGTTCTAGCTATAATTCATCAATAGATAAGATTAGTAATTTTTAGTATTCATCATTTCTACGAAATCCTATCGATTCCTACAAGCTTCTCTACATTTTCTTGATAACTAAACGTGAATTTGGACAATTTCTTGATTATGAAATCTTAAACTCTTTCTTGATTTTCTTGAAATGACAACTCAATTAAATCTTGAAATCTCATTTTCTTGAATTTTCTTTTTTTTTTACTATTTTCTTTCGACTCACCTAAAGTAAGATCGAATAAATACTTGCATCTCAGTGGACGATCCGTTCTCATTAACGAAACTATATCGATACCGTTATTGATTTCGGTTATAAATTCTTTGGTTGTGATAACACTTTTCTTTTCATTCGAATCAATCATAAGAAATAAGATCAATCAAATGGTGCCGTTGCCGGGAATGCGTGCGTAATTTTTTCTTTCTTGTTATTTGAGTTGAAACATTATTATTCCATCAAATTTTAATTCAAGAATCGCTTCGTGTGCTTAACGATTAGTGTTTGAATTTTTGCGAGGGAATTTGGAATCATTATACTGAGGAAATTAAGATTCAGAGACTTTCTGAAGATTCCAGAGGAGTACAGGAAGTTAGAGGAAAATTTTCGAAACCTAATTCTATCATACCACCGCAGAACCACGGCGGTTTGCTGGTTTTTGCGGCGGTTCTGCCGCCGTTTAGGTTCTTCACTGCTTCATACTTCTGTAGTATATTCTCTGTTCTCTCCTCTTCTCTCTGATCTTGTCCAATAACAAATTTCCTGCAGGATTCTTTGCAAAAATTCACAGCGCTAAAAAAATTCTTGTTGTGTTTCTTGAAATTGGTTGTTTGTGCATATTTTAATACGGAAATTAAGGGGCAAAGACCAAATTCAGATTAGGTGGGTATTTCATTACCCTTCCTAAGCCCCGCAAATCACAAAACGAGCATCCGCATCACCTTTCATTAACTTAAAAAATATCTAGACAAGACTCTAAGAACCGTCGCGCTCAATTAGAATAGAAGAAGGTCGTGGATAATCTATTGCTTATCCGCGTTTCTTTTGTGGTGTCTAAGGCAAGTGGTTACTTAATTAGGCCCATTACTTACGTAGCGGAGAGCCTCCCACTTATCTGACACTTGCCTGACCACAAGAGGGATAAAGAGGCAGTAGATGATTTATCCTACGATTTGTCTTCTGGAAGTCTAGGAGCGGTCTAGTGACTTGACCTAGGTGACCGTAAATCTAGGGTTGATTGTGCATTTTGTTTTGTGATTTTTTCTAAATCCGTCTTTTTCAAAACAAACCAATTATTTTTTTCCCTTTTTACTCTTTCCCCCCTCTTCTCTTCTTATAATGGGTAACCCAAATAGACGAACTCTTGCTGAGCTTTGCTATCCAAAACCAGATATTTCTTGTCTTCGTAATCGCTTCGGTATACCATCCGACTCTCCCATGTCTTTAAGAGATCGGATAGAACAAGCGGATAGAAACAGTTGGCCCCCTCAGTCCAGGTCTTATCAACCGTATTCTAATTCTACATCTGTTTCAGTTGATATTCCGAGTGAGGATACCCCTAGACGCATGTCCATTGCTGAGCATATAGCAAGGGCTAACGACCAAAGTTTCAATCCGGACCAATATCAACCATCACCACCACTTTCTAAAGAAGAAGTTTATAATCGGTTTGTGGCATATATGATGTCTATTGAAAATAGCCAACCTACTAACCAATACCAATATTCTTCTTATCATAATATTGATCCTACTCCTACCCAATTCTCACAACCATTCAATTCCTATCAATCCTATCCGACTTTTACACCTTCTCTAGACATTCATTCTAACTAATCATTTTGGAGGTTTACTTATCCATAAGAATTTCAATCTTATCCTGAAATCCCTTGTCAACCCAAGTCTAGTCTTGAGCGGAAATTAGAAGAAGGTATAGTGATGTTGAACCGCATCAGAGAGGAATGAAAGGAAAGCATGGCTAAATATGAAAGAGCAACTAGTTCCGAACCACCTAAAATTTTTTCAATGTCTAATATGGCCATAGAACAAAGTGAGAATTTGGATTGTGAGAGAAACTGTACACCCTTCCTAATCAAACCTCCCCTTTCCAAAGTGAGATCCACAACTCTAGTTTCACTGATTTATCAAGTACACCAAATGTTTCATCAATTGAAGATAGAATGCATGAGAAGTTGTGTGACTTTGCATTGTTTGATTTACCCGACTGTGAAGGGTCCATTTCAAGTGAAACCATACCCAACCCTTGTGATCTCTACACCTCCACTCTTGAACCAAAAATGATTGAAAACTATACTTTTGATGAGGTGTCTGAGAATTCTAACCTTCACTTGAATGAGGAGATTTACGTTGGGGATATATTGAATGATGAACCCGAAATTTTGGATGAGTTTGTCCCACCAATTCATCAGGTCCTTTCACTTCCTTGTGGTCATCATCTCGTGCCTTTAATTATTCTTCCCGAACCCCAAATGCGTCTTGAAGTTGATGATAATTGTATAACCGAACAGCAAACTGAAATTCAGCCTTCATCTCCCACATCTGGTTCAGCGATACTCGATACACCAATTTGTTTACCCATTTCATCTTCCACTCTCTCTGGTTCTTCTTCTGTTCCTATAATTTCAGTGAGTGTTGATGAATCACAGTCCGATAATTCAAGTTCGATAATTCCAGAAAGCTAACTTGATTTAGATATTTTTGAAAATGAGGTAGATGAGTTTTTCGAGTCTCCTACCTCCATAATTTTTGACAAATCAAGTACGATAAATTCTAGTACAAAACTTATTGACAACAAAATGTTCAATCACATCATCGATGAAAGTTTTGAAGAACTTTTTGCTGACGAACTTGCATTTCTAAACAACATGGATTTTGTGATTAATCAACCTCCACATATAGAAGTTGAACCGCCACCATTCCTTCTTATAAGATATGAGAATGTAAATGCTCCACTCATTCCTAATCATTCACATTCTCGCTGTCATTCATCCTCATTCTTTCATTTCTATAATTTAAGACTCAAAGCCTTTCCATATCACTACGTATCTCTTCCCCACTTCTTCTTGGCTCTATATAACATGTTTTTTCACCAACCTACACGTTACATCGATAAAATCTTCGAATGGTTGGTGTTGACTTTTGGTCTTTGTAAGGTTTTACATTGACCAATAACTTTACCCCATCTTAAAATGCTTAATATTGTTTAATTCAAGTTTGGGGGGCTATATTTTTGGCTTTTGAAAATAAAAGATGTCCTCAAAATTGTGAGCCAAAAATAAGTTTGGGGGAGATTTTCACGATCATATATTCTTGACCCCGTTAATAATTTTTCTTCCCAAGCCTACAGGATTTTAAGATTTAACAGATGACAACAGTGAGGACATTGTTGTAAACAAGTTTGGGAGGAGGTTTGTGCTTATTTACGCATCACTTTGCATCATACTTTGCATAAGCACAAAACATATAAAAAAATGTGTACATAAATAAGATAATAAAATATTAGAAAGTGAAAAATTACATTTAAAAGATTGGAAAAATTTAAGAAAACCAAGAAAATTAGAAGCTTTCTTAAACGAAACTAGTAATAAGTAGTTATGAGCCGTTGTCCCAAGAGTTAGTAAGATGAAAGGAGTCACTAATTTGAGGATAAAAATAAGTCTGAAAAATAGTTCCTATTCTGAAAGCCAAACATTTGAATATTGAAACCCTACTATACGCACTTTCACACGTCTTGAAAATCGGCATAGTAGAGAATACCTTGAAATACTCTTGTCTAAAAGCCAAAGTACGAAGAAAATAATAAATGGAGAATAAAAATATAAAATGGTGAAGAAAAATGAACACTGATTTTGTAATCACCAAGGCAGCATAAAAAAATATAGCGAGGGTGCTTCATCACCTAGTGTCTTAGACCAACTGGTTTGGGAGTCACTGCTAAGTCTTAGGTGTTGCAAAACGAGGAAATTGCTAATTACGCCTAACATGTGAGCACATTTAGTAATCGGTTGGTTTGTATCTCAAGAAGTATTAACGATCCCATGAAAAATGTGTGAGCAAATCCATCCAAAATAATTACCGATTAAAAAGAACTGAGGTAGATGGACAAGAGTATGATAGCTTGAATTGAATTCTCAAAGTGTAGGGATGTATTTTACACACACGTAGGGATATATGATCAATCTTTGAAAGAAAGGTAGGAATGAAAAATAAAGACGATGTTTTATTGAGGGATGATGTGATTTCCAACATTTTTTCATGACTATTAAGATATGGCTCATGATAACCGAAAAGCTAGTATAGTTGGAAACTCTGATTTTCAAAATCTTTCTTTTATAATTCTTATTTTTATATGTAACTTTCATAGTCTTCCTTTTATTATAGGATTTTGTGGGTGCGATCCGCTAAAAACCCTCAGGAGACAACACTCCTCCTACTAGGGACACCTAGAGGTTTAAAGGCTTGTTGCACGTGCTCAGTGCAATCGTGTTGCCTACAAAAGTGTGTCCCCCAATAAGAGCAAAACGCTGTTCAAATTTTCAAAATTTGAAATGAAGCAGCGCTTCATAAAAGTGCCAGCAAGCAGCGCTCAAGTGCAGAGCACGGGTGCGCTAGCGCTAAGAGAGCCATCACTCTAAAGCAGCGCTCACGTGCAGAGCACGCCAGCGCTCGCGCTAAGAGCGCCAGCGCTCTGAAGCAGCGCTCACGTGCAAAGCACGAGTGCGCTAGCGCTAGAAATAAATGTTCCCCACCGTTGGATCAAAGATCCAACGAAAATGATAAATCATCAAGTTACCAGAATAAAATTCTGTTAAGAAAATATTCTTCAGAATCTTTCCAAACAAAAAGATTTTGCTCTGTAAATCAGAGCACCGTCGGATTAATGATCCAATGGTGATTAAAAATCACAAAGGTAAAGTATAAATTCTGTATGGGAAAGATTTCCCAATCTTGTTAGAAACAAGAAGATTACCTTCTGTAAAACAGAAACCCTAGGATTAAAGATCCAATGGTAGGGAAATCCCCAAATCAATTAGAGAAAAGATCTCTTCAACTGATTCAACAAATCAGCTTACCCTATTTAAAGGCCCGAAAACTTCAAGTCTCATATAGAGGAACCCCCCACAATTTTTGAGAAATTTCAAAGAAAAGAGCAAGCTCTGAGAACCTTTCTTCAAGGTAAAAACAGAGAGATAAAAAAAATCTCATCAGAAAAAGAACTTAGTTCTTATACTAGATCATAGATCTTTAAGAAAAATTGTCTTTCACAAAAGAGATTATAATATCTCATAATAAAAAGAGGGGAGAATAATTCAATTCTCATAGGATCACAGATCCATAAAGGCAAATCCTTTCACCAAGAACATAAGAGATTGAAACATCTCCTATAAAAATAAGAACTTTGTTTTTAGATCCGCGAGACAAAGTCTCTTATAAGAGAAAATTTAATTCTCAGAGTGCAAAACTACCTAAAAAAGAGAGTCTTAGTGCTCCAGTTTAAAGAAGAGCCTTAGCGCTCCAAATTTAGCACACATCGCTCCAAGTTTAAAGGAGCACCTCAGCGCTCCAAATCTAGCGCACAACGCTGCAGAGCCTTAGCGCTCCAAATTTAAAGAAGCGCACTGCGCTCATTGTCTGGCGCACAGCACCAAGCGCGTCACGTGATCCTCACGTGTGCGCTACTTCACCAGAAGCGCACCGCGCTCATTGTCTGGCGCACAGCGCCAAGCGCGCCACGTGTTCCTCACGTGTGCGTTACTTAAACAGAAGCGCACTGCGCTCATTGTCTGGCACACAACGCCAAGCGCACCACGTGCTCCTCACGTGTGGGGTATTTAAACAGAAGCGCTCTGCGTTCATTGTCTGGCGCACTGCGCCAAGCGCGCTACGTGCTCCTCATGTGTGCACTACATCACAAGAAGCGCTTATTGACTGGCGCACAGCACTAAGCGCGTCATGTGCTCCTCACGTGTGCGCTAAGAGAACATAAACTGTTCTATAAAAAAGCCCCAGAGCTATAATGAGTGCTCAGCACTCAATAAAAGACACAAAAAATTGTCAGAACCAATGCTCAGCATTTTGACTGAATGGTCCGAGCCCAAGTTGGCCACAGATCCCTACTTCAGATCAATTGAGCCCATATGCTCACAAATCTTTGATCTTAGTCCTAAATTGGACTACAGATCTCCCAACCAATATTGGTTCAAGGGTACATCTCTTCACTCCTTTGATATTTTTCCTTGTAACCCTTCAACATCTTCAGAAAGGTGACGGGTCCCGAAAACCAGACATTGCATGGACTGTGGAGTCGTTAAACTCACAGACTATGAGGTCCTTAAACTTTACGGACTGTAGGGTCCTTAACTCATGGACTATGATGTCCTTAAAATTTACAGACTATGATGTCTCTAAACTAGACTATGATATCTTTAAACTCCATAGACTATGACTTCCTTAAACTTATAGAGCCCAAATGCTCTTTTGTTGGATCTAAATGATCCTGTTAAGTAGATCTTCATCTAAAATTAGACTAACGTATCCTTAACAAATTGTTAAGTTGATCTTAGCCTAAAATTAGACAAATGTATCCTTAACAAACGTTTAAGTTGATCTTAATCTCAATGAGATTAACGATCCTTAAACCCAACCCAAAACCAAATCTAAGAAAATACGGATTTGGACTAATCTACGTCCTATGGGCGACAACATAAATTAGTCTCCGTATACAATCCACGGGCAACCAAAAAATAAAACAAACACACACGACACAAAGAGACCATCTGGAGAAGGAGAAAGTTGTTACCGCGATGCGGTAGCATAATTAACTGCAGGGGCTTGCTCCTGCAGGGAAGAGCGTCCCCATAATCAAAAACACCTCAAACGAGAGGGAATCTGACGAAGCCTGCTACATTGGCCGCATCTGTCTAAACGTTTGATACACTGTCACGACCCGAAAGTACGGAACATGACCGGCACTTAAACTACGAACGTCTCGAGGCGTACGTAATCTAAGTAAACCGAAAACCCAGAAATCCAAACCAAGAAAAGATGTAGAGTACAGGAAAAACCAACTTAAAGCAAGTAGTTTCAATAGCATAAGCCGAATTATGCGGTTTTAAAAAACATCAAAAATTTCCTGAAAATTTCGGCAGAGTCTCCTTTGTAAATACTGGCCCCTAAACGGGATACAACATGAATAGTATACGAAATCAATAAAAAGACATCCCCAAGCGGGAGCTAGCTCTTCGTCAATCGACGGCCACAACCACACAAGCTATATAATATACAACGTCAATGGCGAGGATCAAAACTCAAAAGGAAACTCAAAACCACAAGAAATTCACAGAAATATAACGCGCGACTCTAAGGTCAAAAGAATAACATCATTGGTCTCTATCTCAAAAATAAATACATGTTTGGTTGATGGAACTTCTAGATACAACAGAATAATGATATACAAGATATATAATGGGGGTACGATACAAGTAAACCCACCTACTAGCAAGTCACCCGGAAATGGGAAGCAGTGCCAGCAAAACCGTAATGAAACCTGTACGGCAAAACCTGCAAGAAACTGGGGCACAACGGGGGTGAGTTGCCAACTCGTGAATAGAAAAACATCTACGCACAGAAATCGCATAAATAACGCAACCTAGGTCAATGATCATAATATATCCTCAAATATATGTATAACATGCAGCCTATAACAATGGCTAGGGTAATATCTAACCGAGTGTAATCTCATGTGCCCGTGTCAGTGTCTCAGGTAGCAATATATCATATGAATGAGGTATGAATGCATGAAAACAGAATACACGTAAATGAAGAAACTGTTTTCATAATTTAGTGAGATTTCCTTTGTATTTTTAAAATGAGGTATCATAATGAAATCAGAATAAAACAGTGCCTAGCATCGGCACAAAACGTAATCCCAATATCTCGATATCTCTGTATCACAGTCTTTGTACCTCAATATCTCGAAATCTCAATGTCTCAATCACAATATCTAGGACGCCGTCAGTCCAGACCGGCCCCTACCATCCATCTCAAGACCACGACGGTATCCTCCGGATATCCGACGCGTCGGGTAATATCACCGGTTGGTAGTGCTCCCCTTCCAGGCTCAACGTCAACAACACGATCCTCTTGCCCCGGGGTACCGCACCGGGCCCACCATGTACCCGAAACGGTTCCTCCACTCCTCGAATCGGGTCTCGAAATCCATCAGCAAACTCATGGTGGACGCCTCATACATCATGGGAAAACCGCACTTTTAATTTAAAAGAGAGGGAAGAAGCTTATACAAGTTTTGCGGTTTTCCCCCAAATCCAGAAAATCTCATAGAAATCCGAATCCAAATCATCAATAGCATATAAACCCATGAATATAGGCATAAGAATCCATGAATACGGCATAACAATGAATAACAGTATGCATGAAGTGACAAGTAATAACAACAATATCTAAGCTGGCATATAAGGTAAGTACACTAATAATATGTCAAACTACTAGCTATCAAGCTAAGTTAAGCAATAATATTTTCTAAGGTGTACGTGACATGGCAATTACCGATGAAGATGTGTGTGAGCCGGCAAGTAAGTGTACGTGGTACATACGCATCATCGGTAATGGTGCTGGTGTCCTAACAGCATAATGTCAACAATGCAATATGAAATAACAATGTAAGTATGCGATGCGGAGCGAGCAACCAAAATGAGCGGGAGCTAAATATTAAACAATGGTGCCATTTGAAATAACACGAATCGTGGGGTTTTGAAAATAGGGCTACGGTAGTTTTAAGAAAGGATACGTCTTTTGAAATATCCGTAGATCCCTTGACCTGTCTTTTAAAATACCCACGATCCGCTAGTTTTGAAATAGGTAGGAGTCTAATCTAATCTAACAACTACACTAAACTATACGGCTGAACTAACAAGCTGAACTACAGGTAAGGAAACCGTCTATCATCTGAGTCGATACATATACATACCTGTATATGTATAGTCGGTGATCCCGCCTCAATAATATCATATCTGATACCATATCTATAATCAGGAATCCCAAGTCAAGAGTGCGGATCAATCATCAATATATAGCTCGTACGTAAATCCGTCGTACGGCATCCCAAATCTGGGTACGGGTCAATATCATATTCATCACAATATTCATCTGGTATCCTCTTTATCCAAGATCATAGTCCAGGGTACTGACCTATGTCTAGTACAATACTAATATCATCAATATAGTCATGATCTGACTACTGATCGACAGTCTCGTACAAACCGATATCATCAGCACATATCATCATCAAGGGGTATACATCGCCCAATACGGCCTAGTATCAATATCCTAGCATATCATATCTTATATCACGATCACCTGTCGACCATTTTATTTATAGCACTATTCACCCGTATCGTCGTTCAAAGACCCGCTATAACATCAGGACGTATCTCAAATACGAATCCTGCCATATCACCGATATCACAACCTCAACACAAATCTCATCGACTCATCTCAAACCCAAGTATCATCCTCAATCTGTATGTGAACACATAGTCCCATACCCATGTGAACACATAACTATATATTCCCGAATAAGCACAAATGAAAGAAGAAAGTATGCAAGTATGGGTGGTTGTGTGCATGTGTGGTGCGACCACTACTCTAGGGTTTCGCGACACTAAATCATCCAAGAACACCAAATATCCATATTATCATCAATATACTCAAACAAAATATAATCAATATATATATGTGTGTATACATATTCGTATACATCACCACGAACTGCGGGGGTGCTATACGCCATCCACCTGACTTCTCCCCGTAGATATAAATCTACTCACCTGGTCCTCGCTAGCCGGTGCCGACGTCGCCACGCGCTTGGTTGTCGTCTCGAAGTCCACATGGGGTACCTACATATCATAACGCACCGTGTCGTATTAAAATCCGACTCATGACCCAAAAACGACACGTGAATCCCACATAGGTCAAAACCTATGGTTGCTTTCACAAATCAACCCAAAAACCCTCGACGTTGGCGTACAAACGCCAAACCATCGAGAAAAACTCAAACGTATCAATCGTGGTTTCACAACACCTTAATTATATATATAAAATAGGGTTAAAATCACCAAAACTTCAAATTCACTTTAAAGCTATTTTTCCGAAAACCTAATAAGCAAAATTAACCGCTTTAATACAACATCTTGATGTTTAAACGAATCTAGCGGCCACAAAATTCACTAAATATCATAACAAAGTCATATAAACCATTCCTATAATTTATTCTCATCAATTTCCATAAATTCTAAAATTCTAGTTTACAATATACCCAAATTTTAACAATTTTATAGCAAAAAATGCACAAACCACAATCTAGCTTGGATTTTCATGAACTAAAGTATTAAAATACACTTAATAATGTTAATGAAGTCATGAAAAAACCTAATTATATTTTTCTCATAATCAAATTCATGGTTTACAAAAGCCTAGCTAGCAATATAGCTTAATTATTACAATTCCAAACTAACAATTTGCAAACTAGAAATTTGATTAGGTTTTCATTTCACAATATGAAGAACTACAATTGTAAATACAATTACATAATAAAAAACCTAACTTGAATTTCATAAACCCTTACTAAATTTTTCCAAACATACAATTAAACCCAAATTAATAACTAATAATGCTTGATTTAAGGTATTCAAACAACAATTTAACAAGAGGTCTTGATTTATACCTCACAAGATTAAGGATCTAGCATGCAAATCCTAGCCTCCAAAAGTAGCTTCCATGCTCCTAGATCCATGCTAGATAGGCAAGAAATAATGGGTAGGAGTTGGATTTGGGATTAGTGATGTTTTTATGTGGATTTTGAAGCAATTTTGGAGGATTTTTGATGTGAAGAAAGTGAGGATTCAAGAGAGGGGAGGGCTGTCCAAATTTCGGCCAGGAATAGGAGGGATTGAGTGTGGTTGGTGTGTGTGAAGTCAAGGAGAGAGAAATGACCCAAGTCAACACAAGACCATGCTTCAATTTTCTATTATTTCATTTTCTTTCATTTTCTTTTCTTTTATCAAAAGAAGTGGGGAAAAGTTTGGGGAGGGCTGCTGATTTCAGCAGAAAAGAGGAGTAGAAATGAGGGTGTGTGAGTGTGGGTGTGTGGGAAAATGATAAATACTATACCCCAAACAACCATTAACACTAAATTTACCGGAAAAAAAACCTTTTTTTTCGATATTTTCTAAACCGTCTTGGCAAACGATTTCATTTCAAAAATCACATGATAAAATTTTATTTAATGTTTTATGATGCACAAAATTTATTTCAACTCATTCCAATTTGTAATTTTCCCTAATTAAATGTATTAGTGACGGCTTAAAATAATATTAAAATAATTAATTTCGGAAAAATTTTCAGAAAATTTGAAATCTCACCAGTGGCTCAATAAACACCAAATACTAGCAATTTCATAGCTAGAATATGTATATTTAATTTTATAATAAAGAAATTTGTATTTTGATTTTTTACCGAAAACCCCCTTATTTTACCGATTTTTTCGAAATTTCACCGAAACGATTTTCAAAACGTTACATACACGGTACCATAAATCAACTTGGTATCTTCGGAGAGGTGGACGGATAAATCCAAATAGCATCTTCCCCCAAATTCAGGTAAGACGTTTGTCTTCCCGGTTTTCGGCGGTGAACAGATTCTGGCACGCCCGGTGGGACCTTTTCCTCTTTCCACTCCATACTTCGTGTGTCATATTTCGCGAACGAATCACGGTTTACTATGGTTGCCCCTGGACTCGAGGTACTATGATTTGGTGTCTTGCTCCATTCAGAAAACAGAAGATCAATGGCTTTCAACTGCACAAATTGCAACAGCTGCAACAACTCTCACTCCGTCCCCGCCAGAGGAGTGACCTACGGGCCTCAAGCGGCCTCCATTTTTACGATGCCGGTTGAACAGGTAACACAGGCCACCACAGGATTGTTCTTCGGGACCATGCTCCCACCAATGAGCTTCAACACTCCAGTGTCGTCTCAAGAAGCTCCAAAGAAGTCGGTTTTCAATCGTCTTACCACTACCACGGCCCTCTCAACAGGTCGTCCAATTCCAAGTCTACTGCATCAGTTTTCGACAGGCTGAGCCTGAGTTCCAGTGGGCCCGTAAAGAAGCCTGCAATACCTGAAGGAGTTATACCGAAGCGGATAGCCATTCCAACCCTGATGGAGGAAGTCGTCAAGGGGGATTCTCTTGCTAAGGGATCGGTCTTCGCAAGACTGGCCGTTCCAACTCCTGCTGTAGGTGGGGTCGTTAAAAATGCTCCCCCTACCCAAAAGTCAATCTTCGATAGGTTGAACGTTTCTTCTCAGCGGACGTCTGTCTTCGATAGGCTGGCACCAACAACAGCCTCTTTTCAAACCGGGGGGAATGAAAAAGCTCACCCAACGGCAAAAGTGGTCCCGACCGCTCAACATGGTCGTCATCATTACTGGGGCCGAGTAAGGAAGGCTGGAGGCAACTCTCCTTCTGGGCTAACTCTGCCAGCTCCGATGTTGGAAATTGATGTTGCTGTTCCAACTGGAAATAGCTTTGAACCACTTAGGAGGGTCCGTAAGAACTCTCCGACTGCCGTGCTGAAAAGATCTCCTCCACCAATGGTGAACGTTACAAAGGTAAAGCCAGAGCATGTTAGTTATATGTATGCCCTAGAGGCCATTGCTGTACATACGATGTATATTTGGACATATATAGGGAGGACTTTCTTGCTCGACATGATAGTATGCTATCTGGTTGTACTTTATCTTAACATTTACTCTGATTGTCTCTATGTTACATGTTGATAAAGCCCTTAGGATATGTACTCGACTACTGGTACTATGATGATATTATACTAATGGGGCCACGGTAGTCGACGAGTACATCCTATAACTGTTCCTAGTCGAGGGTGTATCGAGACAGGGCATCGATGTACCAGAGTAGACTAGCATATACGCATCTTGACCCATATGATGGGCGATGGATGATCCCATATCCATTGGTGTTTGATATTAAGGATGGTGTACGGGTGCTCAGTAAAGACTGGGTACACTGGACGGACTCGCCGAGAACTCCCAGATGGTATTATACCTCATGTCAGATGGCAGTTCTCTGGTGACACTGGTACAGAGTAGTCTGTTGACCCGAGATCGTCATAGAGTCTTGTGTGATTCCCACTGTGCTTTGATTTCCATCATACCACGTCCAAGAGGGCATGCAAAAAGGTGGCTTTTGGGTACAGTCCCGAATCACATGGAGGCAATGAGCGATAGGAGGGGATTCGTCTCTCCCGGTATAGGGAGTTGATGTTGTGCTGTGCTCTATTGGCTATAACCGGAAATCCATGGCCAGGGTTGCCGGTTACTGGTAAGAGTTATCAGTAGTTTCTCGAACTGTTATAGACCTCAAATCGACATGACTTATCGAGCTACTGTGGTCTGACGTTTACCACCCCTAGGCGAGATATGCGACATATCAGACGACGAGACCGGACTGCACGGGAGTGTTACTGTTTGGATTCACAGGAGAATGTACAGGCTTGCTTGTTGATCTTCTGAGCGCTCAATACCTGGGTGGCTGTTACGTTTAGCTGACCGCTTGCAGCTTATTGGTGTTTGATATGATCATCACCTACTGCCGGCGTATTAACGATTCTTTAGAGTCCTACACAGAGGTTTCTTGACTCAGGCAAAACGGAGTAGGAGCACATATGTGATATGTGCGGGACCGAGGATAATGCGATATGTGATACCGTATTGGATTCTCGCGATATGAGATATCGGCCGGGTATATGTGATATAGCCGGGTCATCGTATTAGTCGGTTATATGCGATATAGCCGGATTGTCGGATCAAGTGTTGATTCGATAATTTAATGTATAATAATATATATGATATATTAAATTACATTAACTAATATTAGCTCACTAAAACATTCTTTTTCTCACTCGGGTAATACATTGATATATATGCGATATATGTTAAATGTATTATTTTATTTTGTTACAATAAATATTATATATGTGATATATAATATTGTAACATGATATGATTACTAATGCAACATGTTTAAACATGATTAGGGTTTGGATTAGGGTTAAGACTTCTAGTAGATTCTAGAAGCTTTTCTTTTGTCTTGTGAAAGATATTTTGTTATGACTCACATTTAACCCAACCCAACCCAAACCCTAACTCTAGTTAATTCTCTACATGGGTTTAGTTGACCATGGTTGCATTAATCATCATATTTATCCTTTCATTATTCATCACAAAATTATTATGAATAATTGTTCATCTTCTTCCTTCTTTCTTTTCATGAAAAAGCTTTCTAGCTTTTTTCCAAGTGATGAAAATGAGTGAGAATGAGAAAATAAAAGAGAGCAAAAATCCTACTTCATCATCCTCATCTACCCTTGCCATTTAGATGAGGGTGTTCACATCATTTTATGAGTGTTAGCTTGTGTTAATGAAACTTCAAAATAGATCATCTATGTTATCGAAGATCGGAAGCAAGACTGCATCTTTCTCTTCGTGGAACCTCTCGAGAGTCCGGAACATGATGATCGCAGCGAAGGGACCTCAACACGGAGCTTAAGAAGTGAAGGACCGGATCTACAACGGTTGTAATCCCTCTCACTTAGTGTTAAAGTGTTTAACATGTTAGTTTTCGCATAAACTCTAGTTTAAAGATCCGGCTTTGGGTTGTTCGGCACGGCTAAATTTTTAATCGGGCATGGTTGATGCCTCGTAGACCCTTATGGCAGTGCCTAGCAACCCTACAGTGGCATCAGAGCCAAGCTAGAGCTTTAGGCGAAGTCTGAGCGATGTTTAAAGTCCGATTGAACCCGGAAACCCCGATGTTTACCCCTCTCTGGACATTTTTCAAAAATGTTATTTTTTGTGAATTAAAAATGCTCAGAAAAAGAAGCAGGAAAAACTAAGAATTATTGTGAAGTACGGTCCACTAAGTCTCTTATATGACCGCGGAACCGCGGCCAAACCAAGGGTTTGGCGGCGGTTCCGCGGCCAAAATTTGGACTTAGTCCCTCATATTTCATATATTTATTCTTAGGTCCTTTATTGTCATTTTTTTTCTGGGAAATTTTTAATTCCACTCAAGTGTTGAGTTTTATGGGTTGTATTGGGGACTCGTTGATTCGATCGGATAATTTAACTTCGTTTAGTTTGTCCGGATAGTTTTTAGAAACTGTTAAAAAGTTCGAACGGATATCAATAACTCATTTTTTCCCCTGTCGGAAAATTTTCAAAAGTTGGATTTTTCTCATGTTTGAAACTTTCGCAGAGTCATGCAAGTAACACAGTGGACCCTCTAGAAGACAACAAACCTTAACTCGATTATATGACCGTCTTGAACTGCCTCTAAACCTTAGAGTTTGCAGCAGTACGGCGTGCCACATGTGAGGCGTTGCTTGACCCTTCTACGGCTGGACCATTGATACTGTGGCATGTGATGGATGTTTTTAAATTGATTTCAAGTGTTGAGATATATTGGGGAAATCTTGGGTGTTTGATTATTCGATCGGAAAGTTTAACATTGTCTATTTATCTGGAATGTGATACAATATTTGGAATCTACAGGTAGTTATGAGATAACTAATTTGAATGTTGTAAATCTAGCAGTTCAGTCTCAAATTGATCGGTTGCCACGGAATTTTGATGTGATCAAAAGTCCGTCGCAATCACGTAGCGTACGCGGATACTCGCCGGGTAAACTTAACAGACAGCCACGCCCCATAGCCCCGACCAAGTGACTGTAGGAGAACCCCGTCGCCAGAAGCATCCGTTCAGGTGCTCGCGGCAGCGGTGTTCCGCTTTAGTGCACTTCATCGACGGCATCGGGGGTGCGGCCGTCTACTAAAGTTTGCGACGAGCATTTGATCAGATTATCGGGAATCTTGTTGAATTACCCGACTAGATATTGAAAAGAGTTTTCGATAATGAGACTAAAATGCGGGGTTTATAATTGTTAGGCATGCGATGTCTAAGGAATTCATTTGGTTAGGCATGCGATGTCTAAGAAGGTTGTGGATCCCAATTGTTGTAGTTTTACACTTTCTTTTCTATGACTGTAAGCGTAGTATGTGGTGTATCGCCGGCTTCGTTGCTATACATCAACGACAATCGGGATACGCATACTTGCTTACGTTGATGATATGAGATATTATATGTTGCTGTGATATGTTATATTGGATCATCGCGTTTTGAATAGCCGAGGGTTTTATGTGAGATGAGAGTTTTTTTTTCATTCATGTAAAATTCATTTGTATGTAATATTCTTTTATTGGGGCACTTCCGGGCTGAGGATGTTGTCACCGTTGTATATTATTTACTTTTCCGCATTAGGTAGACCCAAGGCGGGGAGCACAAGTAACCGGGTTCTAGGGTACAGTGGGAGACCATCTCGAGGAGTCGAGACCGGGTCTCCTAACTCTAGAATTGGCAGTGTTGCTTGCCGCTCTCGTAGGGGTCTAGGGATGTGGGTTTGGCTATTCATCGCGACCGTGGAATCCGTGTTTTATACAGGCTCATATTAAAACACGGACGTCTTAGTATATCCAATATTTCATATATGTTTCTTCTGCTGCAATGTTCTGTGATGAGATTATATTACTGCCTGAGACGAATGTTTATATTATATATATGAGATATATGTTGTATTGCAGATTTCGTTTCAAATGAGATGCTTGTGAAGCATAATATAATGGGACTTCATTAATGAGATTAATGAAACTAAAAGAAACCTAAAGATGTTGTAGAAACTTGTTTAAAAACTGGTAGCTCTAGTTCGTGCTTTGCATAGCGGTGTTCTTTGTAGAACATCCAGCACCTTATTCGATAAGGAAAGAGCCGACATCCCTTCACCGGGAGTGACCTCTTTAGTGAAACTAGCAGATGCTACAAACTCGGTTTGTCTTTTGATTGCTTCTATAGTTCTTGCTTTGCATAGTGGAATTTGTAAAATATCCTGCACCTTATTCGATGAGGAAAGGGCCGACGATCCTTTCACCGGGAGTGACCCATTTGGCAAAACTAGAAAGGCCTAAAAAACACTCCATTTAAAATCACTCGATTCTACAACGATATCAAATTCATTACGCAAAAGATTTTCTTAAAAACCTGACATAGCCCTCCGTCATTTTAGGAAGTAGAGTACTTAGTATTCGTGCTGCGTATGTCGACTTTAGTTGAAGCGTAGTGTACGGTAGCTAAGTGATGTCTTCCTACACAGCATATGATGCGATTAGTTAGGATATTCATGTGATTATGTCGACCATAGTTGAGGGTCATGTAGGGTGGGTCTGATTAATCATGAAATTACGGGTAGAACTTGACTAGTGCTTATGATATGTTGACCTTAGTTAAGGTCATAAGTGCTAGGGGTAAAATATTATTGGGAATTTCAAGTGTTGAAATTTGCAATGAGATTGGATACCTTCTATAAGATAGTTGGATCCCGATACCCGCTGCGAGTAAGAGTTACTCCTGGGAGAGTTTTACATATTACAATTAGCCGATCAAGTAGGTGTCTAGAAAGGTGTCAACGGGGTTATGCCTCTGGGAAAACGAGGTTTACTTTAATTAGGTTCGTGCGAAAGCACAGGGGACCTCCCTCAAAGTACCGACACTGGCCTGGCTGAAAGATTGGTGAACTTGTAGCGTGTAATTAATCCTGGCTAGTCTTTCCTTTTAGGGTTTGAAGGAAGATTTGACTAAAACAGTGGGAGACATCCTGATTAGATATATTAGATAGCCAATCTAATCTTGCAAGAGCATACGCTGAGTGTTTTCTTCTCTCTCTCTCTCCAGGTAGCGACCATATCACGCCTTAATCAAAATAATAATACGGATATATTGACCGAACCCGCATGTTATACTGAGCTGGGGAACGTTGGTCCCGCTCCAACTTATAATTGTTATAAGACAGAGCAGGAAATAGGGGATTACCAGAATTCCCGTGCCACCCAAACGAAGAAAGTGCATGCTGATGCATCTTCTTCGGGTGTGTTCAATATACAGAACTGTTTCTCAATGTTCTTTACGTCCTGGGTATTTGATACCGGATCAGGATCCCACATATGTAATTTGTTACATGGGCTACAGATAGATGGAGAACTGAGAACGGGTGATAAGTTTCATGAGATAGAAATGGTGCAAGTGTTGCAACCAAGTCTGTTGGTCACTATCACCCTGTATTACCAGAATATATTGATTCTGAACGAATATTATTAGATACCGAACCTGATTTACAAAATCATATCGGTCTCTTTATTAGTAAAGAAGTGATATAATTTTGTATTGTTGGATAATGTTTTGAACATTTCCTATATCAAGAGTTGATCGGTTCAGGCATGTTATCTAAAAGCATTGACGTTCTAAATCAAACTACAGTTCTTAATATACAGAACACACACAAGAGAAAGAGTTCAGAAATGAACGAATCCTTCTTGAGGCATTATAGGCTAGGTCATATCAATACGACCCGACTAGCTAAAGTTTCATTTAGATGCATATTTAAATCTGTTTGAATTTACATATTGTGAAACTTGCCGGTCATGTCATAAAGATAAGATGACCATAGCTCTGTTTATTGGAAACAGAGAAAGAGTTATTGAACTCTTGGGATTGATACATGCTGATGTATGAAGGTCCCATGTCTACACATGCCAAGACCAGTTCTTTGTACTTCATTACATTCTCTGATGATCTCTCAAGATTCAGACATATGTTCCTGTTGAAACACAAGTCCGAAGATTTTAAGATATTCACAGAATATAAGTTAGAAGTAGAGAACCAAAATATGGGTATAAGTATTATGTCCTTTGATGAGATCAATGAGGAGAATACTTGAGCACGGAATTCTTGGACTATACTAAAGGAGAATGAGATTCTCTCTCAGTATTACTCCTCCGTATACACCACAGCACATCGATGTATCGGGGCGGAGCTATCACACCCTATGTGATATGGTGTGCTCTATGATGAGTACTACCGAGTTTCCTATTTCCTTTTGGGAGTTATGCACCTGAGAAGCTGCATACCTATTGAATAGGGTTCAAATCAAATCAGTTGCCTACCACTTCATATGTGATATGAAAAGGGAAGAGCCCATATCTTAAGTTTGTTAAGATTTGGGGTTGTCCGGCCTATGTCTAAAAGCAAAATCCGGACAAGCTCGAGGCAAGGTCTGTTATGTAGAACTGGAAAGGTTCCGGCTATACAAACTGCAGCTGATGATTTGGTAGAACCAAAGGATTCAATAGATTCCAACGAACCTCAGCCTCTCCGTTTTTCTAGTTGGGTTCCTCACCCACCTGAGAGATACTTCGGTTTTCTCTATGACAGTGGGAGCGATGATTGCGTCATGAGATGATGACCCAAATAGTTTCGAGCAGGCCATCAGGAGAGGGACTCTGTAAGAATGGCTGGATGCTTATCGATCTGAGATGGAATCCTTGTACACCAACAAAGTATGGACTTTGGTTGCTTTATCTGAAGGGTTAAATCCCCATCAGGAGCAAGTATATCTTGAGAAGATTACTTGGTGTACATGGAAAAGTTGAGACTTTCAAAGCTATGCTTAAGTCCATCCAGATCCAGCTTGCCACGGCTACATACCATGACTACGATATCTGGTGGTTGGGTGTCATGACTGCTTTTCTAAATGATATTTTAGAAGAGAGCGTCTATAAGTATACAGCCAGAGGGCTTCATAGACAGTGGGAGCAATGGAAACGTGTGCAAGATATTTTATGTGATAAAGCAGGCATCGCGGAGTTGGAACATCTGTTTTGATGTGGTAGTCAAAGAGTTTGACTTCATCAAAATAGTAGATGAACCTTGTATATACAAAAAGGTAGTAGGGAGTATGGTGATGATCCTCGTAGAGTACGTGGATGACATACTCTTGATAGGGAAGGAGTTTCCTATGCTACGCTCGGTCAATCTCCGCTTATCACAAGGATTCTCCATAAAGGATCAAAGCGATACCTACTAAATCCTAGGTTTTGGATCTATGAGATAGTTCTAATTGGATATTAAGATACTCACTAGTTGTAGTGAGATGGTATCAATCAATCCTGGGAAGAATCACTGGAAAGGTTCCAGGGTGATAAGAACGACTGAATGTCAGTCGCAGGCATTGTTTTTACCCTCAGTGGAGGGACGGTATGTTGGAAGAGTTCCAAGCTAGATACCGTGACTTACTAGATGATTAAAGGCAAGATACATTGTTACCAAGGATACTACCAAAGAGGCAGTCTGGATACATATAAGTTCATGAGATGAATTTCGTTCCTACCATTGTGTGACAATGGAGTTGTGGCTTTTGCCAAGGAACCCTCCGTCCCATCTGAAATCCAGATATAATTCTTAAGCAGTATCACCTGATCATGGAGATGGTTGATCTCCAGGGAGATCGAGGTTAGGAGAGTAGACACAGAGGACGACAGCGCGGATCCACTCACAAAGGCCTTTTCCCAGTAGAGACTTTTTTTTTGGGATGGTTAAGTATGAGATACTTTAACCGCAGCTAATTGTTGGGTATGTGATACCACAACAGATGGCCCTAGTGCAAGTGGTAGATTGTTAGGTACATGTATGCCCTAGAGGCCATTGCTGTACATACGATGTATATTGTAATGGATGCTTGGACATATATAGGGAGGACTTTCTTGCTCGACATGATAGTATGCTATCTGGTTGTACTTTATCTTAACATGTACCCTGATTGTCTCTATGATACATGTTGATAAAGCCCTTAGGATATGTACTCGACTACTGGTACTATGATGAGATCATACTAGTGGGGCCACGGTAGTCGACGAGTACATCCTATAACTGTTCCTAGTCGAGGGTGTATCGAGACAGGGCATCGATACACCAGAGTAGACTAGCGTATATGCATCTTGACCCATATGATGGGCGATGGATGATCCCATATCCATTGGTGTTTGACATCAAGGATGGTGTACGTGTGCTCAGTAGAGACTGGGTACACTGGACGGACTCGCCGAGAACTCCCAGATGGTATTATACCTCACGTCAGATGGCAGTTCTCCGGTGATACTGGTACAGAGTAGTCTGTTGACCCGAGATCGTCATAGAGTCTTGTGTGATTCCCACTGTGCTTTGATTTCCATCATACCACGTCCAAGAGGGCATGCAAAAAGGTGGCTTTTGGGTACAGTCCCGAATCACATGGAGGCAATGAGCGATAGGAGGGGATTCGTCTCTCCCGGTATAGGGAGTTGACGTTGTGCTGTGCTCGATTGGCTATAACCGGAAATCCCTGGCCAGGGTTGCCGAGATTTACTGGTAGGAGTTATCAGTAGTTTCTCGAACTGTTATAGACCTCAAATCGACACGACTTATCGAGCTACTGGGGTCTGACGTTTACCACCCCTAGGCGAGATATGCGACATATCAGACGACGAGACCGGACTGTACGAGAGTATTACTATTTGTATTCACAGGAAAATGTACAGGCTTGCTTGTTGATCTTCTGAGCGCTCAATACCTGGGTGGCTGTTACATTTAGCTGACCGCTTGCAGCTTGTGGGTGTTTGATATGATCATCATCTACTGCCGGCGTATTGACGATTCTTTAGAGTCCTACACAGAGGTTTCTTGACTCAGGCAAAACGGAGTAGGAGCACATATGTGATATGTGCAGGACCGAGGATAATGCGATATGTGATACCGTATTGGATTCTCGCGATATGAGATATCGGCCGGGTATATGTGATATAGCCGGGTCATCGTATTAGTCGGTTATATGCGATATAGCCGGATTGTCGGATCAAGTGTTGATTCGATAATTTAATGTATAATATATATGATATATTAAATTACATTAACTAATATTAGCTCACTAAAACATTCTTTTTCTCACTCGGGTAATACATTGATATATATGCGATATATCTTAAATGTATTATTTTATTTTGTTACAATAAATATTATATATGTGATATATAATATTGTAACATGATATGATTACTAATGCAACATGTTTAAACATGATTAGGGTTTGGATTAGGGTTAAGACTTCTAGTAGATTCTAGAAGCTTTTCTTTTGTCTTGTGAAAGATATTTTATTATGACTCACATTTAACCCAACCCAAACCCTAACCCTAGTTAATTCTCTACATGGGTTTAGTTGACCATGGTTGCATTAATCATCATATTTATCCTTTCATTATTCATCACAAAATTATTATGAATAATTGTTCATCTTCTTCCTTCTTTCTTTTCATGAAAAAGCTTTCTAGCTTTTTTCCAAGTGATGAAAATGAGTGAGAATGAGAAAATAAAAAAGAGCAAAAATCCTACTTCATCATCCTCATCTACCCTTGCCATTTAGATGAGGGTGTTCACATCATTTTATGAGTGTTAGCTTGTGTTAATGAAACTTCAAAATAGATCATCTATGTTATCGAAGATCGGAAGAAAGACTGCATCTTTCTCTTCGTGGAACCTCTCAAGAGTCCGGAACACGATGATCACAGTGAAGGGACCTCAACACGGAGCTTAAGAAGTGAAGGACCGGATCTACAACGGTTGTAATCCCTCTCACTTAGTGTTAAAGTGTTTAACATGTTAGTTTTCGCATAAACTCTAGTTTAAAGATCCGGCTTTGGGTTGTTCGGCACGGCTAAATTTTTAATCGGGCATGGATGATGCCTCGTAGACCCTTGTGGCAGTGCCTAGCAACCCTACAGAGCATCCCCCTCAGCGGCTGTCCTCTAAAATTTACAAGGTTTGGTGACATGTCCAAGACTCGGTGATCAACCGAGACTACTCCCGCTGACCGAAGAAGATGAAAGTTCGATAAGAGAAGGACCACCCTGTCATGCCGCAAAAGGTGTCATCTATTTGGGTGCCCGCTGCAACGATTCCCTCAACTTCGACCGCCCACAAAAGAAGAAGGCCGGAGAAAGTCCCTGTGTCCTCAACGAATCTCAAGGGCACTGAATCTAAACACCCAATGTCTGGGGGCATGGTGGTGCACAATGTCTATATGGCATCAGGGAAAGAGGATAGCCGCATCTCTACGGGCCATCGACCGCTCACCCGATCGGTAACAAAAGCTCAAGAGCAACAACAGAAGCTTCAGAAAATGTTAACACAAATGGCCGCACTTATTGGGCCAAAAGAAAGCCCGGAAACGTCGTCAGAGGAGCGTCATGAACAATAAACCTATGTCGAGTTCCTCCGCAGAATTCTCAAGAAGAAGGACAAAGAGGCGGCGGAACAAGCTGCCAATATAAAACGAATGGCGCTTTTATTCTAAGATATGGTCGGGATGATGATACAGCCGGATTCTCCAGCTGAAGACCCTCCGTTAGTCCTTGAAGACGACAGAGGGGTGACATCGAACCCTCTTCCGGCTTGTTCAGCAGCAAAGGAAGAGACCATTTCCAAAGCCGCCGTGGATGACTATATCACTCAATAGATACGAGCTTATCAGGCGAGCGAAGCGGCCGACCAAATTGTTAAAACTGGGCGACCATATCCAAGATGGTACGATCAGATTAAGTACCCGCCAGGATACACGATTCCTAAGTTCCATGTATACAAGGGGACACGCAATCCCCATCAACATGTCGCTCAGTTCAGGGCTCTGTGCGGCAACACTGGAGGGGACGACAAGCTATTGCTTCGCCAATTCATCGGCAGCTTGGCAGAGACGGCGTTCGAATGGTATTCAGAACTTCCCAACGACTCCGTCAAAACTTTTACGGAGATGGAATTGCTATTCACCCAGCGTTTCTCAAGCGCTAGCGAGCGCACCCCAATCACCGCGTTAATTAACGCCAGAATGAAGCCAGGCGAAACATGGGTGCAGTATGCGATACGGTGGCGGAATCTATGGTCGAAGTGCGAGCAGCGCATCGAAGAAGCACCTGCGGTAGGCATGTTCGTAAGGACCCTTGACCCTCAGACGACCATTTCACAATTCATGATGTTCTTTAAGCCAACTACTTTCCAGGCCTTGATTGACAAACTGGCCCAAACAGATCAGATGAGTCATAGATCCTCTTCTTCGAAGTTGGAATCTCGAAACGAGAAAGGGAAAGGGAAAGCGACCTTCATCGCCAATACTCAGCAGCAGTCCAGTGGTCCAAAGCCAACTGATCGCCAAGATGAAAGACGGTGATTCTTCAATGAGAAATTGAAGCGCCCTTATTCGTTTCCCCAGGATAAAACGAAGAGACTGTTCGAGCTGGCGGTGCGCAACAGGCTCATCACCTTGCCGGATCCAAAATGCCCATTACAACCCGGTAAGGCCAATTATCCCAATTATTGCCCCTATCACCGAGTGGTAGGCCATCCAATCGAAGATTGCTTCGTCTTCAAAGGCTGGATTGAGGACCAATACCAACGGGGCCAATTCGCACTGTCCGAGAATTAGATAGTATGCTCGCCACAGCCGCACGCTCTTAAAAGGGGAGACACACTGGGGGCATCATGCTCTTTTATAGAAGAAGCTCCATGGGAGGTCGCTCTTTCAGCCAAGACGATAAGAATCCTTAAGGATCTCCAAACATGCCCGGCGATCAGGTAGAAAAATTCGCTGGAACCCGAGGTCATTGAGGGAATGCTGAAGCCGCACCTGACTCCAAGAATTGGTAGCGATAATCAAAACGCTAAGGCCCAGCCGTCAAAGTCTTCGAAGAAGAAGAAGACCAAAAAGCTAATGAAGCCTGATGACAAGCGCACGGACCTGCAAAAACATATCGACGCGCTGGAGGAATATAACCAGAAGGCGCGGACCCCGATCATGCTCCAAGAGTTTCTCAACCACATCCTTGAGGATGGAGATGATGACAATGATGGGGGAGAAGACCCGTCAGATGAACCTAAGAACTATGTGGTGAGCTGCCACATGATCTCTCACTCGTCAATAAATGGTGAAGAAGCTCCTGATATAGAGAAACTGGGGGCAGATCCAGAACCAGAATCAAAATCCCTGGAGCCATCAGACGAGATGATTGACGTATTCCTGAACGAAGCTCTTTAGAAAATCAAAGCTGACAGAGAGCGGGAAACGGCCATATACGAAAGGTCCAGACAACGGCGTCAAGCTAAAGAAGCTCCGGTGACGGGAAGCCATAGAATACCACAACCGGATCGAAGCATCCCGATCACCAGCAAAAGCAAGCTTAAAGAAAGGAAATAATTCGTTAGGGCCCTGTCAATAGGAATGAAGTTGCCCTCTTTCAAAGGAAATTCTCCTGGTGGTATATATCTTGATGAAGCGGATGTACATCCTGACTTCTGCTTATACCATCAGAGGATTGCACACCCTACCGAAGAGTGCATAGCCTTTAAAAACTTATGGCAGGGATATGCTGCCCACCGACAACACGTTCAACGAGTGAAACGCAAGGCTCGTCGGGAACAGAGAAGCACGACAGATGAGCGCAAAAGAACTGCCGGCAACTGTCACATAATTGACACCAAGGGATCGCAAGTTATCACCTTTGGAAGAGACTCTGAAGAAGAAATAGCCCTCAGCCCTCTTTTCAAGGAATCCCCCTCTGACATAAAAGATATGAAGACTTGCGAGGACATCGAGCTATGTAATCGTACGTTGCCCGGAGAAAATCCCGGACCCACGAGCAACGGACCGAAACGTCCCTAAACTAATGATGGACCGCAATGTCCTAAAACTTGCAACTGACCGAAACATCTATAAACTACTACGGACCGCAGCATCCTAAGGCTGACCAAAAAAGGGGGGTATGTCCACAAGCAAAATGGGTACGGATGAAAACCCGAAAGGGCACCGTGAGTAAAAACAGCAGGACTACCAGCGATATTTGTGAAAATCCAAAAGGGCGCAAGCTCATAAAAAAAACGGTACGACCACATGCAAAATGGGCACGGATGAAAACCCGAAAGGGCTCCGTGAGTAAAACCAGCAGGGCTACCGGCGAGTCTGTGAAAACCCGAAAGGGCGCAGACTCGTAAAAAGTTCATGCACGCTGGCAAGGTCCTCTCGACCTTGTAAGAAGAAAATACTTGTGTGAGATCCTTACGACACACAAGGGAGCAACACACTTAGGGATCCTCACGATTCCTAAGGAGAAATATCTTTATGAGACCCTTACGGCTTATGAAGTCAAAAACCTTAGTTGACAGGATCTTAACCATGTTTGCTAAGCCACCTTTGCTCAAACCGACGAAGGCAAATGATGATTCGCTCCTGGTAATGTCCCAGTGGTAGCGATGCTGATGCCTAAATTGTTATCAAATTCCAAGTCCTTTCACGGCAAATGATGATTCGCTCCTGGCAACATTCTAGTCGCAGCGATACTGATGCTAAGATTGGTATCAGATCTTGAGTTCCATACTCGGAAAGAAAAAAAAGGTAAATCCATAAGCAAGATGGGCATAGATGAAAACCCGAAAGGGCTCCGTGAGTAAAAACAGTAGGGCTACCGGCGAGTTTGTGAAAACCCGAAAGGGCGCAATCTCGTTAAAAGACACTTGCAAAGTCCTCTCGACCTTGTAAGGAGAAAACTACCTATATGAGATCCTTATGACTCACAAAGGAGTGACACACTTGGGTATCCCCACGATTCCTAAGAAGAAATTACACTTATGAGATCCTCACGACTCGTAAAGAGAACCTTCTTATGAGACCCTCACGGCTCATAAGATTCAAAAGCCTTAAGCTACAGGGATCTGATAAACGGTTCAATATTGACCCTTGTATACAATCCATAGGAACAAATTGTCCCCTGATTTAAAATTAGGAAAAAGCTTCAGAGGAAGCATCACGTGCTGGCACGTGGCCAGCGGTCACGTGTTGGCACGCGACGCTTAAAGCAGCGGCAAAAAGCACATTCATCCCCTGATAAAAAGTCAAGAAAAAGCTCCAGAAGAGGCATCACGTGCTCACACGTGACCAGTGGTCACGTGTTAGCACGTGATGGTTAAGCAGCGGCCAGAGAACAGAGCGCAGAAGAAGAGAAGCCCATTCCAGGGGTCACGTGCCTACACGTGACCAGGGGTCACGTGGCCACACGTGACCGGCTTTAAGAGCCTTATTCTTTAACATAATTAAATTCTGAGGATAAATCTTTCAAGTCTTTCCAAAATGAAGAAGGATTATCTAAAACCGTTAGATTAAAAATCTAAAGGTGATTAAATATCACCAATTTATGGAAAAATCTTGGACTTGGAAAGATTTCCCCCTAAATCCAACCGATATAACAAAGAGATATCTTTGGATTTAAAATCCAATGGTGAATAAAATTCACCTAACAATCTAAAGGCCCAGATTAATGATAAATATAAATCAAATCTCTCAATATACAAATCAAATCTCTCAATGAGAGATTTACTAAACAGATTGATTCTTTTCCTTCTCCTATAAATAGGAGCCGAGAAAAGAAGAAAAAGGGGGACCTTGGATGAGACCTTTGGATCTTTTCTTTTGATATACAGAGAGAGAGATATAGAGCCTTTTATTCTCTGCAAAAGGAAAACCTTAGGTAAGAAAAGAAAAGGGAGGCTTTAAAGAGAATTTAATTCTCAAAAGAGTTTAACTCTTATATAAAGAAAAAAACTTAGTTCTTTCTCTGGTGGAGGATCTGTAAAGTGCACATCTCCCCATTAATTGAGAATTTAATTCTCATTGGATTGAGATCCTGCCATGTAGATCTAAAACACAGAGGAGGAACTGAGTATTTGAGAATTTAATTCTCACAAAATGATAGGAATTCAATTCCTTTGGGATAAAATTAGGGTTTAACCCTATGCTATAGGAATTTAATTCCTTCAAAATGAGCAGAACTAGGGTTTAACCCTAATTGAGAACATAATTCTCTCAAAATCACAGGAACTTAATTCCCTTAAGAAAAGAAATTAGGGTTTAACCCTATTCAAGGATATAATTCTTCATAAGAAAACAGGAATTTAATTCCTCTAAAGTTTGTAGTTAGGGTTTAACCCTATGAAGAATTTAATTCTTAAAAGATGAATGGATCTTTAAAACATGCAAAGAACCAGAGTCGCGTGCTACCACGTGACCCCTGCAAAGATCCACAGAAAAGAACTTTGAAGCAACACCTCACGTGTTACCACGTGACTCCTGCAAAGATCTATAAAAGAGAACTTTGAGGCAATGCCTCACGTGCCCCACGTGATCTCTAAAGCACACAGAGGAAAAGGCAAAAGAAACATAAAAGAGCTCTAGGGCGCCCTCACGTGTCAACACGTGACCCCTAATGAACATTCTAACAGATCAAAGCGTGAGCCCCCATCACGTGCTCACACATGATGGCTTTCAGAATTGAAAGTGTTAAACACTTATCTGAAGAACAAAATAAAGGGAAGCAGGGCGTTCTTACGTGCTACCACGTGACCCCTTGGCTGAAGCTCTAAAAGACAAACGCCCAAATTCTCATCACGTGACAGCACGTGACACTTCAAAGTATTCAATACTTTTGACTGAATAAAATAAGGGGAATCATGGCGCTCTCACGTGTCCACACGTGACCCCTCTCTCCTTAGTGTTCAACACTAGTCTGGAGATTTTGTCCCCAGTGTTTAAACACTGATTTTCTTAGTGTTTAACACTGATTGGAAAACTCTATTTGCAGTGTTTAACACTGATTTGCTTAGCGTTTAACACTAATTTGAAAATTCTGTTCCCAGTGTTCAACACTGATTATCTTTTAGTGTTTAACACTAACTGGTTAACCTTATTCCCAGTGTTCAACACTGTTGGTCTCTAGTGTTTAACACTAGCTTTAGCCCAATTGGCTAAGTTTCCAGAGGCAAAGCCTCTCCTTCAAAGAACCAACAGAGGGCCAATATCCCAAACATGATTGGACTTAGCCCAAGCCGGCCATAAGTCCTCAATTCGAACTTAACTGGGCTAATGGGCTCATAATATAATAATTGACCTTAGTTTCCAAATTGGACTACAGATCACTTAATCTACCTTGGTTTAAGGGTACATCTCTTCACTCCTTTGATACTTGGCGTTGTAATTCCTCAACGTCTTCAAAGAGGTGACGGGTCCCAATGACCACACATTGATACGGACTGTGGGGTCCTTAAACCCATAGACTATGAGGTCCTTAACCTTGACCGGAATATCTTAAAACTAACAACGGACTATGACGTCCTTAAACTTGACCGGAATGTCTTAAAACTAAACAACGGACTATGACGTCCTTAACCTTGACCGTGATGTCTTAAAACTAACATCGGACTGTGGAGTCTTTAAATCCTCGGACTACGACGTCCTTAACCTTGACCGCAACGTCTTAAAACTAACACTAGACCGCAATGTCCTTAAACTACCTATTGACCGCAATGTCACTAAACTAAACAACAGGGCTCCCCTAATCGCTCTCTTGTCGGATCTAAACGATCCCGTTAAGTTGATCTTAGTCTAAAACTAGACTAACGTATCCTTACCAAACTTTTAAGTCGATCTTAGTCTCAAATGAGGCTAACGTATCCTTAAACACAACCCCCAAACCCAAATCTAAGATAATACGGATTTGGACTTGTCCATGCCCTACGGGCGACGACATAACTCGGTCTCCGTATACAATCCACGGGCAACCAAACACCAAATAAACACACATGACATGAAGTGACCATCTGGAGAAGGAGAAAGTTGTTACCGCGTGCGGTAGCGTAATTAACTGCAGGGGCTTGCGCCTGCAGGGAAGAGCGTCCCCACAATCAAAAACCCTCAAACGAGGGGGAATCTGACAAAGTCTGCTATATCGGCCGCATCCATTTAAACTTTCAATAAATGGTGCCATAAATCAACTTGGTATCTTCAGAGAGGTGGACGGATAGCACCAATTAGCATCTGTCCCGAATCTCAGGCAAGACGTCATGTCGCGCCGTCTTTCGGAGGGGAACAGATTCTGGCACGTCCGGTGGGATCTTTTCCTCTTTCCACTCCACACTTCGTGTGTCGTGATTCGCGAACCAATCGCAGTTCGCTAATGGTTGCCCTTGGGTTTCGAAGTACTAAGATTTGGTGTTTCGTTTACTGCAGAAAGCGAAAGGATCAATGGCTGGCAACTGCTCAAGCTGCTCCAACTGCAAATGCAACCGACGCTCCGCCTCACCTGGAGGTGTAACCTATGGACCGTAGGCTGCTTCCCTGTTTACTATGCCTGTGGAACAAGTAACTCAGGCTACCACCGGTCTGTTCTTCGGGACCATTCTCCCGCCGGTGAACGTTAACATCCAGAATCTTCAAAGAGGTCGGTCTTCGATCGACTTATCACTCCCATGGCCCCTCTCGGCGGATCGTCCAACTCCCCAGTCTTCACCAGACTGAACCTGATCTCTGATGGGCCTGCCAAGAAGCCCATAATACCTGAAGTGGCCGTCCAGAGGAAGACAGCTACTCCCGATGTCGTCAAGGGGGATTCTCCTCCCAGAGGGTCGTTCTTCACGAGACTGACTACCCCCGTTCCCGCTCCCGCTCAGAAATCTATTTTTGACCGGATGGACGTAGCTTCTCAACGAACGTCTGTCTTCAGGAGGCTGACTCCGGCAGCAGCCCCTCACCTGAACAGGGGGCAAGACGAAGCCGTCGCTGAACTAATCCCAACATCTCGACACACTCGAAGTCGTCATTGGCTCCGAGTAAGGAAGGCCAGGGGCAACTCTCCCTCAGGGATAACTCCACCGGCTCCAGTGGTGGAAGTTAACGCTGCTGTTCCAACCGGGAACAGCTTTGAGCTGCTAAACAGGGTACGCAGAAATTCGCCGACTGCGGTTCTCAAAAGATCCCCTACACCTGCGGAGAGGGTTACAGAAACAAAGCTGGAGCAGCCCCCTCAACGGCTGTCCTCCAAAATTTATAAAGTCTGGCGGAAGGTTCAAGACTCGGTAATTGACCAAGATCACTCTCGTCAACAGAAAAAGGCGAAAGTGCAGGAAGAAAAGAACCGTCACGTCAATCAACAAAGGACGACAGCCACTTGGGTGCCTGCTGCAACGGCTCCCTCCACGTCGACTACTCGAAAGAGAAGAAGGCCGGATAGAGTCCCCACTCCTGCAGCAAATGTCAAGGACAATAAGCCTAAACGTCCTAAGTCTGGGGGCATGATGGTGCATACGGTATACATGGCGTTGGGAAAGGAGGACAGCCGTACATCCACGGGTCATAGACCACTTACACGGTCAATGACCAAAGCTCAGGAGCAACAGCAGAAGCTCCAAGAAATAATGAACACGAAGGCCGCACTCACTGGGCCGAAAGAAAGCCCCGAAGCGTCATCCGATCAACGCCAGGAGCAAGAAACTGACGCTGAATTCCTTCGCAGGATATTGAAGAAGAAGGATAACGAGGCTGCCGAACAAGCAGCCAATATACAACGAATGGCCCTCCTGTTCCAAGACATGGTGGGAATGATGATCCAACAAGATTCTTCTGCTGAAGGTCCTCCAATTGTTCTTGAAGACGACAGGGGAGAAACGTCAAATCCTCTACCCGCTCTGTCAACAGCCAAGGAGGAGACAATCTCCAAAGCTGACCTAGACGAATATATAGCTCAGCAGATACGGGTTCACCAGACGACTGAGGCAGCTGGTCAAGTTGTCAGAACAGGGCGATCATATCCGAGCTGGTATGACCAGATCAAGTACCCGCCGGGCTATACAATACCAAAATTTCATATCTATAAGGGGACGGGCAATCCCCACCAGCATGTTACCCAGTTCATGGCGCTTTGTGGCAACACGGGCGGCGACGATAAGCTCTTGCTTCGCCAATTCGTTAGCAGCTTGTCAGAAACAGCGTTCGAATGGTATTCTGAACTCCCAAACGATTCCATCAAGACGTTCGCTGAAATGGAGTTGCTATTCACTCAGCGATTCGCCAGCGCCAGCGAACGTACCCCGATAACGGCATTGATTAATGCCATGGTGAAACCAGGAGAGACGTGGGTCCAGTATGCTATACGCTGGCGAAACTTGTGGTCGAAATGCGAACAACGCATTGAGGAAGCGCCTGCAGTGGGCATGTTCGTGGGTACACTAGATCCTCACGCAACTATCTCACAGTTCATGATGTTCTTTAAACCAACCACGTTCCAGGCTCTGATCGACAAGTTGGCCCAGATGGACCGGATGGGTCACAGACCGCCTCCCTCGAAGCCGGAACCTCGGAATGACAAGGATAAAGGAAAGGCAACCTTCGTTGCGAACGCTCAGCAGCAACCCAGTGCCCCAAACCTGGCGAATCAACTAGAAGAAAGACGGCGGTATTACAATGAGAAAATGAAGCGCCCCTACTCATTCCCGCGGGATAAGACGAAGAGGCTATTCGAGCTGGCAATACGGAACAAGCTTATCAACTTGCCAAACCCAAGGCGACCGCCGCAACCCAATGAGGTGAATAACCCCAACTACTGCCCTTACCATCAAACGGTAAGCCATCCGATTGAGGATTGCTTCATCTTCAAAGGATGGATTGAAGATTAATACCTACAGGGCAAGTTTGCGCTGTCCGAGAAGTGGAAGGTGAACCCGCCACAACCTCACACTGCCAAGAAGACGGACACACCGGGGGCAACTTGTTCTTTCATTGAAGAAGCTCCATAGGAAATCGTGCTTTCATCAAGAACCAAGAAGATGCTGAACAATCTTAAAACATGTCCGGCGATCAGGTGGAAGAACCCGCTGGAACCCCAGATCATCGAAGGGATGCTGAAGCCGCGCCCAACTCCAAAGATCGGTGGTGACGACTAGAGCACTCACGACCAGCCGTCGAAATCATCAAAGAAAAAGAAGAAGAAATCTAAGAAGCCCGTGAAGCCTGGCAACAAGTGTTCAGTTGTAAAAACTGCACATTTGTTATTACATTTTTCCTACTAATTCCATATTAAAAAAGGTCTTTATTATAATATATCATACATATGAGGGCTTATCTGTAAAAATAACATTTTCCATGTGTTGATATATTATAATTAGCATTTGGTAGGAAAATGTATGCAAATAATATCATTGACCAAATCTTAACTCTACTAAATATTATTTGAGTTGTTGTGCAGAATTTTCAGGTTTAAAATCAAGGAAATCAAGTTGTTAAAGCAAATCTGCCTAATTAAGAAACCAAAACTTTGAAATAAGGTCTGGCAGTAACTACGAGAAGATTTCCAAGTTCCAAAGGTTCCAAGGATCGCCAAATGTCACACACATGAAAACCCAAAAATTTGATCAAGGGTCCAGATGAAATGGCCGTGGATCCGCGGCCAAACCCCCTGGGCCGCGGATCCGCGGCAATGTTGAAGAGTTAGGGGCTGCGCTTTTCGTAGGTGAATCTTTTCTGTTATCTTCCATATTTGGAAGCAAAGGTTCTGGCTTTGGGACTATAAATAAAGACCGAGAGCCTCTTGGAAAAATTATCAAGCCGACGACATCACGAAGTCCAAGACGGCTCACGCATCCAGGCTGATCATTAATGGTTCATCTACCTCCTTAGAAGAGATCGAGAAGCAAACCAGTCTTTGTAATCATTTTCTAAGAATTCAAGTGTAATGAATATTGTTGATTAATAAAGGTAGCTTTCTTTTTCTTATTCTATTTCTTTGTAGTTTAATTATGCATTTTCTCTCCATCTCTTTTTCTCCCAACATGCGTGAGTAATTCTTCGCTTGTTAGGGTTCGTAGGATTAGGGTAGGCTAATGGATGATGAACATCCCTAAACCCTTTTTAAGTCCTATAAAGTTTATGAACTTTATCAAAAGAATCATTAACATCCTAATCGGGCGCGCCAACAATTTATTGTTAGTCCCGACCGCGATTAGAGATTAGATTAAAAATTGTTTTGGTAAAGGCTAGATATGAACGGAGTTCCGTGTCGAGATAAGGGTTAAGAGTGGGAGTCCTTTTCCCTCCAGAAATCCTAATCTACACGCATCACCGTTGTTCTAGTTTTAAATCTATTAAAGGATAAAAAGGGTAATTTTTCTTTAATCATCCATAACTACTAAATGCTAAAGAACCCTACAAGCCCCTTCTATTACTAACTACATCCATAAATAATCTAGATCAATATTTTGCATTAGTGCTTAACGTAGATCTAGAAACCATTCCTCAACATTCTTATCCCTCCTCTCTTTCAACACATCTAAAGTAAGAGTAAAAGGTTCCACGTTTCCCTGAGGACGACCCGTACTCATCTCGGTCTAGCTACGCGCGACACCGTTATTGATTGCGGTTACACTACAAACACACTCTCTCAAATCAATCAAATGGCGCCGTTGCCGGGGATACGTGCGTAATTTTTTATTCTTACTATTTGTGTTGAATTCTTATACGATCTATATCATAAATAAAACAAAACTGCAAATTGTATATTTAACGATTATTGTGTGAATTTTGCAAGGGAATCTGGAGTCACAGACTTGAGGAAACAGGAGACAGATACATTCATTGAGATCCAGAGAAGTAGAGAAGGCCACAGAAAAAAAATTCATCAATAGATCTCTCCCTCTTGTGGCGGAACCGCGGCCGGAAGTGCACATCGGCGGCGGAAGCGCGGCCAGTTAGGAGATCTAGGGCTTCAGTCTTCTCTGGTAAGATTTTAACCTCCTTCTCTCTCCTCTGAAATCTAATAAAATATCTTTTCTGCAGGATTCTTTGCAAAATATCGCCGCTCAAAAATCTTCTTGCAAAGTTTTGTTTTGCGGTTTGTTTTTGCATATTTTAATACGGATTTTTAAGGGACAAGACCAAAGTCCAAATTAGGTGGGGATTTCATCACCCTTCCTAAGCCCCACAAATCACAAACCGAGCATCTGCATCAACCCTACATTAATTTAAAAAATATCTAGACCAGACTCTAAGCACTATCGCGCTCAATAAGGACAGAGGAAGGTCGTGGGTAATCTGTCGCTTATCCGCATTACTTTTGTGGTGTCTAGGCAAGTGTGTCTAAGGCGAGTGGTTACTTAATTAGGACCACTACTTTCGTAGTAGAGAGCCTCCCACTCACCTGGCACTTACTTGGCTATAAGGGTAGTAAAGAGGCGGTAGAGGATTGATCCTACGGCTTGTCCTTTGGAAGTCTAGGAGCGGTCTAGAGACTGGATCTAGGTAACCATAGTTCTAGGGTTGTTTGTGCATTTTTGTGAGATTTGTCTAAATCCGTCATTTTTCAAAACAAACCAATTATTTTCTTCCCTTTTTACCCCTTCCCCCTTCTTCTCTTCTTATAATGGGTGACCTAAACAGAAGAACACTTGCCGAGCTTTGTTGTCCATAACCAGATATCTCTTGTTTTCGTAATCCCTTCGGTATACCGTCTGGCTCTTCCACGTCCTTAAGAGATCATATAGAATAAGTAGGAAGAAACAGTTGGCCACCTCAGTCTAGGTTTTATCAACCGTATCCTAATGCTACACCTGTTTTAGCTGATATCCAGAGTGAGGAAGCCCCTAGACGAATGTCCATTGCTGAGCACATAGCTAGGGTTAGAGACCAAAGTTTCAACCCGGACCAATATCAACCATCACCTCCACTTTCCAAAGAAGAGTTTGATAGCCAACCGACCAACCCATATCAATATTCTTCTTATCACAATGTTGACCCTACTCCCACCTAATTTTCGCAACCATTCTATTCCTATCAATCCAATCCAACTTTTCCACCTTCTCTAGACAGTTCTTCTAATCAGTCGTTTGGGAGTTTTAATTATCCACAGGAATTTCAATCTTATACAGAAACCCCTTATCAACCCAAGACTAGTCTAGAGCAGACATTAGAAAATTTTCTGGAATTGTCGAACCAAATTAGGAAGGAAACAACAGAGTGGATGCAAGCAAGGAATTTCAAGCCTGCCCAAAATTTTTCAGTATATGATTCGGCCATAGGACAAAATGAGAATTTGGGTAGTGAGACAGAACTGTACACCCTTCCTAATCAAACCTTCCCATTCCAAACTGAAATCCACAACTCCAGTTTCATAGATTCATCAAGTACACCAAATAGAATGTCTGATAAATTGTGTGACTTTGTAGTGTTTGATTTACCCGACTGTGAAGGGTCCATTTCAAGTGAAACCATACCCAACCCTTGTGATCTCTACACCTCCACTCTTGAACCAAAACTGATTGAAAACCATACTTTTGATGAGTTGTTTGAGAATTTTAACCTTCACTTGAATGAGGTGATTGACGTTGGGGATATATTGATTGATGAACCCGAAATTTTGGATGATTTTGTCCCACCAATTCATCAAATCCTTTCACTTCCTTGTGGTCATCATCTTGAGCCTTTAATTCTTTCCGAACCCCAAATATGTCTTGAAGTTGATGATAATGGTATACCCGAAGATTAGACCGAAATACAGCCTCCATCTTCCACATCTGGTTCAGCAATACTCGACACACCAATTTTTTTACCCATTTCACCTTCTACTTTCTCCGGTTCTTTTTCTGTCCTATAGTTTCGGTAAGTTTTGATGAATCACAATCCGTTAATTCAAGTTCAATAATACCATAAATTCAACTTAATTTGGATATTTTTGTAAATGAGGTGGATGAGTTTTTCAAGTCCTCTACCTCAATGATTTTTTATGAATCAAGTAGGATAAATTCTGGCACAAAACTCTTTGACAGCAAAATGTTCAATCACACCATTGATAAAAGTTTTGAAGAACTTTTTGCTGACGAACTTGAATTTTTAAACAATACGGATTTTGTGATTGATCAATCTCCACCTATAGAGGTTGAACCGCTACCATTCCTTCTTCCTAATCATTCACCTTCATCCTCATTCTTTCTTTTCTCTAATTTAAAATTCAAACCCTTTCCAGACCACCTCTTATCTCTTCCCCATTTTTTCTTGACTCGATACAACACATTCTTCCACCGACCTATATGCTATACTGATAAAATCTTTGAATGGTTGGTGTTAACTTTTGGTCTTTGTAAAGTCTTATTTTGACCAAATGACTCACCCCCCTCTTAAAATGCTTCGTATTGTCTAACTCATGTTTGAGGGGGGGTATATTTTTGGCTCTTGAACATAACTTTTGTCCTCAAATTTGTAAGCCAAAAATAAGTTTGGGGGATGATTTTCACTTTCATATATTCTTTCCCCAATTAATAATGACCTCCCAAGCTTACAGGTTTTTGTGATCCAGCAGATAGCAACAATGAGGACACTGTTGAAAACAAATTTGGGGGAGATTTGTGCTTATTTACGCATCAATTTGCATCATACTTTGCATAAGCACAACATTTTCAAAAATTAAAAAAAAAATTCTTTTATAACAAAAGAGTAGAAAGTGAAAAAAGTACATCCAAAAGATAGGAATAGTTTAAGAAAACCAAGAAAATTAGAAGTTTTCTTAAACGAACTAGTAATAAGTAGTTATGAGCCGTTGTCCCAAGGGTTAGTAAGATGAAAGAAGTCATTAATCTGAAAATAAAAATAAGTCTGAAAAATAGTTTCTATTCTGAAAGCCAAACATTTGAATGTTGATACCCTACTATATGCACTTACACACGTCTTGAAACTCGGGATAGTAGAGGATACCTTGAAATGCTCTTGTCTAAAAGCCAAAGTATGAAGGAAATAAAAAAAAATGAATAAAATATAAAAATGGTGAAAAGAAAAAAAATGAACACTGGTTTTGTATCGCGAAGGCAGCAATAAAAAAATATAGCGAGGGTGCTTCATCACCTAGTGCCTTAGACCAACTGGTTTGGGAGTCACTGCTAAGCCTTAGGTGGTGCAAGACGAGGAAAATACTATCACCTAATCAGCAAGCACATAAGTAATCGGTCGGTTATTACCTTAAGAAGTATTAACGGTCGCATGAAAATGTGTGAGCAAATCTAAATATTCATCAAGTTAAAAAGTACTAAGGTAGATGGACAAGAGTATGATAGCTTGAATTGAATTCTCCGAGTGTAGGGATGTCCATTACACACACGTATGGGTATATGATCGATGTTTGGATGAAAGGTAGGAACGAAAAATAAAGACGATGTTTTATTGAGAGATGATGTGACTTCTAACATTTTTTCATGACTATTAAGATAGGGCTCATAACAACTGAAAAGCTAGTGTAGTTGGAAACTCTTATTTTCAAACTCTTTCTTTTATGGTTCTTATCTTTATATGTAAATTTCACTATCTCTCTTTTGTTATGGGATTTTGTGGGTGTAATCCTCTGAAAACCCTTAGGAGACAACACTCCTCCTACTAGGGACACCTAGAGGTTTAACGGCTTGTTGCACGTGCTCAGTGCAATCGTGTTTGCCTACGAAAGTGTGCTTAGTTTTCTCCCTTCTTTTCCTTCTCTTGAATAAACTAGTTTGCTCGGGACGATCAAAGATAAGTTTGGGGGTATTTGTTCAGTTGATAAAACTGCACATTTGTTATTACATTTTTCCTACTAATTCCATATTAAAAAAAGGTCTTTATTATAATATATCATACATATGAGGGCTTATCTGTAAAAATAACATTTTCCATGTGTTGATATATTATAATTAGTATTTGGTAGGAAAATGTATGCAAATAATATCATTGACCAAATCTTAACTCTACTAAATATTATTTGAGTTGTTGTGCAGAATTTTCAGGTCTAAAATCAAGGAAATCAAGTTGTTAAAGCAAATCTGCCTAATTAAGAAACCAAAACTTAGAAATCAAGTCTGGCAGCAACTATGAGAAGATTTCCAAGTTCCAAAGGTTCCAAGGATCGCCAAATGTCACACATATGAAGCCCCAAAAATTTGATCAAGGGTCCAGATGAAATGGCCGCGGATCCGCGGCCATACCCTCCCTGGGTCGTGGATCCACGGCAATGTTGAAGAGTTAGGGGCTGTGCTTTTCGTGGGTGAATCTTTTCTGTTATCTTCCATATTTGGAAGCAAAGGTTCTGGCTTTGGGACTATAAATAAAGATCGAGAGCCTCTTGGAAAAATTATCAAGCCGACGACATCACGAAGTCCAAGATGGCTCACGCATCCAGGCTGATCATCAACGGTTCATCTACCTCTTTAGAACAGATCGAGAAGCAAACTAGTCTTTGTAATCATTTTCTAAGGATTCAAGTGTAATGAATATTGTTGATTAATAAAGGTAGCTTTCTTTTTCTTATTTTATTTCTTTGTAGTTTAATTTTGCATTTTCTCTCCATCTCTTTTTCTCCCAACATGCGCGAGTAATTCTCCGCTTGTTAGGGTTCGTAGGATTAGGGTAGGCTAATGGATGATGAACATCCCTAAACCCTTTTTAAGTCCTATAAAGTTTCAAAAGAATCATTAACATCCTAATCGGACGCGCTAACAATTCATTGTTAGTTTCGACCGCGATTAGAGATTAGATTAATAATTGTTTTGGTAAAGGCTAGATATGAACGGAGTTCCGTGTCGAGATAAGGGTTAAGAGTGGGATTCCTTTTCCCTCCAGAAACCCTAATCTACACGCATCACCGTCGTTCTAGTTTTAAATCTATTAAAGGATAAAAAGGGTAATTTTTAATTAATCATCCATAACTACTAAATCCTAACGAACCCTACAAGCCCCTTCTTATACTAACTACATCCATAAATAATCTAGATCTATATTTTGCATTAGTGCTTAACTTAGATCTAGAAACCATTCCTCAACATTCTTATTCCTCCTCCTTTTCAACACATCTAAAGTAAGAGTAAAAGGTTTCACGTTTCCCTAGGGACGACTCGTACTCATCTCGGTCTAGCTACGCGCGACACCGTTATTGATTGCGGTTACACTACAAACACACACTCTCAATCAATCAACAAGCGTACTGACTTACAAAAGCAAATTGACGCGCTGGAAGAGTACAATCAAAAAGCACGGACTCCTATCACACTCCAAGAGTTCCTCAACCACGTCTTTCAAAAGGAAGATGAGGGGGAGAGTTCGTCGGATGAATCCGAGGGATACGTGGCGAGTTGTAATGTGATCTCCCACTCGTTCACCAATGATGAAAAAACTCCTGGCACTAAGAAACTGGGGGCAAAGCCTGAACCAGAGCTTGTGTGGCCAACAGACGAAATGATCGACGCCTTTCTAGACGAGATTCGTTTGAAAAGTAAAGCCGACCAGGAGCGTGAGATGGCTGCATCAGAAGGAGCCAAACGCAGGCGACTAAACGAAAGAGTCGAAGCACTCCCGCCAGATCGAAAGACACCTGAAGTGGATAAAAACATATTCAAGACGAGGAAAAAGTTTGCCAAAGCCATGTCAATCGGAATGAAACTACCACCCTCGGAAGAAAACACGCTCGAGGGGGCGGAGAGGCACCCTAATTACTGCTCATATCATCGGAAGATTTCACACCCCACTGAGGAGTGCGACACTTTTAAGACATGGTGGCAGGGATATGTTGCTCATCGGCAATATGTTAAGCGAATGAAACGCAGAACTCGTCGGGAGCATAGAAGTACGACCGAAGGACACAAAAGAACTACCGGCAACTGTTACATAGTCAACGCCGAAGGATCACAAGTTCTCACCTTTGGGAGCGACTCCGATGAGGAAATGGCCCTGGGACCTCTCTTTAAAGAATCCGTCTTAGGGAAGGAGGAAGAACCGGAGGCCTGCGAAAACATTCAGCTGCGCAATCGCACGCTTCCGGAAAAGAATCTCGGACCCGCAACCAGAAAAGATAAGGGAAAGGAAAAGGTCGCTGAGGATATCACCTTAGATGACCAAGTTATGAAAGAGCTGATTGCCAAGGACCCGCCTAAGAAGAGTAAGGTGGACTGCAACATCCTAGCACACCTGAGGAAGCTACCCTCTCAGCTCAGCATTCTCGACGCCCTCTTATTATCAAAAGAAGCGAGAGATTCATTAATCAAGGCGCTGCAAGAGCCCGAGCAATTCCAAGCCTTCCTTGCCAAAGAAGGATGAAGGATGAACTGGAAGAAGTGCACACGGCCGATATCACTTTCGGTGACGAAGACCTGCTCCTTGGGACTTGCGACCACAACCGCCCCCTATATGTCTCCGGATACTGCCACGACATCAAGATAGGCAAAATCCTGGTTGATAATGGGTCTTCCGTTAATCTCCTCAACGTGCGGGTGTTGAAGGAAATCTGCATGAGCGTCCAGCACCTCGCTCGTGACTAAATTACCATCTTTGGTTTTGACTCCCAGTCGTCATGGACTCTAGGATCTGTAATACTAACGTTACGCTTCGGACTGCTCGTCACAGAAATTAAGTTTCACGTCATTGACGCCAAGACCTGCTATAACGCCTTGCTCGGTCGTCCTTGGTTACACGAGTACAACATCATCCCTTCTACGCAACATCAGTGTATGAAGTATTTCAATGATGGTTTCGAGTAGACCGTAACAGGTGAGCTGAACCCGTTCTCCGTGAACGAAGTCCGCAAGTACGAAGATGCAAAATACTTTTTGCCAGATTTCAAGGATACAGAGAGGTGTCGCAAACCGGAGAACAAAGTCGCCGCCACCATTCCTGTTTTCGGGAGTGATACCGAAGACGAAGAAGAGATAGTTTACGCTGGGCCATTTCGACGCAACAACCCGGGACCGTCCGCCCCCATATTGATCTTCGGAAGTGACTCGGAAGATGAGGTTAATGCTGTGTTCTCCAGTCGGCCGTCAATACAAGCATTCCCTGGTAATGATCAGAGTTTGCAAATTACCATGATTCCGCGGGAGAACTACAAAGATCTTGACGCGCTTGAAGCTTACAATGTGCAAGACCTGCAGACGTTTTACATCCCTCCCAAGCGAAAAGGTGAAAAGGCGATCCTATTTTACCGATCCACGGAGACAAGAGTGGAGAAAGAAATCTGGCATGGCGCGGATTCTACCCTCGATAGGCTCCAACCCATCCGTTTGCCTAGATATTACACGAACGGACTAAAAAGGCTATTGAAATGCCAAGGGGTACCCTTAAAACAGACTATTCGACAAGCTCGATTCTACAACAGGATTTGGGATGTCCCTGGGACTCAGCGCAAATTGCCCAATGGGAGAATGGAAATGCTTGGGCTCGGATATGTGAGATCCGGGAAACGAGAACGAGTCCACGGTAGCTACACCGTATATAACTTCGATGAAGAGGAGGACGCCCTGTCGGAAAACGCCGACCCTGTACCAAAACTAGATCCTGCAATCAAAGTGCCTAGTCCATCATTTGAAGAGCGAATGGACAAGCTTATCAGGAAAGCGGGTCAGAAAGCTCGGAACGACCATAATCGCAAAATGGCCATCTATGAGAAAGCCAGGACACAACGCCTTCTTCAACAGGCTGCAAAAGGCGAAAATGCTCGTCCCTGTCAACCTGTTGTGCAAAATGCCCGACGTAGAGGCAGAAATAAGTCAAAGAGCGGAAAAGGGATTCGACAACGACAAAGCAGGACCAAAAAGTCACATGATCGGGAATCGAGCGGTCCTGATCTATCCCTTATGAAGAAGATGAGTCGAGCATACTCTTTCCCTCAAGACAAGACAAAGAAGATACTTGACCTCGCTATAAGACATCAAATGCTTACACTGCCAGAGTCTAAACACCCCGAACAAGCAGGCGAAGTCTCACACCCGAACTATTGCTCTTATCACAGGGTAATAGGACACCCTCTCGAAGACTGCTCCACCTTCAAGAACTGGGTCGAAGACAAGTATCAGCAAAGCAGGTTTGCTCTATCTAGTGGCTGGAGGGTAACGCCGCCACAGAAGCATGAACCCAAAGCCACAAGAGCAGAACCAGATCCACATCGATCTTGGAAGCGTACTCATACTTGTTATATGATAACGATATCAAAAGAAGAGCCCGAGGATATGGATGACCTTCCCGGGTGCTTTGAAAGCAATGACGACGAGATAATCTCAGAATTTCCGCCCGCGCCAAAAGAGCTGGAAGATGGCATACATACTACTGTAGATAACCTCAGGAAAATTGAGCTGGGAACGACGAACGACCCACGACCGACATTCATCAGCTAGTTGCTATCTGAAGAAAGGGTGGCTGCGTTAAAAGACGTGCTTATGCAGCATAGAGATTGCTTCGCATGGAACTATTCTGAAATGCCAGGACTAGATCCATAAATTGCTGTGCATAAATTGGCAACATCCCCAGATGTCAAGCCAGTCAAACAGGCGCTGAGAAGAATGCAGCTTGAGCTTGAGATGTGCATCAACGCCGAAGTCAAGAAGCTGATCGATTCTGGATTTATCCAAGAAGTTCAATATCCTGACTGGATCGCCAACCTCGTCCCGGTAATGAAGAAAAATGGGACAGTGCGCATATGCGTGGACTTCCGGGATCTTAATAAAGGTTGCTCGAAGGACGATTTCCCAGTACCGGTAACCGAGCTGATGATAGATAACACGTCCACTCACGAGGTTTTCTCTTTCATGGACGGCTCATCAGGGTATAATCAGATAAAGATGCATCCCGAAGACCAGAAGCATACCGCTTTTCGGACCCCTCTGGGAATATTCTGCTACAAGGTGATGCCTTCGGTCTAAAGAACGCCGGTGCCACCTATCAAAGGGCCATGACGAAGATCTTTGATGACCTCATAAATGAAATCGTCGAATGCTATATCGACGACCTCGTCGTGAAAAGCAAGTCATACAAGGAACATCCCGAGCATCTGAAGACCGTATTTCAACGCTTTCGGCAATACAACTTGAAGATGAACCCCCTCAAATGCGCGTTCGGGGTATCCTCAGGCAAGTTCCTAGGGTTCATTGTCCGGCACCAGGGTATCGAGATAGATCCATCGAAGATCAAGGCGATCATGGAAATGCCACTGCCATGGACTCTCAAACAATTGCGGTCTCTCCAGGGATGGCTCGCATACATCCGGCGATTTATAGCCAACCTTTCAGGCAAATGCCGCCCCTACAGTCACCTGATGAAGAAGGGAACCCCGTTCGTTTGGGACCAAATATGCCAAAGCACGCTAGACGAGATTAAGCAATACCTGCAGAACCCGCCAGTGTTGGCTGCTCCGGTCAAGGGAAAGCCCCTCATTCTTTATACAACCGCCATCGAAGGTTCCTTAGGTGCATTATAGGCGCAAGAGAACGATCAAGGGAAAGAAAGAGCACTCTACTACTTAAGTCGAGTTCTACTGGGGGCAGAAGGCAACTACTCCCCCATTGAAAACACTACCTGGCGTTGATCTTTGCGATAACCAAGCTCAGGCACTATGCGTTGGCGCATGAAGTCGTCTCATATCGAAGGTGGACCCCCTTAAGCATTTAATGTCAAAGTCCATACTGACTGGTCGGTTCGCTAAATGGGCCTTGCTCTTGATGGAGTTCTCGATAACTTATCAACCTCTTAAAGCAGTCAAAGGCCAGGCCATTGCCGACTTCCTCGCAGAGCATCCGATATCGGCCGATTCCCCTTTGAATTGCGAGCTGCCAGACGAACATGCGTTTGACACGATCGACGGAAGTGGTACCCGGTGGGAACTCTACTTTGACGGAGCGTCTTCCATGAAAAAGCGCAGACACAGCACCCCTAGAATCAAGTCAGGGGTAGGCCTTATCTTCGTGACCCCACAAGGAGGGATAATGCGCTTTGCTTTCTCCTTAACAGAGCCGAGGACAAACAATGAAGCCGAATATGAATCTTTAATAGCAAGCCTCGAGATCGCCATCGACATGGGAATTGAAAACCTCCTTATATACGGAGATTTCCAACTGGTCATCAATCAAGTAAACGGCGATTACCAAACATGCAAGCCAGAGCTGGTAAAGTATGGAGAGAGAGTACATCGACTACTGACTCAAATCCCCTCCTACACCTTGGAAAGCATACCGCGTGCCAAAAATAGCAAAGCGGATGCATTAGCCAAGGTCGCTAAAGAACCGGCTGATGAGAACCTCGATGACGTCAGGGTCGTGGTACAAAGCCGTCGAGTACTTGCACCGGCAGAAATATCTCCGGAATCATCCGAGGAAAAGGAAGCAGCTGAGCAAACGGCCCTGCAAATAAATGGCTAAGAGAAGGTTGAAGATTGGAGAGAAGTCTTTATAGACTACTTCAAATCTCGTCGAACGCCTGAAGATGCATCCTCAAGACATCAGCTCATGAAGCGAGCCCTATCTTTCGCCTTTGTCAACGATACTCTGTATAAGAGGTCATTTGATTCTTTATGGTTGAGATATATGGGACCTGATGAAGCGAAAAGAGTCGTTCAGGAAGTTCACGACAGACTCTGTGGTTCTCACCAGGCAGGCCCAAAAATGAAGTTGAAAATTAAACGAATGGGATACTACTGGCCCACGATGATCCAGGACTGCCTCGAGTATGCGAAGCAATGCCACTCGTGCCAGATCCATGGGGACTTTATCCATCAGCATCCAAATCCACTCTATCCAACGGTGGCTAGCTGGCCGTTCGAAATGTGGGAGACTGACATAATCGGCCCCATTGAACCTGCATCGTCCAGGGGACATCGTTTTATCCTAGCGACCACCGATTACTTCTCCAAGTGAGCAGAAGCAATACCGTTAAGGGAAGTGAAGACGGAGAATATTCTCCATTTCTTCAAGACGTACGTCATTTATCGGTTTGGAACTCCTCAATGAATCATCTCCGATAACGGTCTAGCCTACAGAAGCCACAAGATTAGTCGCTTCGCGCAGCAACACAACATAGACTGGAGATATTCCTTAGTTTATAATCCGCGAGCTAACGGTCTGGCTGAGGCTTTCAACAAAACCTTGACAAAGATCGTGAAGAAGACGGTGTCCCGAAACAAAAAGGACTGGCACGAGAGACTGCAAGAAGCTCTTTGGGCGTATCGAACTACGTTCAAGACGGCCACAAACACAACGCCATACGCGTTGGTATTCAGTACGGAGGCAGTGCTCCCCCTCGAGATAGAGTTACCCTCTCTACGAATGGCGGTCCACTACGAGCTGACGGACGATGAAAATGCTCACCTTCGGCTTGAGGAGCTTGATGCCCTTGATGAGACCCGGCTCATAGCGCAACAAAATATGGAGGCTTACAAAGCAAAGATGACGCGCTCATACGAAAGATTGACCAGGCCGAGGACATTTCTCCAGGGTGAACTCGTGCTAGTAGTCAAAAGACCCATGATCCTTAATCGTTCTAAGCGGGGAAAATTCGAGCCGAACTATGAAGGCCCATATATCATAGACAAAGTCTACCAGGGTGGAGCGTATCTGCTCATGGATATGCACGGTGAGAGGCCTTTCAGGCCAATAAACGGTCGCTTCCTGAAGAAGTACTGCGCTTGACGAGTCACGGCCTAGGTCAATGATAGATGACGACGACTATGTCCGCTCGCTATCTTCCTAAGTCCGAACTCTAAGTAGTAACCGACCTTCTTCAACCACGGACCGAAATGTCCTTAAACTAACGACGGACCGAAATGTCCTTAAACTAACGACGGACCGAAACGTCCTTAAACTAACAATGGACCACTATGTCCTAAAACTAGCTGATGACCGAGATGTCGATAAACTACGGTGGATTGCAGCATCTCAAAACCGATACAAAAAAAAACGGTATGCCCATAAGCGAAATGGGCACGGATGAAAACCTGAAAGGGCTCCGTGAGTAAAAACAGCAGGGCTACCGGCGAGTGTTTGCGAAAACCCGAAAGGGCGCAACCTCGTTAAAAGACACTTGTAGGGTCCTCATGACCTTGTAAGGAGAAACCACCCGCGTGAGATCCTTACGACTCACAAGGGAGCAACACACTTAGGAATCCTCACGATTCCTAAGGAGAAATTACACTTGCGAGATCCTCACGACTCGTAAGGAGAACTCTCTTATGGGACCCTCACGGCTCATAAGATTTGAAAGTCTTAAGTTACAGAGACCTGAACCTGTTCTTATGCAACCCCCCCCACAACCTTTGATGTTGCCCTACAAGCGGCTCAATTCCGACCCTTGTATACAATCCACGGGCGCGAATAAACATTTCCCTAACCAAATCCCATCCGTGACTAGGGATATATTCATATGGCGAACAACCCTTGTAAGTCCTCTCGACTTATAAGGAGAAGACCCTTTTGTAAGATCTTTACGACTTGTAAGAGGACATGCACTTAGGAATCCTCACGATTCCCAAGGAGAAAACACACCTACGAGATCCTCATGACTTGTAGGGAGAAATACCTTTGTGAGACCCTTACGGCTCATGAAGTCAAAAGCCTTAGTCGACAGGATCCTAACCCTGTTCGCTAAGCCACCTTTGTTCAATATCGACGGAGGCAAATGACTATTCGCTCCTGGCAATATTCCAGTAGTAGCGGTGCTGATGCCGAAATCGGTGTCTAATCCCAAGCTTGCGGCAAAAAGCTAGCAAGCCATACATGCATACGAAAAAGCCGAAATGATGGGGCAACTTGCAACAAAATCAGCAAGTAAAAATGTATGCATAAAAAATAGCCGAAATGATTGGGCAACTCGCAATAAAAAGCAGCGAGTAAAGATAAAATAAATAGCCGAAATGATTGGGCATCGCGAAAAATAGCTGAAATGATTGGGCAATCGCGACCTTCGCGATGTAAAGCTGAAATGATAGAGCATCGCGGAAAAAGAAATAAAATAAAAATGAAATTTACGCCCTACAAGTGATGTTACATCTATCCCTGTATACAATCTAGGGGTGCAAACAAAGAAGAGATCATACTCCTCCTCGCCTAGGTTTCATCAGAAGAAAAAACCAAATCTCGATGAGTCGTAGATAGTCTAGAGATCATCTCGACATTCGTCTCATTGCAGCAGACACAATGTCAAGCGAAGCGGAACAACGGTAATTCCCAGTTCCACAACTCGGCGATGTACTCCCACTGAGAGTCAAATCCCAACTCCGTGAAATGCGGATATAATCAACAAAATTCCTGGTTACGTGGAATGCGGATAACGTCAATCTATGACCCCGTGGGAAACGTCCGGAGTGGATCCTTGTCCTCGCAGAGCACGGCAGTGAACCCGTGTGAAGCATCCAGAGCGGAGCCTAGTCCTCGCCGAGCACGGCAGTGAACCCGTGTGAAGCATCTAGAGCAAAATTCTTGGTTACGTGGAACACGGATAACGTCACTCTTTGACCCCGTGGAAAACGTCCAGAGCGGATCCTGGTCCTCGCGGAGCACGGCAATGAACCCGTGTGAAGCATCCAGAGCGGAGCCTAGTCCTCGCCGAGCACGGCAGTGAACCAGTGTGAAGCATCTAGAGCAAAATTCCTGGTTACGTGGAACGCGGATAACGTCACTCTTTGACCCCGTGGGAAATTTCCAGAGCGGATCCTGGTCCTCGCAGAGCACGGCAGTGAACCGGTGTGAAGCATCCAGAGAGGAGCCTAGTCCTCGCTGAGCATGGCAGTGAACCCGTGTGAAGCATCTAGAGCAAAATTCCTGGTTACGTGGAACGCGGATAACGTCACTCTTTGACCCCATGGGAATCGTCCAAAGCGGATCCTGGTCCTCGCAGAGCACGGCAGTAAACCCGTGTGAAGTATCCAGAGCGGAGCCTAGTCCTCGCCGAGCACGGCAATGAACCCGTGTGAAGCATCTAGAGCAAAATTCCTGGTTACGTGGAACGCGGATAACGTCACTCTTTGACCCCGTGGGAAACATCCAGAGCAGATCCTAGTCCTCGCAGAGCACGACAGTGAACGCGTATGAAGCATCCAGAGCGGAGCCTAGTCCTCGCCGAGCACGGCATTGAACCCGTGTGAAGCATCTAGAGCAAAATTCCTGGTTACGTGGAATGCGGATAACGTCACTCTTTGACCCCATGGGAAACGTCCAGAGTGGATCATGGTCCTCGCAGAGCACGGCAGTGAACCCGTGTGAAGCATCCACAGCGGAGCCTAGTCCTCGCCGAACACGGCAGTGAACCCGTGTGAAGCATCTAGAGAAAAATTCCTGGTCACGTGGAACTCAGATAACGTCACTCTTTGACCCTACGGAAAATGCCCAGAGCGGAGCCTGGTCCTCGCTGAACACGGCAGTGAACCTGTGTGAAGCATCCAGAGCAAATATCGGACTGTGGAGTCTTTAAAATCCACGGACTATAATGTCCTTAACCTCGACCGTAATGTCTTAAAACTAACGACCAACCATTATGATTCTAGACTGATTTTACCTTGGTTAAAGGGTACATCTCTTCACTCCTTTGATATTTGGCATTGTAATTCCTCAACGTCTTCAAAGAGGTGACGGGTCCCAGTAACCACGCATAACATTGGACTGTGGAGTCCTTAAATCCACGGACTATGATGTCCTTAACCTTGACCGTGATGTCTTAAAACTAACATTGGACTGTGGAGTCCTTAAATCACGGATTATGAGGTCCTTAACCTTGACCGTGATGTCTTAAAACTAACATTGGACCGTGGAGTCCTTAAAGCCACAGACTATGAGGTCCTTAACCTTGGCCGTGATGTCTTAAAACTAACATTGGACTGTGGAGTCCTTAAATCCACGGACTATGAGGTCCTTAACCTTGACCGTGATGTCTTAAAACTAATATTGGACTATGGAGTCCTTAAATCCATGGACTATAAGGTCCTTAACCTTGACCGTGATGTCTTAAAACTAACATTGGACTGTGGAGTCCTTAAACCCACGGACTATGAGGTCCTTAACCTTGACCATGATGTCTTAAAACTAACATTGGATTGTGGAATCCTTAAATCCACGGACTATGACGTCCTTAACCTTGACCGTGATGTCTTAAAACTAACAGCGGACTGTGGAGTCCATAAATCCATGGACTATGATGTCCTTAACCTTGACCGCGATGTCTTTAAATTACGATACCCTGGAAACCATCCCAAACCAACCCCTGACCCCATGAAATACGGATAAGGGTGGCCGCACCCAGCACTTGCGGGTCCTCACGACCTGCACGGAAGAAAACTCTTATGAGATCCTTATGACTCCCAAGGAAAACCCGCTTAAGAATCCTCACGATTCTTAAGGAGAACTTACACCTACAGGATCCTCTCGACCTGTAGGGAAAAAAACTCTTTATGAGACCCTCACGGCTCATAAAGCTCAAAAGTCTTAGGAAGCAGATCTTAACCCTGAATCCTAAGCCATCGCTACCCTGCAAGTAGGCCAAGATAAATTGTCCGCAGAACACATTCAATAAAAAGAGACACACCATTGAGAAGAAAAATATGTCTTTATTCATAAACCAAAACGGATACAAAGTACAATTCATGAAAGAACAAAAAGAAAATACACTCATTCAGGAGTATGTACAAGAAAAAAGGAAAAGATACAAGTTTTTCAAGCCGGCGGGCGATTTAGCAATTTCGCTAGCTCATCCTGCTTTTGCTGGGCCATAGCTTCATGATTCAGGATCGCCAGAAGACGAGCCTCTGCCTGAGCCTGCTGGGCCTGATATGAGACAAGCCGACCTTCGAGCTCCTTCTCGGTAGCTTTATGGGACTCGACTCTTTCGCGAGTAAACTCAGCGGCCTTGTCAATGGCAACTACCTCCTTGATGGCCTCTTGAAGCACTCGCCAGAGTTCATACGCTTTGTTGGCCTTGGCGGTAAGATTAGCTTGAAGCTCGCTCAGCGCCTTAGAGGCCAACTCCCTTTCCGAGAATTTGCGGCCGAGCCTCTTCTCGCACAACACCATGTTCGCCGCGCACCGCTCAATCAAACCCCGCAACTCCGCCTTTGCAGCCACGGCCTCCGAGGAAAGGCGGGAGCACTCAAGGGCATGCAAGCAAGCCTCCACCTGCTGACAGAACTCCACCCAGACTCGCACCACCTCTTCGCTATGGTATGTGGCAAGAAAAAGAAGAGAACCGTTAGCTTCAACGGCAAATGCTTCAGCTGTAGTTGTGCTGCCAGCACGAAGTTCCTCGATCAAAGACAACAACGAGACAAGGCTTAATTGGGCCAAGCGCTCCGAGGCTCGCAAAGCATAAGAGCCGGGCGGCATGGCGATGCGTGAATCCAGCACTATGGGGGCTGGCAGGGCTGTTCAGATTCGAAAAATGTCACTAAAATTCTTCAGCAAGAGAACACGTGGGACTATATTGAAATTTCACTTACCTACGGTCATGCAAGTAGGAGCTGAAGGTTCCCTTGGCCCTTCAAGGACCTCAACCTCACCATCGGCCTCCAAAACTGTAGAGAACATCAATGTCAATACACGAAATAACAACGATGCTGTGAGAAATGATGAACGATACTAACCTTGTCCAGAGGAAAGGACGATGCGCTGAGGGGAGATCGCCTGTGGAGCTGCCATCTCTAATAGACACTGAAACGATTGCCGGGGAGACAAATCAACGATAGAAGCCGCCAGCCCGCGCAATTCTGAGAAAGCAAAAGAGTTTAGACGACAAAAATTGCTAATTTAAAATGAAGAAGGTTACCTTCAACACTCCTTCCATTCTGAGTTGGGGGGATGGCGGCTTCAATGGCCTCCGCCGTGATCTCCGGATCCAGCAAAGGAAGGGTAGTCCCGACTGCTTCTCCTCCAGCCCCTGGGCCGCCCGCAGGAAGAGTCGTTGGGATGGCAACCCCTAAAGGAGCATTTACCAAAGGAGCAAGCACTCCGTGATCAGGAACCGCCACTGGAGGCTCTATGACAAAAGGAACAGCCTCGTCAGCGCCCTCCACATCGAGTAAGGCCGCATCGGGAATGTCAACAGGCTTTAGCTTCAACAAGCCGGTAGGGACCTCCCCCATCGCCGAGGACTCTGCACAATCCACACAAGAATAAGAATACATATATACGGGCATAAGCAATCTGAAAAACCGCAGAGAAGTATAAAAAACATACCAATGCGCAGGGAAGCCCTCAATATGGCTTCTTCAAGCCGATGCCCCTTCTCAAGGAGGCGTGCTCGCCGGGGTTCGAGGGTAGACTCGTGGCCGCCGGTCCATAAGGAGAGTGTGTCCGCAGCATCCTCCGAAGCAGCCTGCTTCGGGGCCCTTTCTCCCCATTCTTCCAAAGGGCTGATGAGCCGTCGCCGGATCCACGAAGGATCTTCGTAGAAGATCACGGCAGGGTAGGGCTTCTTTGGAACCCTGACGTTCTGAGACGCATCTTTGGAATGTCTTATAGCCTCAACCAATTGTGCGGCCTCCTCGGCAGCCGAGCCCGGGAAGAGAAGACCAGCGTCCGACTCTTGCATGACCAACGGTTCATCTGGAAGTATGGGCTCTGACTTCTCTAAAGAATCAAGAAAGTTCATAGTCACCCTCCTCCGCCTCTTAGATCCAGAACCGGCCGCCGAAGACTCCCGTTTCTTTCCCCGTGCCGCCTTAGCACGACGCTGGCCCACCTCGCCTTCAACACCCTCACACCTGTCGCCCTCACCCGGTACCACAACCGAGGATGACACCGCTATTGTAGATGCCATGGGAGGCGGTGCTACCGCGGGTGGTGCTGCTGCTACCGGAGCCCGTTTACCCCGTGACCGGGTGCCCAATGGCATACCAGCTGTTGGGGTAAGATCCACCCCCGACTCTCCCGGGATGAGCGCAGCACCGGTGTCCCTCAAAGGAAAATGGACCGGTGCGCGCGGTCGCAGCGTAACTCCTGTGACCGGAACCTGAGTAGGAGCACCATGGCCTATGAGTACCCTTCTTTCCTCAAGAATAATCGGGTTGACCCGATGGAGATACCATCCCGTAAACGCCCCCACGCATCGGGGCATGTAATCAGCATCCGGGATCACGAACTGGGAGCCGGTGTTCAATCTCACAAAATGATGGGCGGCATCGCGAACGGCCTCGAGCGAAAGAACCGGCGCGACTATGAAAGCTTCAAACGGGACGCCTTGATCGTAGCCAAACTGCCGGGCAAAACAATGCGGATTGTACCGCATGAAGAGGGCCGCGCTATCCTGACGGAATACCAGGTAACCCGGTCTGATTGCGTATAAGCGCGCGGCCTCCCAGGGCTTCAAAGAAGGCGCGTTATCTATTGACCGGTTCCAAAGCGGCTGGGCTGAACCCGCGGAAGAAGATAAGACCCGATCATTAAATACCAACCCGCCAGCAGTAGCATAAGGGGAGATCAATGCCCGAATAGCCCCGACTTGAGTCGGGTCAACGGCAGAAGCATTCACCAATCGCATAAGCCGCGGGAAGGTATAGGCGTCATAGAATGCGGGCCTTTGATGCACAGCGAAAGCACCTAAGACGTGCATTTCGATCCAAGACGTAAAGTAGTGAAGCGAAAATTTTACCACATCTACGCCAGGGGTGGAAGTATTAGCTGCAGCGCCCAACCCGTGATAGAGATGCGCCAATGCCGGGATGCCAATGGCCAGCCGCGTCCCCTCAGCTATACGGTAAGCCAGATAGATGACCGAAACCCTTATAAAGCGGCGATGCATAGGGATGACAAACCAACTGAGCCAGACGCTGATAAACCCTATGAAGAACATCTCCTCATCCATGCCGGGAGCTGCAATGGATTCGAAAGACATCGGCGACATTATGGGGATGTAGTACTGCGGTAGATCCGATTCACTAGTCGGCAGCTTCTTCGGACCAAACCCAAAGGGGTCTTTGATGTTTGTGAACTTCGGAGCTGTCTTCGACAGGACGTCCTCGCGAAGGAAGCAGGCAATGAAGCTCTTAAAAGTAACGCCCTGCTCCTCAGATTCGGTGAACAGTTGGTCAAAGATACCTAGCGCCTTAATCAAACTGGGACGCTTGTGGCGGACGGCGTTTTAAGCAGACAAGCCGTCAAGCGGTGCGAGCTCGGGTTCAAAGACGTGTTCATCAGAAGGTAGCAACTCCTCATAAAGTGTCCCACGATTTGGCAGCCCCGAGATCTCATGAAATTCCCCCAAAGAGATCGAAACCTCTCGGTCCCCCAGAAGAAAAGTGTTGGTAGGAAGGTTCCACTGGTTCAAAAACGCTTTAACCCACCAGACATGCGGGGATTGATAATGGAAGAGCGACGCATATATTGCCTGGTAAAGCCCAACCTTCTGCAGCCGCGCGCGATGGGTAGCAAGGATGTAGCGAGCCCAGAGGAGGTAGCCCGTGGGGTGTCGAGGAGTGAGCCCTATCTTATAAATCTATCCCCATGGGTGGGCCTCACCCTGGCAAATACGTCGTCCCAGGATATCTATAGCTGGGATTGGATGGTTCGGGATACCGGTGGTCGAAGGCTCGAGTCATCCCGTTGGAGTCCAGTTTGGCATCTCCACAGCGAAAACCGTCCTCGGAGGGTCCATCGGCAAGAACGGGAAAGTAGGCTCCGTCTGCACTTCACAGAGGAAACTCCGGCGACCTCGGATGATATGACTGTACCAAGTTCCCCATAGAAGTAAGCTGGTGCAGTTCGGGTCATGAGCCCGGATCATCGCCATCGCCTCCTCATCGGATGGTGATTGAGGAAAAGCGGCCTCCGAACGAGTGAAGGGAAAGCACGGAACAGAAGCCATCGCACCTGAAATCAAATAAAGGAAACTGTCAAAAGCAAAGCCAGCAATATATATATATATATATATATATATATATATGAGCATAACTATATATATGAAGACAGTTAAAGAAAGCGACATTAGACTCTTTTTATGGGGCCATTGGCTATAAAACACATGGGCCCCACAGAATCAGGTCGACGGTTCGTTAATAATGAGGCCAAGCAATTATAATGAGACAAAGGGAATATTCTCATTAAATAAACGGGGGACTTCAAATAACCCTACACACTCCCCTAAAAGAAATCTACCTTGAACTCTACAACAAATCAAACAGGATCAAGGGAATTAAATTCCCACAGAAGACATCATTGCAAGCTTCTTCTTCATTGATTACAGAAGAACAACCTAGGGCAAGAAAACCCTAAGAAGCCTCCATAGGAAGAAATGAGTTCTTCATGGGAATTAAATTCCTTATTAAGAGAAGGGAATTAAATTCCCAGAAATATTTTCTTTAAACGGAATTAAATTCCTTAGAAAGAGCAACGGATCTCATCATCTCCCTAAAGATCAAATGAACTCTGAGAGACCTACTGTTCGAAGATTAAGTGGTCTTCTATTTCTTCTTTGTTTGTTGACGAATTTGAAGAAAATGGGTTCATATTAAAAGGGTGAAACCCTTGAGGTGGATTTAAGATCCAGAGAATTTTATGTATAAAAGTTCTTCGTTTGCTCAAGATGATTACCTGAGGAAGAGGAATCAGTCAACAGAGTTAAACTCTGGAAAATTTTTGGAATAGAGAAGTAAGCTCTGGAAAAGAGAATTAAATTCTCAAAATGAAAAGTATGCGAGGAGGAAGATGAGCAAAGTGGAGGCTCTTCTGAAAAGACATGGGCATTTATAGGATGGGATGAAAAACGTTTCATCTACCCTACTCCAAAGCAGATCCGACGGTCACAAAAGTGACAGCGTTGCACTCACGTGCAGACACGTGAGAACAACGCTGTAGGGGCATTTGTTCCCTGATTTAAAATCAGGAAAAAGCTTCAGAGGAAGCATCACGTGCTGGTACGTGGCCAGCGGTCACGTGTTGGCACGTGACGCTTAAAGCAGCGGCAAAAAGTACATTCATCCCCTGATTAAAAATCAAGAAAAAGCTCCAGAAGAGGCATCACGTGCTCACACGTGACCAGTGGTCACGTGTTGGCACGTGATGGTTAAACAGTGGCCAGAGAACAGAGCACAGAAGAAGAGAAGCCCATTCCATGGATCACGTGCCTACACGTGACCAGGGTCACGTAGCCACACGTGACCGGCTTTAAGAGCCTTATTCTTTAACAGAATTAAATTCTGAGGATAAATCTTTCAAGTCTTTCCAAAATGAAGAAGGATTATCTAAAACCGTTGGATTAAAAATCTAAAGGTGATTAAATATCACCAATTTATGGAAAAATCTTGGACTTGGAAAGATTTCCCCCTAAATCCAACCGATATAACAAAGAGATATCTTTGGATTTAAAATCCAATGGTAAATAAAATTCACCTAACAATCTAAAGGCCCAGATTAATGATAAATATAAATCAAATCTCTCAATATACAAATCAAATCTCTCAATGAGAGATTTACTAAACAGATTGATTCTTTTCCTTCTCCTATAAATAGGAGCCGAGAAAAGAAGAAAAAGGGGGACCTTGGATGAGACCTTTGGACCTTTTCTTTTGATACACAGAGAGAGAGATATAGAGCCTTTGATTCTCTACAAAAGGAAAACCTTAGGTAAGAAAAGAAAAGGGAGGCTTCAAAGAGAATTTAATTCTCAAAAGAGTTTAACTCTTATATAAGGAAAAGAACTTAGTTCTTTCTCTGGTGGAGGATCTGTAAAGCGCACATCTCCCCATGAATTGAGAATTTAATTCTCATTGGGTTGAGATCCTGCCATGCAGATCTAAAACACAGAGGAGGAACTGAGTATTTGAGAATTTAATTCTCACAAAATAGGAATTCAATTCCTTTGGGATAAAATTAGGGTTTAACCCTATGTTATAGGAATTTAATTCCTTCAAAATGAACAGAACTAGGGTTTAACCCTAATTGAGAACATAATTCTCTCAAAATCACAGGAACTTAATTCCATTAAGAAAAGAAATTAGGGTTTAACCCTATTCAAGGATATAATTCTTCATAAGAAAACAGGAATTTAATTCCTCTAAACTTTGTAGTTAGGGTTTAACCCTATGAAGAATTTAATTCTTAAAAGATGAACGGATCTTTAAAACATGCAAAGAACCAGAGTTGCGTGCTACCACGTGACCCCTGCAAAGATCCACAGAAAAGAACTTTGAAGAAACACCTCACGTGTTACCACGTGACTCCTGCAAAGATCTATAAAAGAGATCTTTGAGGCAATGCCTCACGTGCCCTACGTGATCTCTAAAGCACACAGAGAAAAAGGCAAAAGAAACAGAAAAGAGCTCTAGGGCGCCCTCACGTGTCAACACGTGACCCCTAATGAACATTCTAACAGATCAAAGCGTGAGCTCCCATCACGTTCCCACACGTGATGGCTTTCAGAATTGACAGTGTTAAACACTTATCTGTAGAACAAAATAAAGGGAAGCAGGGCGTTCTCACGTGCTACCACGTGACCCCTTGGCTGAAGCTCTAACAGACAAACGCCCAAATTCTCATCACGTGACAGCACGTGACACTTCAAAGTATTCAATACTTTTGACTGAATAAAATAAGGGGAATCAGGGCGCTCTCACGTGTCCACACGTGACCCCTCTCTCCTTAGTGTTCAACACTAGTCTGTAGATTTTGTCCCCAGTGTTTAAACACTGATTTTCTTAGTGTTTAACACTGATTGGAAAACTCTATTTGCAGTGTTTAACACTGATTTGCTTAGCGTTTAACACTAATTTGAAAATTCTGTTCCCAGTGTTCAACACTGATTATCTTTTAGTGTTTAACACTAACTGGTTAACCTTATTTCCAGTGTTCAACACTGTTGGTCTCTAGTGTTTAACACTAATTTTAGCCCAACTGGCTAAGTTTCCAGAGGCAAAGCCTCTCCTTCAAAGAACCAACAGAGGGCCAATATCCCAAACATGATTGGACTTAGCCCAAGCTGGCCATAAGTCCTCAATTCGAACTTAACTGGGCCAATAGGCTCATAATATAATAATTGACCTTAGTTTCCAAATTGGACTACATATCACTTAATCTACCTTGGTTTAAGGGTACATCTCTTCACTCCTTTGATACATGGCGTTGTAATTCCTCAATGTCTTCAAAGAAGTGACGGGTCCCGATGACCATACATTGATACAGACTGTGAGGTCCTTAAACCCATGAACTATGAGGTCCTTAACCTTGACCGGAATGTCTTAAAACTAACAACGGACTATGACATCCTTAAACTTGACCGGAATGTCTTAAAACTAACAACGGACTATGACATCCTTAACCTTGACCGTGATGTCTTAAAACTAACATCGGACTGTGGAGTCCTTAAATCCTCGGACTACGACGTCCATAACTTTGACCGCAACGTCTTAAAACTAACACTGGACCACAATATCCTTAAACTACCTATTGACCGCAATGTCACTAAACTAAACAACAGGGCTCCCCGAATCGCTCTCTTGTCGGATCTAAATGATCCCGTTAAGTTGATCTTACTCTGAAACTAGACTAACGTATCCTTAACAAACGTTTAAGTCAATCTTAGTCTCAAATGAGGCTAACATATCCTTAAACACAACCCCCAAACCCAAATCTAAGATAATACGGATTTGGACTAGTCCACGCCCTACGGGCGACGACATAACTCGGTCTCCGTATACAATCCATGGGCAACCAAACACCAAATAAACACACACGACACGAAGTGACCATCTGGAGAAGGAGAAAGTTGTTACCACGATGCAGTAGCGTAATTAACTGCAGGGGCTTGCGTCTGCAGGGAAAAGCGTCCCCACAATCAAAAACCTCTCAAACGAGGGGGAATCTGACAAAGTCTGCTACATCGGCCGCATCTGTTTAAACCTTCGATATATGGTGCCATAAATCAACTTGGCATCTTCGGAGAGGTAGACGGATAGCACCAATTAGCATCTACCCCGAATCTCAGGCAAGACGTCATGTCGCGCCGTCTTTCGGAGGGGAATACAAATAAACGTCTCCCCCATCAAGTCCTACCAACGACGAGGGATGTCCTCATTTAGTGAACAAACACTTGTAAGTCCTCTCGACTTATAAGGAGAAAATGCTCTTATGAGATCCTTACGATTTATAAGAGAACATATACTTAAAAATCCTTACGATTTTTAAGGAGAAAATTCACCTACGAGATCCCCATGGCTAGTAGGGAGAAACACCTTTATGAGACCCTTACGGCTCATGAAGTCAAAAGCCTTAGTTGACAGGATCTTAACCCTGCTTGCTAAGCCACCATTGCTCGAACCGACAAAGGCAAATGATGATTCGCTCTTGGCAATGTCCCGGTGGTAGCGACGCTGATACCTAAATCGGTATCAAATTCCAAGCCCTTTCACGACAAATGATGATTTGCGCCTGATAATATTCCAGTCACAGCGATGCTGATGCTATGATTGGCACCAGATTCTAAGTTCCACGCTCGTGATAAAAATCAGCGAGCTAAAATTGTATATGAAATAGCCAAAATTATGGGGCAACTTGCAACAAAATCAGCAAGTAAAAATATATATGCATACAAAAATAATCGAAATGATTGGGCAACTCGCAATAAAAAGCAGCGAGTAAAAAACAAAAATAGCCGAAATGATTGGGCACCGTGAAAAATAGCCGAAATGATTGGGCAATCGTGACTTTCGCGATATAAAAAGATGAAATGATAAAGAATCGCGGAAAAAAATAAAAAAAATGATGAAAGAATGAAACTTTTGCCCTATAGGCAGTCCATACTGACCCCTGTATACAATCCATGGGCATAAACAAAAAGGGAACCATATCATCCCACCAGGCTCCATCAGAAAGAGAGCCAAGTCTCTATGGCAACATTTACAGCCTAGAGATCAACAATGACGTTCCTTCTCGTTCCAACCGGAAGACGATACGACGTGAACAAATGGAGCCTTGGCAAAGTCCCCTAATTCAAAATCTCGAAGGTCCACAGACAGCTTAGAGACTATCTCGGAGCCACGGCAGAGTCCCTAGTTCCAAGTCTCGATGGCCGCATCTACAGCCTGGAGAGCCACAACAGCGTTCCTCCTCATTCCAGCAGGATTTGAATGCGACAATTAATCTCGGAGGCACGGCAGAGTCCCTAGTTCTAAGTCTCGACGGCCACATCTATAGCCTGGAGACCCACAACAACGTTCATCCTCATTCCAGTAGGATTTTGACGCGACAATCAATCTCGGAGCCACGGCAGAGTCCCTAATTCCAAATCTTGACGGTTCATAGACAACCTAGAGACCGCTTCGACATTCGTCTCATTATAGCAGACGCAACGTCAGCAAAGCGGAGCCATGGCAAAGTCCCTAGTTCCAGGACTCGGTGGTGCACAGAAAACCGAGAGTCAATCCTGACCCCGTATGGCTAAAGTCAATCCTGACCCTGTATGGCCAAAGTCAATCCTGACCCCGTATGGCGACCCCGTATGGACAAAGTCAATCCTGACCCCGTATGGACAATGTCAATCCTGACCCCGTATAGCGAAAGTCAATCCTGACCCCGTATGGCCAAAGTCAATCCTGACCCCGTATGGCCAAAGTCAATCCTGGCCCCGTATGGCCAAAGTCAATCCTGACCCCGTATGGCTAAAGTCAATCCTGGCCCCCTATGGCCAAAGTCAATCCTGACCCCATATGGCCAAAGTCAACCCCTGACCCCGTATGGCTAAAGTCAATCCTGACCCCATATGGCCAAAGTCAACCCCTGACCCCGTATGGCTAAAGTCAACCCCCCGACCCCGTGGAACATGGCCAAAGTCAATCCTAATCCCATGGAAAACGACCAATGTCAACCCTCGACCTCCCCGTCAAAGCAATGCTTTGATTCGGGAGCAGGTCAACTCATCAATCACTTACGAGTCCTCTTGACTTGTGAGGAAGAAAATTCCCTTGTAAGATCCTTACGACTATCAAGAGAAAAGCACACTTAGGAATTCTCACGATTCCTAAGGAGAAAATACACCTACGAGATCCTCTCGACTCGTAGGGAGAAAAGTCTTTGTAAGACCTTCACGGCTCACAAAGTTGAAAAGTCTTAGGTGGCAGATCCTAAACCTGTTTGCTAAGCCATCGCTACCCTGTAAAGAGTCCAAGATGGACAGCTACCTACTATCTACAGGCTACACTTGCTAAAATCGCATGGGGACAACATAGCAAAGAGAATAAAGCAACAGTGGGAGAAGAAAAAATGTGTACCTTTTATTCATGAATTCAATTGAGCACAAGACGAATCATATAAAAGAATAAAAAAATGGATACATGTAATTCAAAGATTACAAATGTTTAATTGATACAAAGGTAGTTACTGAGAAGGAGGCATTTTCAATAAGTCAGCCAGTGGCTCGCGTGCTCCTCTCAACTCCTTTTCTTGGTCAGCCACTGCGGCCAACTCCGTTTCGACTCGAACCCGTTGTTGCAAGCCAGACAAAAGTTTCTCATCGATTTCCCGTTGAGCAACTTCGTGATTCCGCGTAACCCGCTCAAGAAGGTCGAGCTTTTGCCTTAGTGCTAGTCCGTCCGAAATGCATTGTCGCAAATTTTCAAAGACGGCCCTCAATTGCGCAGCGTTTGCTTGAACTTGGGCGCACAGCCGGACAGATTCACCTGAAGCCTCCTCGCATTCTTTCTGCCTCAGGGTCGCTTCTTGTTTGAAATGGCGGAAGAAGGGAATGCTCTACTCAACCCATGCAGCCCGTTGAGAATTCAAAGCCAACATTTCTGGAATGGGATGCCTGAGCTCAATCTTATACAGACAAGCCTCGATCTTCCTGCAGTAGTTTACCCAAGACTCGACAACGCCCTCGCTATAGAAGTTCACGAGTATCGCCAACATGAGATTAACTTCAGCGGCAAAAGCTGCAGCAGATGCAAAGGCCTCGGCGTCAAGGTCCTCGACGAACTCGCTTAACATCCACAGGCTATTCGCAGCACCCCTGGAAGAAGAACGTTTAGCAAAAGGCCCTGCCGGCATGGGAATCTGAGACTCGAAAAGAGCTGGAGTCGGTGTGATTGTTTCAAAACAAATCATAGTCAGACATCGGTTTAAGAGACAAAGAAGATGCAAAGGCGGTGAAGGCTACTATACCGGCTACGACAGGTGGCAGAGCTGGGAGTACTGGTGGCGTGACAATCCTTTCGTCCCCTCCTTCAATTTGTAGTGTTGTAATAAGTTTACAGTTAGCAACGGCAGGGTCATCCGTTAAAGAAAATATAAGTCGTCGGTTAGGAAAGATACTCACCGGTACCAGCAGCCAGACTAATTTCCGACTGGAAAGAGAAGTGCGGGTTCAGCACTTGATACAAATGATCAAAGAGAACTCCTGCAAGGTTACGATGATACATGGTCAGTACACGAAAGACGTTATCGTCAATTTAAATTAAATCACAAACCCATACCTTCCAGCATTTGAGAGGACGCGAGAGAAGGCGAAGGGTCGGCGACCGCCAGAGCGGTAACCGGCGATGCTTCTTCGGGTGGCATGACCTCAATGCTCACCACACCTACATTAGAAACACAATAAATGTTGTCATAAGGGATTGCGAAATAAAAAAGGAAAACAGTGACTCAAAATCTACCTGATGAGTCGCCAATCGAAATTGCGACAAGAGCATCATTAGGTGCAGCGACTCCTTCGCTCTCCTCCATTGGAAGGGTTTCAGCACCAGTGGCTTCATCCCCGGATTCTACGAGAGCCGTCGTGACACTCGCAATGCCGGGCGATGGCAGGGAACTGCAAGGGGAAAGAGCGGCAATTGGAGCAGTCCTGGACTCCTGGGAGAGAGTAGCCATTTCAGGCTCAGCGGTTGCCGTTATCTCACCTGCTTCCTCATCGCCAAGACTTAGCCCTGCAGGATACGATATATGAGAATCTGAAGATCAAACTCTAATAAAAGGACCCATTATTATGTTACCTTGAAGCGGCTTTTCGATTGCCTCCCGAGCCGCGCGCAAAACCTGTCTACGAACGGTAGACAAGGAGGCTGGAGCATCTTCGGAGGAAATAGTGACGGATGGAATAGCGCTTGAGCCTGCACCTATAGCCAAAGCGGCATCATATTCCTTAGTTGCGCTCTTTCTATGCTTCTTGTCGGCCTTGGCAGAGAGAAGTGACCTCCTCAAAACCTTCGTCAAGGAGATGTCATCGTTCGAACCAAGTTCTGCCTCTGGAGCCTCTACGGCGTCCGTCATCGGCTGTTTGAGCGAAGCTTCTTTCGGCAATATTGGGGGAGCTGGGACTTCGGCAGCCGGCCTTGAGAGCGTCGTCGCGTCACCACTCGCGATCGGCATTGCACTTGGGATAACCTGAGTCAAGGTAGTCTCTACAATAAGATGGAAAAGAAGAGTTAGTTTACCTATAAAAACGGGAATGAAGGCATAGTGAACCGAAATGTACCAATGCCCAAGGAAGCACGAAGCCTTTCCTCCTCTTCAAAAGTCCTGAGAGAAGCCGCAAGGGCTTCTTCAGTGGAGATGCCTGTAGAAGAATAAGTGTCAGTTAAAGCATGATAATAAAAACGTAATAGCTAAAAGATACGACTGAAGTCTACCTGACTGTGTAAGGGTGACCAGTCATGTTTTGTGGCTAGCTAATCGCTCGGAAGCTGCAATAGCAGCCTTTAGATCAGTATCATCCAGCGCCATGAATAAGCCTTCGTTGGTCCCGTATTCACTTATGCGCTCGCTGTAAGGAGCATGAGGCTCATGGCCGAATACAATGTCTGCAGAGAGTATTGACTTCTTTCTCTTCTACGAGCGAGTGCCGGTAGCCGCTAGCACAAGTTTACGCTTAGTGGGCACCTTTGGACGACGAGTCCCGATCTCCGAACCCACGTCAGACTCGAGAGACGCCACTGCTACCACTTTCACGGGAGCATGAAGAAGGGGAAGCTCAGATATGGCACGCGGGACCACAATCGCAGCAGCCTCTCTCAAGGGAGGATGAATGACGGTCCACTGCTTTAGGGGAACGGTTGGATTACCAGCCGGGGCTGCGCCCTTGTGATCAAGCAACAGTCGCTTCTCCTCCTTGATAACAACACCCATCACGTGTTGATACCACGCCACGTATACGTTCAGGGCTTTTGGAACACAACTCGGCTCACTGATGAAGAAATTGGACCCTGTGTTTAGGCGCATGAAGTGGTGCAAAGTGCTCCGGATGCCCTTTTCAGTATTAACCGGTTCTGACAAGAATGCCTTGAGAGGGACGCCCTGAATATAACTTGATTGCTGAGCAAAACGGTGGGGTATATCTCATGAACAAAGCCGAGCCGTTCTGCCTGAACACCAAGTAGCCCGGCCTGATCGAGTACAAATAGAGAATCTCTCGAGCTTTCAAGGTAGAAGCTCCGTCCTTAAAGATGCCCCACAGCGGCTGCACCTTCTTAGCGGATTCCTTACCGATGGTCATGATCTTATCAACAAAGGTTATGCCATCCCCGACTGTACGCGGGCGAAGAATCACGCCCCGAGCATCTCGCTGACCTGGCTCCACAGTGGAAGCATCGACCAGCCGCATGATCCATGGAAAATTGCAAGTTTCATAGAAATGAGGCCGCTTGTGTATTCCAAAAGCACCGAGCACATGCAGCTCGAGCCATGTAGTAAAATAATGCATCAGGAAGTTCACAGGCTGTACCCCAAGTTGAGTAGTGTTGGCCACCAAGCTAAGGCCGTGATCCAAATGAGCCAGCCCGGCAATTCCAACAGCGACCTGTCTCCCTTCAACCATCCAATGAACTGGGTAGAAGACAAACGGCCTCATGTAGCGAGGGTGCATGGGAAGTGCGAACCAGTTTAACCACAAACCAAGGAACACTAGAAAGAACGCTTCTTCATCGATGTCTTAAGCAGCGATTTTTGAAAAGGGGACAACCGCGATGTTTGGAAGGAAGAAACTCTTTTGATCGGCTTCCGTTATCGGCCGGCTATCCAAGACAAAACCGAAAAGATCATCAAGTTTGGCAAACCTTTCACCTTGTTGCGATAAAGCTTCTGGGTGGAGAAAATGGGCGATGAAGTCTGCAAAGCCAACCCCATGGCTTCTAGATTCAAGAAATAGGCCCTCGTAAATGTTTAGCACCTTGATCAAGCTGGGGAATCGGTGCTGAATGACATTTTCTGGGGTTAGACCCGTCATCACCAGTCGGGCAGCGAAAATATACTCGTCAGGGGGAAAGATCTCCTCATAATGCTCCCCTGTGACAGGAAAGCCGAAGATATCCGCAAACTCCTCCAAAGAGATGGAAACTTCCCGATCTAGCATAAGGAAGGTGTGAGTTGGAACGTTCCATTGTTCCAAAAAGGTTTTGACCCACTATGCTAGAGGCGTGGAATACTGGAACAGATAAGCATAGATCGCGGGGTACAACCCGAGTCTCAACAACTCTGAATTCTTTGCCGATAAGATGTATCGGGACCACCGCAGATATCCAGCTGAGTGACGGGGAGTCAACCCTATATTGTATGGCTGTCCTCAAGGGCATGACTCGCCCTGGCATATACGCCGCCTTAGAATGTCCAAAGCTATCGGTGGTTGTACAGGTATTGCAGCCATAGAGGGCTGAAGGCAACCCTCTGAAGTCCAATTAACCACCTCCACGACATAGTTCACCGGGGGTACGTCAGCATAATGAATCGCCAAAATGGGCTCTGAAGGTGTTGCGCAAGAGAAGCTATGCCGACCCATGATGATCTGGTTGTACCATGTTCCCCATAAATGGAGATTCTTACGCTCTGGGTCGTGATCCTTGATCAGTGCGAAAACTTCTCGGTCTACTGGCGCTGCAGAGAACCCTCTTTCTGAATGGACAAAGGGAAACGAAGTATCGAAAGACATGGTACCTGCACGAAATAGAACAAAGTTAGCCGTCAATGCTACAAGTCAAGTTCTGGCACTGGGTACTTTAAATTCGTACCGCACTGTAATGCAGTGGAAAGGGACCCGGGGGGACCCTCATAATCTAAATGATAACTCATCATTAATAAAACAGTCTCATCATTTGATGAGACTGTCATTAAATGAGGAAATCCTCAAAGGATTCTCATTTAAAGGGGGTCCCTCGGGCCAAGGAGTAAATCTCCCATTGAGAGCAGCGCTCTACAACAGAGTGACATCTGTCAGCTCTGATGATGAAAGGAATAAAATTCTTCAAGAAAAATCCTAAAGAGCTATGCTCTGTAAAATGATGGAACAACCCATCAGAAAACTTTAAGAAAAGCTTTTAATGAATAAAAAATTCCGAGATCTTAAAGATCTATGAACAAACTCTAAGAGTTTTCATGAAAGATTAACAAATCTATACGATTTGAAAAGAGCAAAGCTCTGTTAATGGGTTAAGAGACCCTAAGAAAGATCTCTTTAGATCTATGAAGAGAAAAGCTCTATTGAGAAACCCTAAAAATCTATATGATTTGAAAAGAGTAAAGCTCTGTTAGTGGGGGAAACCTTAGAAAGATTTAATCTTTACTTAAATTTTTGACAGAGTTCTGTCCCTAAGAAAATTCTTAAGACAAAGAGCTATGCTCTGAAGGAGAAATAATTCTCAGAAAAAAAAAGTAAAGTAAGAAGATGAACAGAGATCATCTCAAAGGGCCAAAGGCCCTATTTATATGCACTGAGAACCGTTTCAACTTCTAAGTTGATCTAAGGGCGCAGATGCTACCACTGCTGCACTCACGCATAAGCCACGTGAGCGCAACGGTGGAGGGGCATTTGTTTCCCCTAATCAGAGCAAAACTCTATTCAAATTTTCAAAATTTGAAATGAAGCAGCACTTCATAAAAGCGCCAGCAAGCAGCGCTCATGTGCAAAGCACGGGTGCGCTGGCGCAAAGAGCGCCAGTGCTCTGAAGCAGCGCTCACGTGCAGGGCACGAGGGCGCTCGCGCTAAGAGCACCAGCGCTCTGAAGCAGCGCTTACGTGCAAAGCACGAGTGCGCTGGCGCTAGAACTAAATTTTCCCCACCATTGGATCAAAGATCCAATGAAGATGATAAATCATCAAGTTACCAGAATAAAATTCTGTTAAGAAAATATTCTTCAGAATCTTTCCAAACAAAAAGATTTTGCTCTGTAAATCAGAGCACCGTCGGATCAATTATCCAATGGTGATTAAAAATCACAAAGGTACAGTATAAATTCTGTATGGGAAAGATTTCCCAATTTTGTTAAAAACAAGAAGATTGCCTTCTGTAAAAAAGAAGCCCTAGGATCAAAAATCCAACGGTGGGGAAATCCCCAAATTAATTAGAGAAAAGATCTCTTCAACTGATTCAACAAATCAGCTTGCCCTATATAAAGGCCCCAAGTCTTCAAGTCTCATATAAAGGAATCCCCCCACAAGGTTTGAGAAATTTCAAAGAGAAGAGAAAGCTCTGAGAAGAAGAACTTTTCTTCAAAGTAAAAACAGAGAGATAAAAAAATCTTATCAGAAAAAGAACTTAGTTCTTATGCTGGATCATAGATCTTTAAGACAAATTGTCTTTCACAAAAGAGATTAAAACATCTCATAATAAAAAGCGGGGAGAATAATTCAATTCTCTTAGGATCACAGATCCATAAAGGCAAAACCTTTCACCAAGAACATAAGAGATTGATACATCTCCTATAAAAATAAGAATTTTGTTCTTAGATCCGCGAGAGAAAATCTCTTATAAGAGAAAATTTAATTCTCAGAGCGCAAAATTGCCTAAAAAAGAGAGCCTTAGTGCTCCAGTTTAAAGAAGAGCCTTAGCGCTCCAAATTTAGCGCACAACTCTCCAAGTTTAAAGAAGCGCCTCAGCTCTCCAAATTTAGCGCACAGCGCTGCAGAGTCTTAGAGCTCCAAATTTAAAGAAGTGCACTATGCTCATTTTCTGGCGCACAGCGTCAAATGCGCCACGTGCTCCTCACATGTGCGCTACTTCACCAGAAGCGTACTGCGCTCATTGTCTGGCGCACAGCGCCAAGCACGCCACGTGCTCCTCACATGTGCGCTACTTAAACAGAAGCGCACTGCGCTCATTGTTTGGCGCACAGCGCCAAGCGCGCCACGTGCTCCTCATGTGTGCGCTACTTAAACAGAAGCGCTCTGCGCTCATTGTCTGGCGCACTACGCCAAGCGCGCCACGTGCTCCTCACGTGTGTGCTACAACACAAGAAGCGCTCTGGCGCACAGCGCCAAGCGCGCCACGTGCTCCTCACGTGTGCGCTAAAAGAACATAAACTGTTCTATAAAAAAAGCCCCAGAGCTATAATGAGTGCTCGGCACTCAATAAAAGACAAAAAACAATTGTCAGAACCAATGCTCAGCATTTTGACTGAATGGGCCAAGCCCAAGTTGGCCACAGATCCCTACTTCAGATCAATTGAGCCCATATGCTCACAAATCTTTGATTTTAGTCTCAAATTTGACTACAGATCTCCCAACCAATATTGGTTCAAGAGTACATCTCTTCACTCTTCTGACATTTGTCCTTGTAATCCTTCAACGTCTTCAGAGAGGTGACGGGTCCCGACAACCAGACATTCTATGGACTGGGGGGTTCTTAAACTCACGGACTATGAGGTCCTTAAACTATACGGACCGTGGGGTCTTTAAACTCATGGATTATGATGTCCTTAAACTTTACATACTATGATATCTCTAAACTAGACTATGATGTCTTTAAACTCTATGGACTATGACGCCCTTAAACTTATAGAGCCTAAATGCTCTTTTGTTGGATCTAAATGATCCTGTTAAGTAGATCTTAGTATAAAATTAGACTAACGTATCCTTAACAAATTGTTAAGTTGATCTTAGTCTAAAATTAGACTAACATATCCTTAACAAACGTTTAAGTTGATTTTAATCTCAATGAGATTAACGATCCTTAAACCCAACCCAAAACCAAATCTAAGAAAATACGGATTTAGACTAATCCACGCCCTACGGGCGACAACATAAATTAGTCTCCGTATACAATCCACGGGAAACCAAAAAATAAAACAAACACACACGACACGAAGTGACCATCTGGAGAAGGAGAAAGTTGTTACCGCGATGCGGTAGCGTAATTAACTGCAGGGGCTTGCGCCTGCAGGGAAGAGCGTCCCCACAATCAAAAACCCCTCAAACGAGGGGGAATCTGACGAAGCCTACTACATCGGCCGCATCTATCTAAACCTCCGGTACACGGTGCCATAAATTAACTTGGCATCTTCGGAGAGGTGGACGGATAAATCCAAATAGCATCTGCCCCTAAATTCAGGCAAGTGGTTTGTCTTCCCGGTTTTCGGCGATGAACAGAAAGTGTGCTAGTTAGTTTTTTCTTTTTTCTTATATTTTCCCCTACTCTTGAATAAAAGAGGTTTGCTCGAGAAGACCAAAATTAAGTTTAGGGGAATTGTTCAGTCGAAAATATTGCATTTTGTAACATAACAATTTTCTCATTATTCTAATCATCTAAGGGTATTTATTGTAAATATAAAACGGATTATAAATTCATCTGCAAAATACCAAATACCACGTGTTATAGTTATAATCAACATTCTGGAGAGAATTTATGTGTTTATTACTTCACGCATGATATTGTATATTTCAACACTTTTCATCAAGATTTTGTGCAGAAAATTGCTCAGGTCAAAGAATCGGAATCGCAAAAATTGCCGATAAAATGCAGCAAGTCAAAGAAATAAAATATGGCAGAGATTCAGAAAAGATAATAAGATTCCAGACATCCGAAGAAGACCATAAAGCCAACACCAAACAACCCCAGAGAAATCATGCAGAGATCTCTTCAAACGGCCGCGGAACCGCGTCCGATTCAGCCTGATCGGCCGCGGATCCGCGGCCGAGTTGGCTCGTCGGCGGTCCGAACTTCTCCAGAGACTTCCTCGTAACTGCCAAGCTTCTTCAAGATACTTCAAACTCCCTAGCTTTCTCCAGAATCTTCCCTACAAAAGCCAAGCTTCTCATGCAAGCTTCATAACAACTTAGCTTCTAGTGGAAGATAAACCTAGATTCTAGTGGAAGATTGGGAGAACTATAAAAGGAGACCTAGGATTACATTTCAAGGGTTGTTCAATAATTTCATATTTTTACACACAAGTTGAGTGACAAAACTTGTGATCAAATCCAAATCCAATCAAAATTAAGATCCATTGAGAGCAAAATCAAGAGACAATCGAAGAGCCTTTATCGCAACGCCGATCATCATCAAGAGCAAAAGATCCGCATCCGATCCACGACTCACGGCGATCGAGCCATGCAAAGATCGACGACAAATTCCCTTTCAAAGGAGCGATCGAGAGCTAGTCTTGTAAACTCGAATTGAGAGGTGTAATTTGAAGGAGATTTAATAAAGATGATAATTGTAATTCTCGCTTTCTTTACATTCTTGCATTATGAAATTTCTATTTCTTGATTCTTTTATTTTCATGATGCGTGAGTGAAATCTCCGCTTGTAAAGAAATCGAGAGAATCTGTAGATCTAATGATGATGAAATACTAAACTAATCTTAAGTCTTATGAGGATTGTGAACTTTAGAAAAAAGAATCATCGATGACCTAATTTGGAGCAAGATCACGTTCTTTGATTAATTCGTAACAAATTAGGGATCAAATGATTGATCATTTTCTTTACTAGAGGCTAGAATTGAATGATGATCAATGAAAAGATAAGGGATAGTAAAGGAGAAACCCTAGTTTCTTCAATAGATCCCTAATCTTCATTGGTCGTTATCGATCTAGCTAAAATTCATCAATAGATAAGATTTGTAATTATTAGTATTCATCATTGTTACTAATTCGATCGATTCCTACAAGCCATTCTACAAATTCTTGATAACTAAATTGATATTGGATACTTTCTTGAATTCTTGATTCTTGATATTTTTCTTGATATTTCTTGAAATTAAATCTCATAAATCTTGAATCATCTTCTTGAATTTTCTTTTATATTTCATTTCGACTCAACTAAAGCATGAACGAATAAGTACTCGCATCTCAGTGGACGATCCGTTCTCATTAACGAAACTACTTCGACACCGTTATTAATTGCGGTATAAATTCTTTGATTGTGATAAACTTTTCATTCTATACAACTTCACAATTTAAACGATCAATCAACATGGCTCCATTTTGTTTTGACCCTAGGGTCGCTTGTTGACGTCGCATCTGCATGCTGCTGGAGTGAGAAGAAACGTTGTTGTTGACACTGCGTCTGCTGTAACGAGACGAATGTCGAGGTGGTCTCTAGGTTGTTCGTAAACCATCGAGACTAGGCTCTCCCTTTGATGGAGCCTGGTGGGAAAATATGGTTCCCTTTTCGTTTATGCCCATGGATTGTATACAGGGGTTGATGTGGACTCACCTGTAGGGCAAAAGTTTCATTTTTTATTTCTTTCCGCGATGCTCTATCATTTCAGCTTTTTATATCACGAAAGTCATGATTGCCTAATCATTTTGGCTTTTTATCGCGGTGCCCAATCATTTCGGCTATTTCATATGCATATATTTTGCTCGCTGATTTTTATTGCGAGTTTCCCCATCATTTCGGCTATTTTATATGCATTTTTTGCTCGCTGATTTTTGTCGCGAGTATGGAACTTGAGAGCTGATACCAATCCTCGCATTAGCATCGCTGCGACTGGAATATTGCCAGTAGCGAGTCATCATTTGCCATGAAAGGACTTGAAAATTGTCACATGTTCAGGCATCAGTATCGCTACAACTGGAATATTGCCAGGAGCGAATCATCATTTGCCTTTGTGGGTTTGAACAAAGGTGGCTTAGCAAACAGGGTTAAGGTCCTGTCGACTAAGGTTTTTTGACTCTATGAGCCGTAGGGGTCTCGTAAAGGTATTTCTTCTTACGAGTCGTGAGGATCTCGTAGGTATATGTTCTCCTTAGAAGTCGCGAGCACTTCTAACTAGTGTTTTCTCTTATAAGTCGTAAGCATCTCATAAGAGTATTTTCTCCTTATAAATCGAAAGGACTTACAAGTGTCGTTCACCATATGAGGACATTCCTCATGATTGGTGGAACTTGTTGGGGGAAATGTTTATTTATGCCCGTGGCTTGTATACAAGGGCCAGCATTGTACCGCCTGTAAGGAAACTTGGGGGATACGACAGCTTAAGAAAAGGTTTAGATCCCTGTAACTTAAAGCTTTGAATCCTATGAGCCATGAGGGTCTTATAGGGGGAGTTCTCCTTACGAATCAAGAGGATTTCGTAAGTGAAAATTTTACGAGATTGCACCCTTTCGGGTTTTCACAAGCTCGCCGATAGCCCTACTGTTTTTACTCACGGGACCCTTTCACCTTTCGGGTTTTCATCCATGCCCATTTCGCTTTTGGACATACCGTTTTTTTACGAGGTTGCGCCTTTTTGGGTTTTCACAAGCTCACCGGTAGCCCTGCTGTTTTTACTCACGGCTCCCTTTCGGGTTTTCATCTGTGCCCATTTATCTTGTGGACATACCGTATTTTTTTTACTACGAGGTTGCGCCCTTTCAGGTTTTCACAAGCTCGCCGGTAGCCCTGCTGTTTTTACTCACGGCGCCCTTTCCGGTTTTCATCCGTGCCCATTTCTCTTGTGGACGTACTTTTTTTTTACTGCTTGGGTTGCAGTCTTTGCCGTTGGAGATTTGATTGCAACATAGATCCCAAGAGAAGACATCCTCATATTTGGGGCGATGCGCTATGTTTGAGGCGGAGTACTAGTTTAGAGACATTACGGTCTGTTGTCACCATTTTGGAGGCGACGGTTAGTTTAAGAACATCACGGTTCGATGCCAGTTTAAGGACGTAGTGGTCCATTGTCTCCGTGTTTGTGGCGGATATTCTGTTGGATACTACTTTAGTGTTTTGACTCAGGAAGACAGCGAGCGGACACGAGCGTCGTCATTTATCATTAACCTATGTCGTGACTTGTCAAGCGTAGTATTTCTTAAGGAATTGGCCCTTTATTGGCCGGAAGGGTCTTTTGCCATGCATATCCATGAGCAAATAGGCCCCCACCTTGGTAGACATTGTCTATGATGTAAGGGCCTTCATAGTTCGGCAAGAATTTCCCTCGTTTTGCACGATTAGGGATCATAGGTCTTTTGACAACTAGCACGAGTTCACCTTGGCGGAATGTTCTTGGCCTAGTTAGTCTTTCGTATAGCGCGTTATACTTGCTTTGTAAGCTTCCAGGTTTTGCTGCGCCAAGAGACGAGTTTCATCGAGGGCAGCGAGCTCCTCAAGCCGAAGATGGGCATTTTCTTCATCCGTCAGCTCGTACTGAACTGCCACTCGTAGAAAGGGTGGCTCTATCTCTAAGGGAAGTACCACTTCCGTGCCGAATACCAACGCGAATGGTGTTGTATTCGTGGCCGTTATGAACGTAGTTCGATACGCCCAAAGGGCTTCATGCAGTCTCTCGTGCCAGTCCTTTTTATTTTTGTCCACCGTTTTCTTTATGATCTTCGTCAAGGTCTTGTTGATGTTAGTTGTATGTATGCCCCAGAGGCCATTATTGTACATATGATGTATATTATAGTGGAGGCTTAGACATATATAGGGATGACTTTCTCGCTCGACAGGATAGTATGCTATCTGGTTGCTCTTTATTTTAACATGTACACTTATATCGTCTCTCTGTGACATGTTGGTAAAGCCCTTAGGATTTGTACTTGAATTACAGGATTATGATAGGGACCATACTAGTGGGGTCTGGGTACATTGAACAGGACTCGCCGAGAACTCTTAGATGGTATTATACCTCACGTTAGATAGCAGTTCTCTGGTGACACTGGTGCAGGTTAGTCTGTAGATCCGAGATCATCATAGAGTCTTGTGTTTCTCTCACTGTGCTTTGATTTCCACCCTACCACGGCTCTACTGAGTCATGCAAACAGGTGGTTTTTGGGTACAGTTCCGAGTCACATGGAGGCAAAGAGCGATGCGAGGGGATTCGTCTCTCCCGGTATTGGGGGTTGATGTTGTGATGTACTCGATTGGCCATAATAGGAAATCCTTGGCCAAGGTTGTTGAGATTTACTGGTAAGTGTTATCAGTAGTTTCTCGAGCTATACCTTACATCGGCACGACTTATCACGCTATTGGGGTCTGACGTTTCACCATCCCCAAGCTGGATATGCGATATATCAGACGAACAGATCGGACTATACGGTAGTGTTACTTATGGATTCACGGGAGTATGAGCAAGCCTGCTTGTTGATCTTCTGATCGTTCAATACCCTGGTGGCCGTTACGTTTAGTATACCTCTGACGGCTTATGGGTGACTGATATGATCACCACCTACTGCCGGCATATTGACGAGTCTTTAGAGTCCTACACAGAGGTTTCCTGGCTCAGGAGAAATGAAGTTGGAGCACATACGTGATATGTGCGGGACCAAGATTGATACGAGTTTGTGATACCGTATTGTATTCTTGCGATATGTGATATTGACCGGGTATATGTGATATAGTCGGGTTATCGAATCAAGTGTTGATTCGGTAAGTTGATATTATTGATATTAGTCGGTTATATGTGATATAGCCGGATCATTGAATCAAGTGTTGATTTAATGATTTAATGGATAATTATATATTTGATATATGAATTTACATTAACTAATATTGGTCACTTGACCATTTCTTTTTCTCATTTTGTATACATGATATATATATGATATATATTAATGTCTCATGCAAGGTTATATATGCAGGTTGTGTGTGTAGGACTTACACCATAACCATGATATAATTAGGTTTTAAATATCTTTAGTAATTCAAAATTGAGTGGGATTATGTCATGCTTGGAAGCTTGGAGAAGTTTTGCTTGCCATTGACTTATTCCGCCCAATTTGTTTTATTAAGAGATATTTATAAACCTAACCATTATCGTTGCCATGGTTAAGTCTCTACAAGAGTTAGTGTATGACACTGACTCACCTAGGGTTGCAATTCAAACCTCATTCTATTCTCTTGTTCATCTTCTTCCTCATCTCTTCAAGCTCTCTAGGGTTTTGGGAGATGAAGAATCCAAGTGAGAAAATCAAATCCAAAGTGAGCAAAATTCCTATTTTATCATCCTCTACTACTAGTCATTTAGTTTAGAGTGTTCTCTTCCCTAATCTACCATTAGAGAAGAGGTAGCTTGTGCTTGAGTTCCCTCGACGTAGATCATCTTCAGCCTCGAAGACTTCTAGCATGCTTGTTTGTATCGCTTGGTGGAGCCTATCTTGAGTCCGGGAGATCGATGCTTGGAGTGAAGGGACGACTACACGGAGCTTTAGAAGTGAAGGACCAGGTCTACAAAGGTTGTATTCTTGTTCACTTATCATTGTAATGTTTGATTACAAAGTTTTGTTACCCTAACTTTCTAGTTCGATTCCTAGGATATTTGCTTAGCACCCCCCAAAATTTTTTGTTGTGGCATGTTTGATGCTTGCTAACCCTAGGCATGGTGCTAAGGAAACCCTACAGTGGTATCAAAGCCAAACTAGAAACTTAGATGATATTAGAAACAATACGAAAATGAAACTAATCCGAAAATACGATTTCTGAAACCCTGCAATTTTTGCCCTCTGTCGTTTTTCAAAGTATCTGTAAAAATTATTCAAGCAACTGCAGAAGCATGTATGTGATACATGTAGAGCACAGAACAAGTTTGAGACCCATTGCTCGGATTTGACCCGAGCACAATAGCAAATTTCACGAGGAGGCCGGCCATATTGACTCTAAATTGCCTCGTTTTTGTTCTGTGCTCTGGTCTATAGATTTTGGGGTTTCAGGTATTGTTTGTTTAGTCCAAAATTTCATGTGATGTAAATTTTGCTATAGGACTAATACGGAGTGTTTCGTAGTCGTATTTTTTAACATTGTAATGGTAGCCTAGATGATGTTTAACACTTCGAACGAGCTTCCAACACTGCCTCATGATTCCCTCTGAAGTTTTCTAAGAGTTGGAATTTTCTAAGTTGAGTATATTCAATGGTCATGTAAGTAAGTCTATGGACCCTCTAGAAGAACAAGAACCTTAACTCAATTCTATGCCCACGGAACCGCGATCGAACACTAGGGTTTGCCGTAGTTCCGCGGTACCATAGGTGAGGCATTGGTTGACCCTTCTACGGCTGGTCCATAGGTACTGTGGCACGTTTTGGGTATTTCAACTTTGCTCAAGTGTTGAGTTCTTAGGGAGATGAGGGTGTTTGTTGATTTGATCGAAACGTTTAACATCGTCTTGTTGATTGTGATACAATAGTCGGAATCCACAATAATTAGTTATGTGATAACTAGTTTGAATTTTATAAATCTAGCAATTTAGTCTTATTTGATCGGTTACCACGGAATTTTGATGTGGATCAAAAGTCCGTCGCAATCACGTAGTGTACGAGGATACCCGCCGGGTAACCTTACTAGATAGCCATGCCCCATAGCCCCGACAAAGTGACTGTAGGAGAACCCCGTCGCCAAAAGCATCCGTTCGGGTGCTCGCGGCTGCGGTGTTCCGCCTAAGTGCACTTCATCGAGGACATCAAGGGTGCGGCCGTCTACTAAAGTTTCCGATGAGCATTCGATCAGATTATCGGGAATCTTGTTGAATTACCCGATTGGTTATTGAAAAGTTTTTTCAATATCGAGACTAAAATGCGGGATTTATAATTGTTAGGCATGAGATGTCTAAGGAATTCATATTGTTAGACATGAAATCCAAAGTATGAGATACATTGGGTTTATGATATCTAAGGTGGTTGCTGATTCCAATTGTTGTAGTATTTCACTTTCTTTTCTGCGACCGTAAGTGTAATTTGTTGGGTATCGCCGGTTTCGTTGCTATACGTCAACGACAATTGGGATACGCATATTTACTTACGTTAATGACATATGATGTTATGTATTGCTGGGATATGTTATATTGGATCTTCGTGTTTGAATAACCGGGGGTTTTATATGAGATGAGAGATATTCATTTTCATTCATGTAAAATTAAATATATGTAATTTTCTTTTATTTGGGGCACTTCCGGGTTGAGAATGATGTCACCATTGTTGTATATTATTTACTTTTCCACATTAGGATAGACCCAAGGAGGAAAGCATAAGTAACCGGGTTCTAGGGTCCAGTGGGAGGCCATCTCGAGGAGTCGAGACCGGCTCTCTTAACCCTAGAATTGGGAAGGTTACTTGCCGCTCTCATAGGGGTTTAAGGATGTGCGTTTGGCTATTCATCGCGAATGTGGAATCAGTGTTTTTTACTGGCTTGATATAAAACGTGGAAATCCCAGTTTATCCAATATTTCATATGTTCTTTTCCGCTGCTGATATTCTTTGATGTGATCACTTGATATGTTGACATGATTGCTTATATTATATATATATGATATATATTAAATATTGATGCTTACGTTTCTTATGTAATGCTTAGGAAGCATAAATGATGGGACTTCATTAATGAGATTAATGAAAGAAAATAAACCTAAATGATGTTGCAGAATCAGATTTGAAACACACTCGGCCTTTTTTTATGAAAAAGCAAGTTTCAAAATGCGGAGTTTAAGCCACTCCTTTTAAAACCATTTGATTCTACAACGATATCAAGTTCAAAGCGTTAAAGGTTTTCTTAAAAACTATCCGCAACCCTCCATCGTTTTAGGAAGTAGAGTACTTAGTATTCGTGCTGCGTATGTCAATCATAGTTGAGGCGTAGTGTACGGTAGCTAAGTGATGTCTTCCTACACAGTATATGATGCGATTAGTTAGGATATTCATGTGATTATGTCGACCATAGTTGAGGGTCATGTGAGTGGGTCTAATTAATCATGGAATGACGGGTAGAACTTGACTAGGACTTATGATATATTGACCATAGTTAAGGTCATAAGTACTAGGGGTAAAAACCTTTATCGGGAGTTTCAAGTATTGAAATTTGCAATGAGATTGCATACCTTCTATATGATAATTGGATCCCGATACCTACTGCGAGTAGTTGTTACTCCTGGGAGACTTTTGCACTTTACAATTAGCTAATCTATTAGGTGTCTAGAAAGGTGTCAACGAGGTTACGCCTCTGGGAAAACAAGGTTTACTTTAGTTAACTCTGTACGAAAGCACGGGGAACCTCCCTCAAAGTATCGACACTGGCCTGGCTGAACGGTTAGCGAACTTGTAGGGTGTAATTAGTCCCGGCTAGTCTTTCCTTTTAGGATTTAAAGGAAGATTTGATAAAAAAAGTGGGAGCCATCCTGATTAGATAAATAAATAACCAATCTAATCTTGCAAGAGCGCATTTAGAGTGTTTTATTCTCTCTCCCTCCAAGTAGCGACTATGTCACGCCTTAATCAAGATAATAATATGGATGTTTTGACCGAACCTACTTATTATACTGAGCTGGGGAACGTTGGTTCCGTTCTTTCTTATAATTGTTATAAGAATGTACAGCAAATAGTGGAATACCAGAATTCCGATTCCACCGAATCGAAGAAGCATGTTGATGCATCTTCTTCAGGTGTGTTCATTACCGAGAACTGTTTCTCTGTATACTCTACGTCCTAAGTATATGATACCAGATCGGGATCCCATATATGTAATTCGTTACCTGGGCTCGGATAGGTAGAGAACTGGGAACGGGTGATAATGCAATTGTTGCAGCCAAGTCAGTTAGCAAATATCACCTTGTATTATCAGAATACATTGATTCTGAACAAATGTTATTACATATCGAACCTGACATACAAAATTATATCAGTATCTTTATTTGATAAAGAAGGATATGATCTTGTATTGCCGGATAATGTTGTGAACATTGTCCTGAATCAAGAGTTGATTGGATCAGGCACGTTATGAAATAGCATATACGTTCTAAATCAAACAACAGTTCTAAGTATGTAGAACACACACAAGGGGACTAGTTCAGAAATGAACAAATCCTACTTGTAGTATTGTAGACTAGGTCATATCAATGCGACACGGCTAGCTAAAGCACATAAGGATGAATATTTGAATCCGTTCAAACTTTCATCTTATGATAACTTACCAGTCATGTCTCAAAGGTAAAATGACCAACACTCCGTTTACTGGAAACGGAGGAAGAATTGCTGAACTCTTGGATTGATACATGTTGATGTATGCGATCCAAGTCTATACATGCCAAGTTGGTTCCTCATATTTTATTGTATATTCACTGACTATCTCTTAAGATTTGGACATATGTTCCTGTTGAAACAAAATTCTATAACTTTTGAGAAATTCAAAGAATATAAAACTTAAAGTTGAGAACCAAATGGGTAAGAGTATTAAGTCCTTCGATTTGATCGAAGAGAAGAATACTTGGGTATCGAATTCCTGGTTATCTAAAAAGAGAATGAGATTCTCTCTCAGCATTACTCCTCCGTATACACAACAGCACAACAGGTGTATCGATGCGGAGGAATCGCACCCTATGAGATATAGTGCGCTCTATGATGAGGAATGCTGAGTTGCCTATTTCCTTTTGGAGTTATGCACTTAAGAAGCTGCATGCCTATTGAATGGTTCCCACCAAATCAATGCCTGCCACTCCATATGCGATATGGTATGGGAAGAGACCATATCTTAAGCAAGCTAAGATATGGGATTTTCCGGCCTATGTTGAGAGGTTCATTGGCAACAGAAAAAGGAGGAAGCTCAACAATGGGTCTTTCTTTGCTCGGCAAAATCCGGACAAGTTGAGGCAGGGTCAGTTCTATAAGTTTGTTGGATAATCCCAAACATTCGTGAGGGAATATCTTCTAACAAACCGAGGAAAAAAAAATGTTTTGTTTCTCAACATGACCACCTTTTTAGAAAAAAGGAATTTCTTGAAAAACAAATAAGTCGTCATGAGGTAGAACTGGAAGGAGTTCCAGCTGTACAAACTGAGACTGATGATTTAGTGGAACCGGAGGGTTCAATAGTCTCCAACGAACCTCAGCCTCTCCGCGAATCTAGTAGGGTTCCTCACCTAATCGAGAGATAATATGATTATTCTCAGTGACAGTGGGAGCGAGGATTGCATCATGGTTGATGATGAACCAACTAGATTCAACAGTCCTTCACGAATGGGATTCTATGAAATGGCTGGGTGCAATGTGATCTGAGATGGAATCCATATACACCAACAGAGTATGGACTTTGGTTGCTTTATCTGAAGGGTTAAATCCCCATCAGGAGCAAGTATATCTTGGGAAGATTACTTGGTGTATATGGAAAAGTTGAGACTTTTAAAGCTAGACTTGTAGCAAAAGGTTCTCCTCATATAACCAGGTATGGACTATGATGAAACCTTTTCTCCCGTATCTATGCTTAAGTCCATCAGGATCCTACTTACCATCGCTGCATACTATGACTACGATATCTGGCAGTTGCACGTCATGACCACTTTTCTAAATATGATTTAGAAAAGAGCATATACGTGGCAGCCGGAGGACTTCGTAAATAGTGAGAGCAGCGAAAACATGTGCAAGCTTCTTAGTTGAAGCATGCATCGCGGAGTTGGAACGTCTATTTTGATAGCAGTCAAAGAGTTTGACTTCATCAAAAGATGAACCTTGTATATACAAGAAGGTAGTAGAGAGTGAGATTGTCTTTCTCATGATTGGAAATGGGTTTCCTATGCTACGCTCGGTCAAGCTCCTCTTATTACGAGGATTCTCCATAAAAGATCTGGGTGATACCTACTAAATCTTAGGGTTGAGATCTATAGAGATAGATCTATGTGGATGTTGGGAGTGTCACAAATCCAGGTACATTAACACCATAAAGGGTTTAGTATGGGAGATTCTAAGCATAGTGGTTCGCCCACTTACTCTGAATCACTCTCTCCAAAAAGACGTCTCTCGAGACTGATTTTGATAGAGCTCGCATACAAGGGATGCCCTCTGCTTCCGCAATAGAATTTATCATGTATGCGATGTACCAGACCAGATGTAGTAAACTCACTAGGTGTAGTGATTAGGAATCAATCGGATCTTGGGAGAATCGTTGGATAGCTATGAAATACTAAAGAAGTGTTCTTGGTGTTATGGTAACGGTGAACTCCAGTGGGAGTCCATTACCAATTCGAGCATCCAGGAGTGATAAACTCGACTGATAGTCAGTCTCAGGATTTGTCTTTACCCTCAGTAGAGGGACGGTATGTTGGAAGAGTTCCAAGCTATATACCATGGCAATCTAGATGATAAAGGCTGTATACATCTCTACCAACGATCCTACCAAAGAGGTTGTCTGGGTATTTCTTGTTCATGTGATGAATATCGTTCCTACCATTGAATGTCCAATATTCGTATTGTGACAATAATGGAGTTGTGGCTTTTTCCTAGGAACACCGGTCCCATCAGCGATCCAGGCATATTCTGAGGCAGTATCACCTGATCAGGAGATGGTTGATCTCCGGGTGATCGAGATTAGGAGAGTTGATTTGAAGAAAACACGGTGGATCCACTCACGAAGGCTTTTCCCATGAGAGACTTTTATGGGAAGTTGGGTATGAGATACTACAACAGATGGCCTTAGTGCAAGTGGGAGATTGTTAGTTGTATATATGCCCTAGAGACCATTATTGTACATATGATGTATATTATAGTGGAGGCTTGGACATATATAGGGAGAACTTTCTCACACGATATAATAGTATGCTATCTGGTTTCTCTTTATTTTAACATGTACACTTATATCGTCTCTCTATGACATGTTGGTAAAGCCATTAGGATTTGTACTTGACATCCAGAATTATGATAGAGATCATATTAGTGGGTTCTGGGAAGTCGGTAAGTACAGCCTTCAATTGTTCCTAGTCGTGGGAGTATCGAGACAGGGCATCGATATTCCAGAGTAGACTAGCGTACGTATCTTGACCTATATGATGGGCGATGGATTATCCCACATCCATTGGTGTTTGACATCAAAGATAGTATACGGGTGCTCAGTAGAGACTGGGTATACTGAACAGGACTCGCCGAGAACTCCTAGATGGTATTATACCTCACGTCAGATAGCAGTTTTCTGGTGACACTGGTGCAGGTTAGTCTGTAGACTCGGGATCGTCATAGAGTCTTGTGTTTCTCCCACTATGCTTTGATTTCCACCCTACCACGGCTCTACTGATTCATACAAACAGGTGGTTTTTGGGTAAAGTCCCGAATCACATGGAGGCAATGAGCGATACGAGGGGATTTGTCTCTCCCGGTATTGGGGGTTGATGTTGTGCTGTGCTCGATTGGCCATAATAGGAAATCCCCAGACAGGGTTACAGAGATTTACGGGTAAGTGTTATCAGTAGTTTCTCGAGCCGTTATGAACCTTACATCGGCACGACTTATCAAGCTATTAGGGCTTGATGTTTCACCATCCCCAGGCTGGATATGCGACATATCAAACGAACTGACCGGACTGTACGGTAGTGTTGCTTATTGGATTCATGGGAGTATGAGCAAGCCTGCTTATTGATCTTCTGATCGCTCAATACCATGGTGGCCGTTACGTTTAGCAGACCTATGACGGCTTGTGGGTGACTGATATGATCACCACCTACTGCCGGCGTATTGACGAGTCTTTAGAGTCCTACATAGACGTTTCCTGGCTCAGGCGAAACGAAGTAGGAGCACATATGTGATATGTGCGGGACCAAGATGGATACAAGTATGTGATACCGTATTGTATTCTCACGATTTGTGATATCGGCCGGGTATATATGATATAGCCGGGTTATCGAATCAAGTGTTGATTCGGTAAGTTGATATTATTGATATTAGTAGGTTATATGTGATATAGCCAGATCATTGAATCAAGTGTTGATTTAATGATTTAATGTATAATTATATATTTGATATATGAAGTTACATTAACTAATATTGCTCACTTGACCATTTCTTTTTCTCATTTTGTATACATGATATATATATATGATATATATTAATGTATCATGCAAGGTTATATATGCAACTTGTGTGTTTAGGACTTACACCATAACCATGATATAATTAGGTTTTAATTATCTTTAGTAATTCAAAATTGAGTGGAATTATGTCATGCTTGGAAGCTTGGAGAAGTTTTGCTTGCCATTGACTTAGTCCACCCAATTTGTTTTATTAAGAGATATTTATAAACCTAACCATTATCGTTTCAATGGTTAAGTCTCTACAAGGGTTAGTGTATGACACTAACTCACCTAAGGTTGCAATTCTAACCTCATTCTATTCTCTTGTTTATCTTCTTCCTCATCACTTCAAGCTCTCTAGGGTTTTGGGAGATGAAGAATCTAAGTGAGAAAATCAAATCCAAAGTGAGCAAAATTCCTACTTCATCATCCTCTACTACCAGCCATTTAGTTTAGGGTGTTCTCTTCCCTAATCTACCATTAGAGAAGAGGTAGCTTATGCCTGAGTTCCCTCAACGTAGATCATCTTCGGCCTCGAAGACTTCTAGTATGCTTGTTCATATCACTTGGTGGAGCCTATCTTGAGTCTAGGAGATTGATGCTTGGAGCGAAGGGACGACTACACAGAGCTATAGAAGTGAAGGACCGGGTCTACAAAGGTTGTATTATTTTTCACTTCTCATTGTAATGTTTGATTACAAAGTTTTGTTACCCTAACTTTCTAGTTCGATTCCTAGGATGTTTGCTTAGTACCTCCCTAAATTTTTTGTGTAGGGTTCCTAGGCACTCTTATAAAGGTCTATAATGCATCAACCATGCCCGAATAAAAATTTAGACGTGCCGAACAACCCAAAACTGGGATCTTTACTAGATTATTAGGGTTTAACATGCAACTAAACATCTTTACTACTAAGTGTGAGGGATTACAACCTTTGTAGTCTGCTCCTTCGCTTTATAAGCTCCGAGTAAATGATAACTCATCATTAATAAAACAGTCTCATCATTTGATGAGACTGTCATTAAATGAGGAAATCCTCAAAGGATTCTCATTTAAAGGGGGTCCCTCGGGCCAAGGAGTAAATCTCCCATTGAGAGCAGCGCTCTACAACAGAGTGACATCTGTCAGCTCTGATGATGAAAGGAATAAAATTCTTCAAGAAAAATCCTAAAGAGCTATGCTCTGTAAAATGATGGAACAACCCATCAGAAAACTTTAAGAAAAGCTTTTAATGAATAAAAAATTCCGAGATCTTAAAGATCTATGAACAAACTCTAAGAGTTTTCATGAAAGATTAACAAATCTATACGATTTGAAAAGAGCAAAGCTCTGTTAATGGGTTAAGAGACCCTAAGAAAGATCTCTTTAGATCTATGAAGAGAAAAGCTCTATTGAGAAACCCTAAAAATCTATATGATTTGAAAAGAGTAAAGCTCTGTTAGTGGGGGAAACCTTAGAAAGATTTAATCTTTACTTAAATTTTTGACAGAGTTCTGTCCCTAAGAAAATTCTTAAGACAAAGAGCTATGCTCTGAAGGAGAAATAATTCTCAGAAAAAAAAAGTAAAGTAAGAAGATGAACAGAGATCATCTCAAAGGGCCAAAGGCCCTATTTATATGCACTGAGAACCGTTTCAACTTCTAAGTTGATCTAAGGGCGCAGATGCTACCACCGCTGCACTCACGCATAAGCCACGTGAGCGCAACGGTGGAGGGGCATTTGTTTCCCCTAATCAGAGCAAAACTCTATTCAAATTTTCAAAATTTGAAATGAAGCAGCACTTCATAAAAGCGCCAGCAAGCAGCGCTCATGTGCAAAGCACGGGTGCGCTGGCGCAAAGAGCGCCAGTGCTCTGAAGCAGCGCTCACGTGCAGGGCACGAGGGCGCTCGCGCTAAGAGCACCAGCGCTCTGAAGCAGCGCTTACGTGCAAAGCACGAGTGCGCTGGCGCTAGAACTAAATTTTTCCCACCATTGGATCAAAGATCCAATGAAGATGATAAATCATCAAGTTACCAGAATAAAATTCTGTTAAGAAAATATTCTTCAGAATCTTTCCAAACAAAAAGATTTTGCTCTGTAAATCAGAGCACCGTCGGATCAATTATCCAATGGTGATTAAAAATCACAAAGGTACAGTATAAATTCTGTATGGGAAAGATTTTCCAATTTTGTTAAAAACAAGAAGATTGCCTTCTGTAAAACAGAAGCCCTAGGATCAAAAATCCAACGGTGGGGAAATCCCCAAATTAATTAGAGAAAAGATCTCTTCAACTGATTCAACAAATCAGCTTGCCCTATATAAAGGCCCCAAGTCTTCAAGTCTCATATAAAGGAATCCCCCCACAAGGTTTGAGAAATTTCAAAGAGAAGAGAAAGCTCTGAGAAGAAGAACTTTTCTTCAAAGTAAAAACAGAGAGATAAAAAAATCTTATCAGAAAAAGAACTTAGTTCTTATGCTGGATCATAGATCTTTAAGACAAATTGTCTTTCACAAAAGAGATTAAAACATCTCATAATAAAAAGCGGGGAGAATAATTCAATTCTCTTAGGATCACAGATCCATAAAGGCAAAACCTTTCACCAAGAACATAAGAGATTGATACATCTCCTATAAAAATAAGAATTTTGTTCTTAGATCCGCGAGAGAAAATCTCTTATAAGAGAAAATTTAATTCTCAGAGCGCAAAATTGCCTAAAAAAGAGAGCCTTAGTGCTCCAGTTTAAAGAAGAGCCTTAGCGCTCCAAATTTAGCGCACAACTCTCCAAGTTTAAAGAAGCGCCTCAGCTCTCCAAATTTAGCGCACAGCGCTGCAGAGTCTTAGAGCTCCAAATTTAAAGAAGTGCACTATGCTCATTTTCTGGCGCACAGCGTCAAATGCGCCACGTGCTCCTCACATGTGCGCTACTTCACCAGAAGCGTACTGCGCTCATTGTCTGGCGCACAGCGCCAAGCACGCCACGTGCTCCTCACATGTGCGCTACTTAAACAGAAGCGCACTGCGCTCATTGTTTGGCGCACAGCGCCAAGCGCGCCACGTGCTCCTCATGTGTGCGCTACTTAAACAGAAGCGCTCTGCGCTCATTGTCTGGCGCACTGCGCCAAGCGCGCCACGTGCTCCTCACGTGTGTGCTACAACACAAGAAGCGCTCTGGCGCACAGCGCCAAGCGCGCCACGTGCTCCTCACGTGTGCGCTAAAAGAACATAAACTGTTCTATAAAAAAAGCCCCAGAGCTATAATGAGTGCTCGGCACTCAATAAAAGACAAAAAACAATTGTCAGAACCAATGCTCAGCATTTTGACTGAATGGGCCAAGCCCAAGTTGGCCACAGATCCCTACTTCAGATCAATTGAGCCCATATGCTCACAAATCTTTGATTTTAGTCTCAAATTTGACTACAGATCTCCCAACCAATATTGGTTCAAGAGTACATCTCTTCACTCTTCTGACATTTGTCCTTGTAATCCTTCAACGTCTTCAGAGAGGTGACGGGTCCCGACAACCAGACATTCTATGGACTGGGGGGTTCTTAAACTCACGGACTATGAGGTCCTTAAACTATACGGACCGTGGGGTCTTTAAACTCATGGATTATGATGTCCTTAAACTTTACATACTATGATATCTCTAAACTAGACTATGATGTCTTTAAACTCTATGGACTATGACGCCCTTAAACTTATAGAGCCTAAATGCTCTTTTGTTGGATCTAAATGATCCTGTTAAGTAGATCTTAGTATAAAATTAGACTAACGTATCCTTAACAAATTGTTAAGTTGATCTTAGTCTAAAATTAGACTAACATATCCTTAACAAACGTTTAAGTTGATTTTAATCTCAATGAGATTAACGATCCTTAAACCCAACCCAAAACCAAATCTAAGAAAATACGGATTTAGACTAATCCACGCCCTACGGGCGACAACATAAATTAGTCTCCGTATACAATCCACGGGAAACCAAAAAATAAAACAAACACACACGACACGAAGTGACCATCTGGAGAAGGAGAAAGTTGTTACCGCGATGCGGTAGCGTAATTAACTGCAGGGGCTTGCGCCTGCAGGGAAGAGCGTCCCCACAATCAAAAACCCCTCAAACGAGGGGGAATCTGACGAAGCCTACTACATCGGCCGCATCTATCTAAACCTCCGGTACACGGTGCCATAAATTAACTTGGCATCTTCGGAGAGGTGGACGGATAAATCCAAATAGCATCTGCCCCTAAATTCAGGCAAGTGGTTTGTCTTCCCGGTTTTCGGCGGTGAACAGAAAGTGTGCTAGTTAGTTTTTTCTTTTTTCTTATATTTTCCCCTACTCTTGAATAAAAGAGGTTTGCTCGAGAAGACCAAAATTAAGTTTAGGGGAATTGTTCAGTCGAAAATATTGCATTTTGTAACATAACAATTTTCTCATTATTCTAATCATCTAAGGGTATTTATTGTAAATATAAAACGGATTATAAATTCATCTGCAAAATACCAAATACCACGTGTTATAGTTATAATCAACATTCTGGAGAGAATTTATGTGTTTATTACTTCACGCATGATATTGTATATTTCAACACTTTTCATCAAGATTTTGTGCAGAAAATTGCTCAGGTCAAAGAATCGGAATCGCAAAAATTGCCGATAAAATGCAGCAAGTCAAAGAAATAAAATATGGCAGAGATTCAGAAAAGATAATAAGATTCCAGACATCCGAAGAAGACCATAAAGCCAACACCAAACAACCCCAGAGAAATCATGCAGAGATCTCTTCAAACGGCCGCGGAACCGCGTCCGATTCAGCCTGATCGGCCGCGGATCCGCGGCCGAGTTGGCTCGTCGGCGGTCCGAACTTCTCCAGAGACTTCCTCGTAACTGCCAAGCTTCTTCAAGATACTTCAAACTCCCTAGCTTTCTCCAGAATCTTCCCTACAAAAGCCAAGCTTCTCATGCAAGCTTCATAACAACTTAGCTTCTAGTGGAAGATAAACCTAGATTCTAGTGGAAGATTGGGAGAACTATAAAAGGAGACCTAGGATTACATTTCAAGGGTTGTTCAATAATTTCATATTTTTACACACAAGTTGAGTGACAAAACTTGTGATCAAATCCAAATCCAATCAAAATTAAGATCCATTGAGAGCAAAATCAAGAGACAATCGAAGAGCCTTTATCGCAACGCCGATCATCATCAAGAGCAAAAGATCCGCATCCGATCCACGACTCACGGCGATCGAGCCACGCAAAGATCGACGACAAATTCCCTTTCAAAGGAGCGATCGAGAGCTAGTCTTGTAAACTCGAATTGAGAGGTGTAATTTGAAGGAGATTTAATAAAGATGATAATTGTAATTCTCGCTTTCTTTACATTCTTGCATTATGAAATTTCTATTTCTTGATTCTTTTATTTTCATGATGCGTGAGTGAAATCTCCGCTTGTAAAGAAATCGAGAGAATCTGTAGATCTAATGATGATGAAATACTAAACTAATCTTAAGTCTTATGAGGATTGTGAACTTTAGAAAAAAGAATCATCGATGACCTAATTTGGAGCAAGATCACGTTCTTTGATTAATTCGTAACAAATTAGGGATCAAATGATTGATCATTTTCTTTACTAGAGGCTAGAATTGAATGATGATCAATGAAAAGATAAGGGATAGTAAAGGAGAAACCCTAGTTTCTTCAATAGATCCCTAATCTTCATTGGTCGTTATCGATCTAGCTAAAATTCATCAATAGATAAGATTTGTAATTATTAGTATTCATCATTGTTACTAATTCGATCGATTCCTACAAGCCATTCTACAAATTCTTGATAACTAAATTGATATTGGATACTTTCTTGAATTCTTGATTCTTGATATTTTTCTTGATATTTCTTGAAATTAAATCTCATAAATCTTGAATCATCTTCTTGAATTTTCTTTTATATTTCATTTCGACTCAACTAAAGCATGAACGAATAAGTACTCGCATCTCAGTGGACGATCCGTTCTCATTAACGAAACTACTTCGACACCGTTATTAATTGCGGTATAAATTCTTTGATTGTGATAAACTTTTCATTCTATACAACTTCACAATTTAAACGATCAATCAACATGGCTCCATTTTGTTTTGACCCTAGGGTCGCTTGTTGACGTCGCATCTGCATGCTGCTGGAGTGAGAAGAAACGTTGTTGTTGACACTGCGTCTGCTGTAACGAGACGAATGTCGAGGTGGTCTCTAGGTTGTTCGTAAACCATCGAGACTAGGCTCTCCCTTTGATGGAGCCTGGTGGGAAAATATGGTTCCCTTTTCGTTTATGCCCATGGATTGTATACAGGGGTTGATGTGGACTCACCTGTAGGGCAAAAGTTTCATTTTTTATTTCTTTCCGCGATGCTCTATCATTTCAGCTTTTTATATCACGAAAGTCATGATTGCCTAATCATTTTGGCTTTTTATCGCGGTGCCCAATCATTTCGGCTATTTCATATGCATATATTTTGCTCGCTGATTTTTATTGCGAGTTTCCCCATCATTTCGGCTATTTTATATGCATTTTTTGCTCGCTGATTTTTGTCGCGAGTATGGAACTTGAGAGCTGATACCAATCCTCGCATTAGCATCGCTGCGACTGGAATATTGCCAGTAGCGAGTCATCATTTGCCATGAAAGGACTTGAAAATTGTCACATGTTCAGGCATCAGTATCGCTACAACTGGAATATTGCCAGGAGCGAATCATCATTTGCCTTTGTGGGTTTGAACAAAGGTGGCTTAGCAAACAGGGTTAAGGTCCTGTCGACTAAGGTTTTTTGACTCTATGAGCCGTAGGGGTCTCGTAAAGGTATTTCTTCTTACGAGTCGTGAGGATCTCGTAGGTATATGTTCTCCTTAGAAGTCGCGAGCACTTCTAACTAGTGTTTTCTCTTATAAGTCGTAAGCATCTCATAAGAGTATTTTCTCCTTATAAATCGAAAGGACTTACAAGTGTCGTTCACCATATGAGGACATTCCTCATGATTGGTGGAACTTGTTGGGGGAAATGTTTATTTATGCCCGTGGCTTGTATACAAGGGCCAGCATTGTACCGCCTGTAAGGAAACTTGGGGGATACGACAGCTTAAGAAAAGGTTTAGATCCCTGTAACTTAAGGCTTTGAATCCTATGAGCCATGAGGGTCTTATAGGGGGAGTTCTCCTTACGAATCAAGAGGATTTCGTAAGTGAAAATTTTACGAGATTGCACCCTTTCGGGTTTTCACAAGCTCGCCGATAGCCCTACTGTTTTTACTCACGGGACCCTTTCACCTTTCGGGTTTTCATCCATGCCCATTTCGCTTTTGGACATACCGTTTTTTTACGAGGTTGCGCCTTTTTGGGTTTTCACAAGCTCACCGGTAGCCCTGCTGTTTTTACTCACGGCTCCCTTTCGGGTTTTCATCTGTGCCCATTTATCTTGTGGACATACCGTATTTTTTTTACTACGAGGTTGCGCCCTTTCAGGTTTTCACAAGCTCGCCGGTAGCCCTGCTGTTTTTACTCACGGCGCCCTTTCCGGTTTTCATCCGTGCCCATTTCTCTTGTGGACGTACTTTTTTTTTACTGCTTGGGTTGCAGTCTTTGCCGTTGGAGATTTGATTGCAACATAGATCCCAAGAGAAGACATCCTCATATTTGGGGCGATGCGCTATGTTTGAGGCGGAGTACTAGTTTAGAGACATTACGGTCTGTTGTCACCATTTTGGAGGCGACGGTTAGTTTAAGAACATCACGGTTCGATGCCAGTTTAAGGACGTAGTGGTCCATTGTCTCCGTGTTTGTGGCGGATATTCTGTTGGATACTACTTTAGTGTTTTGACTCAGGAAGACAGCGAGCGGACACGAGCGTCGTCATTTATCATTAACCTATGTCGTGACTTGTCAAGCGTAGTATTTCTTAAGGAATTAGCCCTTTATTGGCCGGAAGGGTCTTTTGCCATGCATATCCATGAGCAAATAGGCCCCCACCTTGGTAGACATTGTCTATGATGTAAGGGCCTTCATAGTTCGGCAAGAATTTCCCTCGTTTTGCACGATTAGGGATCATAGGTCTTTTGACAACTAGCACGAGTTCACCTTGGCGGAATGTTCTTGGCCTAGTTAGTCTTTCGTATAGCGCGTTATACTTGCTTTGTAAGCTTCCAGGTTTTGCTGCGCAGAGACGAGTTTCATCGAGGGCAGCGAGCTCCTCAAGCCGAAGATGGGCATTTTCTTCATCCGTCAGCTCGTACTGAACTGCCACTCGTAGAAAGGGTGGCTCTATCTCTAAGGGAAGTACCACTTCCGTGCCGAATACCAACGCGAATGGTGTTGTATTCGTGGCGTTATGAACGTAGTTCGATACGCCCAAAGGGCTTCATGCAGTCTCTCGTGCCAGTCCTTTTTATTTTTGTCCACCGTTTTCTTTATGATCTTCGTCAAGGTCTTGTTGATGTTAGTTGTATGTATGCCCACGAGGCCATTATTGTACATATGATGTATATTATAGTGGAGGCTTAGACATATATAGGGATGACTTTCTCGCTCGACAGGATAGTATGCTATCTGGTTGCTCTTTATTTTAACATGTACACTTATATCGTCTCTCTGTGACATGTTGGTAAAGCCCTTAGGATTTGTACTTGAATTACAGGATTATGATAGGGACCATACTAGTGGGGTCTGGGTACATTGAACAGGACTCGCCGAGAACTCTTAGATGGTATTATACCTCACGTTAGATAGCAGTTCTCTGGTGATACTGGTGCAGGTTAGTCTGTAGATCCGAGATCATCATAGAGTCTTGTGTTTCTCTCACTGTGCTTTGATTTCCACCCTACCACGGCTCTACTGAGTCATGCAAACAGGTGGTTTTTGGGTACAGTTCCGAGTCACATGGAGGCAATGAGCGATGCGAGGGGATTCGTCTCTCCCGGTATTGGGGGTTGATGTTGTGATGTACTCGATTGGCCATAATAGGAAATCCTTGGCCAAGGTTGTTGAGATTTACTGGTAAGTGTTATCAGTAGTTTCTCGAGCTATACCTTACATCGGCACGACTTATCACGCTATTGGGGTCTGACGTTTCACATCCCCAAGCTGGATATGCGATATATCAGACGAACAGATCGGACTATACGGTAGTGTTACTTATTGGATTCACGGGAGTATGAGCAAGCCTGCTTGTTGATCTTCTGATCGTTCAATACCCTGGTGGCCGTTACGTTTAGTATACCTCTGACGGCTTATGGGTGACTGATATGATCACCACCTACTGCCGGCGTATTGACGAGTCTTTAGAGTCTACACAGAGGTTTCCTGGCTCAGGAGAAATGAAGTTGGAGCACATACGTGATATGTGCGGGACCAAGATTGATACGAGTTTGTGATACCGTATTGTATTCTTGCGATATGTGATATTGACCGGGTATATGTGATATAGTCGGGTTATCGAATCAAGTGTTGATTCGGTAAGTTGATATTATTGATATTAGTCGGTTATATGTGATATAGCCGGATCATTGAATCAAGTGTTGATTTAATGATTTAATGGATAATTTTATATTTGATATATGAATTACATTAACTAATATTGGTCACTGGACCATTTCTTTTTCTCATTTTGTATACATGATATATATATGATATATATTAATGTCTCATGCAAGGTTATATATGCAGGTTGTGTGTGTAGGACTTACACCATAACCATGATATAATTAGGTTTTAAATATCTTTAGTAATTCAAAATTGAGTGGGATTATGTCATGCTTGGGAAGCTTGGAGAAGTTTTGCTTGCCATTGACTTATTCCGCCCAATTTGTTTTATTAAGAGATATTTATAAACCTAACCATTATCGTTGCCATGGTTAAGTCTCTACAAGAGTTAGTGTATGACACTGACTCACCTAGGGTTGCAATTCAAACCTCATTCTATTCTCTTGTTCATCTTCTTCCTCATCTCTTCAAGCTCTCTAGGGTTTTTGGGAGATGAAGAATCCAAGTGAGAAAATCAAATCCAAAGTGAGCAAAATTCCTATTTTATCATCCTCTACTACTAGTCATTTAGTTAGAGTGTCTCTTCCCTAATCTACCATTAGAGAAGAGGTAGCTTGTGCTTGAGTTCCCTCGACGTAGATCAATCTTCAGCCTCGAAGACTTCTAGCATGCTTGTTTGTATCGCTTGGTGGAGCCTATCTTGAGTCCGGGAGATCGATGCTTGGAGTGAAGGGACGACTACACGGAGCTTTAGAAGTGAAGGACCAGGTCTACAAAGGTTGTATTCTTGTTCACTTATCATTGTAATGTTTGATTACAAAGTTTTGTTACCCTAACTTTCTAGTTCGATTCCTAGGATATTTGCTTAGCACCCCCAAAATTTTTTGTTGTGGCATGTTTGATGCTTGCTAACCCTAGGCATGGTGCTAAGGAAACCCTACAGTGGTATCAAAGCCAAACTAGAAACTTAGATGATATTAGAAACAATACGAAAATGAAACTAATCCGAAAATACGATTTCTGAAACCCTGCAATTTTTGCCCTCTGTCGTTTTTCAAAGTATCTGTAAAAATTATTCAAGCAACTGCAGAAGCATGTATGTGATACATGTAGAGCACAGAACAAGTTTGAGACCCATTGCTCGGATTGACCCGAGCACAATAGCAAATTTCACGAGGAGGCCGGCCA